>JAJJMB010001722.1:0-13042 GCA_023531105.1 Papaver atlanticum | reverse complement strand
GAAAGATACGTTAGGAATGAAACAGTTCAAGTCAAATATTACTAACCACAAGAGGAAGGATGATGTCGTCGTTGTAGCTCTTTACTTCTTCACATTCTTCAAGTCTTCATGTAATACTTGTAAGTCTCATATCCTAGTAACTTTCTAGCTAACCTATACGAAGTTGACTCTAGTAAATAATCAAGCGACTCATTAAATGAGTTTTGATTAACTAAAATATGACAACCAAACTTTACATACCAACGCTTGGTGGGTTCAACCGAGCTATGCTCTAACAATCTCCCCCTTTGTCAATTTTAGTGACAAAACTCTTACATCATATGGATAAGCAAATTACAAGAATTCATTACACATACGCTTGATTCCAAGTTTCAACAGCACAATAACCTGTATACATTCAATCCATAAATGCCGCTGTTGATATTATAATAACAAAGCTAATACTCCCCCTAAAGGTAAGATAGGTAGATTTTCAATCCGCACATCTTTGTTATTCCCTTTGTAGTTAAGATAACCACAAGTATAAATATGATATGTTACTCCCCCTTAGTCTATGCTTTACTCTTTCGTTAGATATAACGTTTAAGCACCATTGTCCTTTCCTTAGTGATACCAAATCACTTGTTTACTCCATATATTTCTCCCCTTTTTTGTCACAAAATGACAAAGGTATAAGCAAATAAAGGACAAACCGAAAGGATCTTACAAATCTTAAAAAGACTTGCAAAACCTATAAGAGTTAAGCACGAGGGTTCCACACTCCATTTTAGATAACCAATATCAAAACCGAAACTACAAAGTAATTTTGTTTTGATATGTTACCAAGGAAACAATTGCCCTAAGCAATTTTCCCTAATAGTTTAGCAAATCAAAAATTGACTAAGCAACTTAGTTCTTTTGCTAAACCGATTGTACAAATACAATCGCTTGTTCGATAAGACCAAAATAAAGATCAGAATTAACTCTATTTTTCTCATCAGGTTCTAATTATTCAAATAATAACTTAGACCTTTCACTTTTAAACAAAACAAGTACTAGGTAAGTTAACTAGCATTTCTTGTTAAGGCATTCGATTAGACTTGAATAACCGAGACCTCCACTTTGATAAGTCTAACTAAGATCAGAATTAACTTAGTTTCTCTTATCCGGAATCGAATTGGACTAAACAATTGATCCCGAAAACCTTTTTGTTAAGCCATAAACAATTCATACAAACCAAATAAATCAACTTGCATAATTATTTACCTCAACTGGAAGCAATTGAAACAAACATAGACATTATAGTACCATAATTGCACCGAAATTTCGTAAGCCTAAACAATTGATACCAAACAATAAAGAAAGATAACAATAGTTTTTCTTAACCGGAAACAATTGAATCACACACACATCCATACACAAATAATGGAATAAACATCAATTGTACCGAAATTTTGTTAAGCAAAAGCAATAAATATATGCAATAGAATCAGGCTTTTCTTAAACAGTAAACGATTAACTAACAAATTCGTTACCTCAAGCTCCACATCCTCTTCACCACATAAAGATATATCATTAAGCACAAGTTCACATAGAACTCTCCCCCGTTGTGTTGTCATCCTCCCGCAAGACAAAAGAACAACAACAAAGAGCAATCTTTACCAGAGAAAGGTTGAAAACCAGTTTTAACTAATGCAATGCAAAAGTTGAAACCCCGAAACACATATGCTTTTATGCTAAACCAAAAACGATTCAACATATTGTGATTTTTCACATATTATTTTCAATCAGAACCCCTTATGATCCTTTGATAAAGCCTACCAACATGGGATAGAACTCAATCCCACTAAATCAAAAAGTCACCCAAACCATTGGGGTTCACACAATATGAGATCGAATATTAAGGTTATGAAAACCGAAATCAAACATCCCATAAACATACATAGCAATAATATAAAACATTCAAGCACAAGCTATGTCATCGAAAACTATCACAAGAAAATTTATAAAATAATAATTTCATTCATTAAAATAAAAGATAGTTTTATTCAAAATAGACCTTATAAAATTATTGAAAGAAATCAAAAACTGATGTTTATTTTCCATTTTGAAACTCTAATTTTCTCCTTTTAGAGTTTCCTTCAAAGTTGAAGCCAGATCAGAAGATTTCACAGGATTCCAATCATCTTCTATGATTACTAGTCTTGATTCAAGACTAATAACATTGTCATTGACTTCCTTTACTTCCTTTCGCAAATCTTTTTCCATGTTCCTTACTTCACATAAGATTAGATCTAATTTTAGTGAAAGATTCTTGAGAAGATTATCATTGAGAGAAGAGATTTCTTCATTAGGAACATCTTGATGAAGCTCTGGAGATGAATCTGAATCACCATTAGAAGATTCGAGATGAAGTTTCTTGTTAGGAAACAGTATGGTCAAGAATTTTTCGGTTTTGCGAGAGTTGCAGCTAGAGGTAGACATTCTGTCAAAGCTCTATAAAATGAAGTAAGAGGTCTCTCCTCTTATAAGTTCAAGAACTTTCTCTCAAAATCTTTGAGAATATTATTTCAATTAAATTCTTAACCGAAAAATTATTTTTAGAAATATTTTTATCCATATATTTACATTCATATCCTTACTGTATACTTTTTGAGGGTAGCAAGTAAGGATTCATGATAACCAATTAGGTTGTCATCTTTCGGTTGTTAAATTTTCTTCCTTTGAAGGTTTCAACATCCTTAAGGATTTGAGAAGCTATTGTGTTTGAACTTTTAGGTTCAATCCTTAATATTGATGTAAGATCTTGATGTTCGAAAAACTTATTCTCCTTTTTAGAAGTGATTTTTGATCTAGACTAGGATCCTGAATTTTTGGTTTTATAGAGTCTCCCTCTCTGTTTAATATCTGGACATTTCCTTTGATAATGCCCTCTTTGTTTGCATTGGAAACAAACATCAGAAGTATTCCGGTTTCTGGAATTAGATTCCACAAATTTATTTAACCTTGCCTTCTTGCCTTTTGATGCATTCATACCAGGTGATGGTTTTCCAAAGCAATTGAGTTTATCTCTCAGTTTCTGATTTTCTGCTTTTAACTTTCTTATCTCATCTTGACAACATTTAATGTCGAGAATGAGTTTAGATACTTGTACCATTTCGGAACATTGAGAGACCTTGATTTTCTCAAGTCGCTTGTTAAATTTTTCTTTATCATTCAGAAAACTCCATTTGAGTTGATCAAGCGATGATTTTATTCCAATGATGTCAGATTCAAGAAGGTGAGTTCTTTTATATTTACATGGAAACGTTTCTTTGAAAATCGTAGGGGTAAACTCTTCTTGAGTATCTATACTTGAATGAATTTCAGAGTTAGAGACTTATGCAATGGTTGCAATATTATCCACCATATAGTCTTGATCATCCTCGTCAGGGGAATAGTCAAGGGTTGCAGTATTTCTTTTCCATTGGTTATCCTTAATTGGACAATCCGGAGAAATATGACCAAATCCTCTACATTTGTAGCATTGAGGAATATCATCATTATCATCCCAAGTGTCTTCACGCTTATGTGTAGAAAGGTGATTTTTTTTTTTGACACAGAAGATTCTCTTTTTTTGTGTCTCAATAATTTCTTGAATCGTTGAGTAATAAGAGACAAATGATGATTTAGTTCATCTTCATCTTCAGCATTTTGATCTTCCCGATCTTGGGAGTTTTCCGGACATTGAGTCGGAACCTTTCTACCAGCTTTATAGGACAGATTGTCTTTTTGTTTAGACGAATACTCCTGATCAAATATCTTTAGTCTTCCGACAAGGGAACTTCTCGATAGGGAGGAAAGATCATTAGCTTCGATGATTGAATGCTTCTTAGAATCGTATCTAGATGGCAACGATCTGAGAATTTTGCATACTATATGTTTTTCAGAAATAGTCTTTCTAAGTAAGAAAGAAGCATTTACCATCTCAGAGAGTTTGATATAAAACTCTTTAAAAGTGTCGTTGTCATCCATTCGAAGGTTTTCCCAATCGTACATAAGAGTTTGAAGTCTAGATTCTTTCTCTAATGTATTCCCTTCAAATACGATCTGATGATTATCCCAAGCTTATTTCGAAGTTTCACATGTTGATACATGATGTTGTAGATCACGACTTACAGCATGTATAATAACATTCAAACCATCTGAATTCTGCTTAGCAAAAGCCTTTTCTTCATTTGAAAAATCCACTAAGCGTTTAAACTCAGTTTCCGAATTTTCTACTTTTGGGCGATTATAACCATCAACGACTAATAGCCATGTATTAAAGTCTCGTGATTGAAGAAAAGATCTCATAGAAGATTTCCACCATAGATAGTTTGTTCCGTCAAATCTTGGAGGTACGTTAATTGAAGTCGATTCATGAGAACTCGAGTTCATTTCTTATAGGATAGATCGCACCAAACACGGATTGTTATATCTTTTCGTGTTTGCCTGCTCTGATACCAATTGAAAAGACGAGGGTACCCAAATATACCTCAATCTAAAACTTTTCCACCTATAAGTCCTTTCTCTGAAAGTGATTGTCTATGGACTGAGTCGAGACAATACAACTAATCGTTTCACACTTCGTGTGATCTTCTATGGATACGAAATCGAGACAATACAACAACGAAGTATGATTACTTGATAATAGGTTCGAACTTAACCAAACACTATAGGATTGTTATCAAGTAATTAGGAATTAACGTTTATTTATTTTACTTCTAATTATAATAAAACAATTATAATTGAGGAAATAGAAAAGTAAAAGACAAAGCAAGATTTTGTTAACGAGGAAACCGCAAATGCAGAAAAACCCCGAGACCTTGTCCAGAATTGAATACTCTCAGAATTAAGCAGTTATACAAAATCTAAACCAACTTCGTGTAGTTAAGACCGAGCAACTAAACCTATAGTTCACCTAGTTCCCTCAGTATCCCTGTGCCTCCAACTTGTAATAAGTCACGCACTTGGAACAATTCCTTTGGTTTGTATTCCAAACAGGAAAGGAACAACAAATCTGTTTGGTAACAACTCTTTTCAAACAACGTGATATGAGTTTGACAAAAGGCTCTTCCGTTTATCCCAATAAACTCCTTTGTTGGGTTCTTAGATCAATCTCTTCAACAACTACCAAATTAATTGCTTAGACTATGCAATCAATACTATGAATCACAAAGAAATGTATTGATGCCGATCTACTCAACTAATCAATCAAGGTTATCACAAAGATAAACCGATTATAGTTGGATCCCTCCAGCCGATCAAGTTTTGTGCACACCAAAGATTATGAACTCAAATATGAAATCTTCTTTGTCTTCAAATCTTCTTAGATATTCAATAAACACCTGCACACAAATAACTTGAATCTCTTGTGATCAATCACACACACAACGGAGTCTGTTAACGATGGATAATCACAAGACGTCTTTAGATATACAAACAGTTCAAAAGATCCCCGTCGACACTTCGATCTTGTTTGAGTGAATCTTATATCAGAAGAGAAGATTCTCAAGCATAAACAAACTAAGTGCAATCAAAGTTCAACAACCGTTGGTCAATCAAATCAATCGAAAACTAATAATAAACTGCAATTATCTAGTTTCCCACCAACGGTACTCGTAGAGCTTCTCAATCCCAAAGAGGTCTATAAAACGAGCGGTCGTAAGAGATTTCGCCTAATTAAGGTTATTTCCTCTCCGATTAGACGGCTCCACCAGTAACAACACAACTAGGTAGTTTTGCTTACTCTGAGGATTAGTTTGCTCGAAATGCAAACTTCAGTATTTATAGACCAAGGAAGTTTGGACACCAAGGAATTTCCAAAACCGAATATTCTCAAAGATATGCAATAAAGTCCAAATACGGTCATAATTCCTGGAAATGCTCTGTTAAAAAATTGACCGAAATCAAAAGATATGCATTTAATTGCTGGAAATTAAAAGCATATAAAACTAAAAACCTTAATTAAAAGATTCTCAATTTATTTCGATCCGGGATTCTCCTTTAGTTATTAAGGAATATCTTTGAACAATAAAAGATAAGAATTACTGCACATATTCAAAGTATGTCGACATCTTTACTTTGTAAATCCTTTTTCATATTTACAATCTTGGAACCAATTTTCCATACTTCCAAACGAGTTTAGAATTGGTTTATCTGACTTCTAAGAACTATGTGATTGATTATCCTATCAAACCACCATTAATGGGTTTCACGGTTCTACCGAAACACAAATCTTCGGTTCTACCTCCATGTGGGTACTAGGATCAGTCACACTAGCTTTCCAAATATTGGTTGACTAGGTACTAGGATCGGTTACCACATTATGATGGTATTTACTTGTGATCGGTTGCACAAGTCATAGGATCGGTTACCAATTCCTAAGACTTGTTGTACCTCTTATAAGGATCGATTCCACATACTTGTGATCGGTTTCACCTCTTACTAGGATCGATTCCCCAATGTCTAGAGTTGGTCATACCAATTACAAAATATCGATCATACCATCTCAGGTGATTACTTAAGATCGGTTTCACTAATAAAAGTCATACCAATACAAAAGTCAGGCATTGTCAATAGTTTTACCAAGATACATAAACAAGTTATGAGCGGTTATACTAAACACACATATTGGTAATCCAAAGATTTGCAATGAATAACAATACCAATAAGCCTAGCGATTTCCCTTTCGATTCACAAAACAAGTTTATGAATTGTATTTCCTTTAAACGAATGTAAAACATTGTTTCCTAGGACGAAATATTCACCCATACCCATACATAATCACAATAACATTCATACGATTATGTCGATGTCTTATATACGAAGTTCAAAAGATAGACGTTATACTTCGTATTTTAATTCCTTAATACTATGTCTAACTAGAGTACAATCATTCACAGCTTCGCAGTTATGTTTTCAATATGCACGACTTGAAAGATACGTTAGGAATGAAACAGTTCAAGTCAAATATTACTAACCTCAAGAGGAAGGATGATGTCGTCGTTTTAGCTCTTTACTTCTTCACATTCTTCAAGTCTTCATGTAATACTTGTAAGTCTCATATCCTAGTAACTTTCTAGCTATCCTATACGAAGTTGACTCTAGTAAATAATCAAGCGACTCATTAAATGAGTTTTGATTAACTAAAATATGACAACCAAACTTGACATACCAATGCTTGGTGGGTTCAACCGAGCTATGCTCTAACAAGTATGTGCAGGATTAACGTTTGTGTAATTTACTGTAAATTATATAAACAAATATAACAAATATACTGTAAAATCACACAGCAAGATTTTGTAAACGAAGAAAACTGCAAATGCAGAAAACCCCGGTTCCTAGTCATGAATTGAATACTCTCAGAATTAAGCCTCTATACAAAATCTATACCAACTTCGTATAATTAAGACCAAGCAACTACCCCTTGTTCACTTAGTTTCCTCAGTATCCATGCGCTTCCGACTTCGATGAGTGCACGCACTGGAATAATTCTTTTGGATCGTATTCAAAACAGTAAAGTAACAACAAATTTGTTTGGTAACAACTCTTTCGATTCTTTCAAGATAAAGATATCCCAAGTCATATTCAAAGGCTCTTTCGTTTAATCTAATAAACTCCTTTGCATGGTTAGATCAATCTATCCAATAACTACCAAAGTAGGCAAGTTTAGATTTGCAATCAATCGATATAGATTCCAAAAAGAAACTATAAAGTGATGACGATCTCACGCAACTAATCAATCAAATAAATCCGATTCTAGTTGGATCCCAGCCGATCAAGGTTTGTGCACACCCAAAGATAAGAAAACCAAATAATAAATCTTCTTTGTATTCAAATCTTATTTAATATTCAATAAACACCTGCACAACACCACTTGAGTCTCTTGTGATCAATCACACACAGAACGGAGTCTATTAACAATGGATTATGACAAGATGTATTTTTATCTACAAAAAGTTCCAAAGATCCCCTCGATACTTCGATCTAGTTTGAGTGAATCTTATATCAGAAGAGAAGATTCTCAAGAATAAACAAACTGGGTGCAATCAAAGTTTCAACAACCGTTAGTCAATCAAATCAATCGTAAACTAATAACATTGCAATTATCTAGTTTCCCACCAACGGTACTCGTAGAGCTTCTTGATCCCACAGAAGACTTTAAACGAGCAGTCGTAAGAGATTTCACCTAATTAGGATACTTTCCTCTCCGATTAGATGGCTCCACCAGAAACAACAATAATGAAGTTTTCCTGGCTCTTAGGATAGTTTGCTAGAAATGCAAACTTAGGTATTTATAAACCAAGGATGTTTGGACACCAAGGAATTTACAAAACCGGAAATATTCTCAAGATATGTAATGAATAACAAAATTCGGTTTTCCTAATTCCAATAAATGCTTGTCCAAAATTTTCAAAATCTCTCAATAGAAAATCTCCAATTAGTAAATGCACATTACTAATTTTTATTCTCTAGAGATATGCAATTAATTGCTGGTAATTAAAGCATATAAAACCAAAAACCTAAATTAAAAGATTCTCAATTTATTTCGGCACAGGATCTCCTTGAGTACTAAGAAATATCTTTGAACAATTAATGTTAAGAGTTATTGTACGTGTTCAAAGTATATTGACATCTTTTCACTGTAATTCCTTATTCATATTTACATGGATTTATATTCTTGGAATCGGTTATACCACACTTCCAAACAAGTTTAGAATTGGTTCGCCTGTATTCCAAGATCACTATGTGATTTATCAAATATCAAATCACATACATAGGTTCAATCGGTTCTACCAATCACTAAGATCAGTTATACCTTGATATGGAAATACTTGTGATTAGTCATACAAGTTACCAGGACTGATTACATCAGTTACCAGGATCGGTTACATCAATTACCAGGACCGGTTACCATATACTCATGGTATTGCTTGTGATCGGTCACACCAGTTACCAGGATGGTTACACCAATTACCAGGACCAGTTACCAATTACAAGGATCGATTTGTGATCGGTCACACCGATTACAAATATCGTTTATACCATCTCATGGTGAATACTTAGGATCGGTTACACCAATTAATAAAAACTAGTGATACCAAATCATAAGTCAGGCATTGTGATTAGTACCAAGATACATAAAAAAGTAACGATCGGTTATACCAACTCACACATATTGGTAATCCAAAGATTTTCAATGAATAGACGTACCAATTAGCCTAACGATTTCCCTTTCGATTCATAAAACAAGTTCATGAATGTACTTCCTTTAATCAAATGTAAAACATTGTTTCCTAGGATGAAATCTTCACCATAACCCATTCACATAATCGTAACAGTATATACAAGATTATGTCGATGTCATATCTACGAAGTTCAAAAGATAAGAGTTATACTTCTTAGTCTAATTCCCTAATACTATGATCATACAAATATGACCATGTCACATCACTAAAGTATTATACAATATGTACAGTATATACAGCTTCGCAGTTATGTTTTCAATATGCACGACTTGAAAGATACGTTAGGAATGAAACAGTTCAATTCAAATATTACTAACCTCAAGAGGAAGGATGATGTTGTCGTTGTAGTTCGCTTCTTCTTCGCATTCTTCAGGTCTTCAGAGTAATACTTGTATGTCTCAACATTCCTAGACTTTCTAGTCTAACCTAAACGAAGTTGACTCTAGTATATAATCAAGCGAATTTAGATGAGTTTTGACACACTAAAATGTGACAACCAAACTTGACACAACAACGCTTGGTGGGTTCAACCGAGCTATGCTATAAAAGTCCCTATCTACTTCCATACCATGGATATCCTCTACTTCTTCCTCCTCACCTAGGGGAAAATCAGTAAGGAAATCCGCTACCGCTTGTGCTTTGATCGATGTCTTCATTTCATAAAAGACGTCAAACTGTTTAATTTGGGGACTCCACTTGCATATCCGACCCGATCTGGAAGAGTTGTCTAGAACCGACTCGATAGAGGACTTGGTCAGTACCGTAATTTTGTATGCCTTAAAATACGTCCGCAGTTTTTGTGTTGCAAATACTAACGCGAGTATCAATTGTTCAATCTTAGTATAATTCTTCTCTGGCGAACTCATGGTTTTACTAATGAAGTACACCGGTTTTTCTTAAGCCCCCACATTCTTGACTAGTACTGCACTGATAGCACAGGTTGTAGCCCCGAGATAAAGCGTGAGTACTTACCTAGGTTCGGGTCTTTGCAGTACGGGTAAATTCGCGAGATGTTGCTTAATCTTCTGAAACGCTTCCTCACACTCTTCACTCTATTTGAACTTCTCTCCCTTTCGCAAGGTTCCGAAAAATCCTTTACATTTGTCCGACGATCGTGAAATAAAACGCCATATGGCTTCCAAGCATCCATTTAGCTTTTGTACATCCTTGACAGTCAGTGGTGATGCCATTTCCAAGATATCTCTGACCTTATCGGGATCTGCTTCAATTCCTCGGTCCGTGATGATATATCCCATAAACTTGCCCGAGGTCACCCAGAAAGTGCATTTTGCTGGGTTCACTCTCATTTTGTATTTTATCATTATTTAAGAGATATTCCAAAGGTCTTCGACATGATCAGTTGCAACTTTACTTTTGACTAGCATATCGTCTACGTACACCTCAATCGTATCGTGGATCTTATTCTCGAACATATCTTCCAATAATCTCTGGTATGTGGTAACAACATTCTTTAATCCAAATGGCATCTTGGTATAACAATAGAGTCCTATTTGGTTGTATCTCGAGTATCCATCCATTAACGATATCGCTTTATGTCCCACGATTGATTCTACTAGCTGATGTATGTTCGGGAGGGGGAATCTATCCTTCGTACATGGTTTGTTCAAGTCACTGAAGTCGATACATATTCGGAATCCTCCGGTCTTCTTAGGTACTATTACCATGTTCGAGATCCATAACGGGTATTGTGCATTTCGTATGATCCTCGATGATTGTAACTTCTTCAATTCTACTTCCACTGCCGCTTGCAGCTCGGGTGCAATCCTTTGCATTTTTTGTCGGACTGGTTTGAACTTTGGATCGATTCTTAGGTGGTGACAACATACATCGGGATCGATACCTTCCGTATCATGCATCTTCCAGGCAAACTCATCCATGTGTTCTTTTAATAGAGTTAGTAGCCGATTCGATTCTTTTTCTGATAGCAACGACCCGATCTTTACTAACTTCGTCTCTTCCTCCTTTCCCAAGTTGGTTCTAGAGCTGTGAAGTTTGACTTTGGATCTCCTACTGGCATTGCTACCTTTGATTGCTATGCGATCTTGTCCTCCCCTGCTTCATATGACATAAATGCTTGTGAAATTATCTTTTCTAAGCCTGCTTTGATTTCTTTAGCTTTGATTTTGTTGCGACGCACTCTCGCTCGCTTATCTTCATTCTGTTGAACATCCACTTGGATACAATGTCTAGCGGCTTATGGGTCACCTATGACTTTGGACATACCCTTTTAGGTTGGGAACCTTAATATTTGATGATAGGCTGAGACGACTCCTTTGATGCCTGGGATCTAAGGTCTCCCAATGATTGCTTCATATGGTGACACGACATCTACTACGCAGAAGGTAGTAAGGGTATCTAAGTAATCGGCTCCATCTGAAACTCTCAGTGTCACTTCTCCTATTGGTATAGTCATTGTCCTGTTAAAGCCATAGATGTTATAGGTCGACGGGATCAGTATATCGTTGGATAGTTGCATTCTCTTGAAATTATCATAGAAAATTACTTCCACAGAGCTCCCGCTATCAACCAGGATCCTCTTCACTCCCCACTCCTCTATCATTAGAGTGATGACTAGTGGGTCTCCGTGTGCTTGACCATTCATCGGGACATCTTTGGATGAGAACGTGATCCGCTGCATCATCCACTCTTCTATGGGCAGAGTCTTGGCCATGCTAAAGATTTCATTTCTGACCGGTCTCTTTTGTGTATCCTTGTCATAATTCCTGGGTTAAGGTCCAGACTTTGCAGAGATAAATGTGAGATGGTGTTGCACAAAAACTGATCACCCCGATCAATTCTAACTTGATGCACATGAACATCGGGTACTGGAACTGCTTCTTTGACATATTTCCTCAAATAACCATCCCGAATGAGGTGTTGAACTATGTCTCTCACTTCTCGGCAGTTGTTCGTTGAGTGCCACCTGAACTGATGATAATGGCAGAACTCGGGATGATTCTTTGTCTCGTCAAACTGTATCCCTCGGGTCTTTGGGTACCGAATATCGCTTCTCTTTTCTACTTCCTTAAAAATTTCTTATAAGGGTGCGTTCAATGGCGTGTACACCTTTGGCTCGTAACGAGGCTTTTTTTCTTTCTCGACCCACTCCTTCTTTCCCGATCCTTTATTCCGTGACCCCGATCTCTTCTCGGGTCGCTTTGTAACTTCTTTCGGAACCGTTTATGCTGCTTTCGTTGCCTCCTGAATGCTCTTATCTTGTGTTCCCTCTTGAATTTCTTCCAGAGCAATGTAATGTTCATGTATCTTCCGCATATCCTTTAGGGTTTGTGGATTTTCGGTGTACATCGCCACCCATATAGGGTCCATTTTCCCAAGTGAATTTTCGAACCCAAATATTTGCTTGTCAACGGGTACTTTCCCGATCTCGGTACATAAGTTTCTCCATCTATCGGTTAAGGACCTCAGTGGTTCTCTGAATCTTCGTGCTAATGTGAACAGTTTGTTAACCCTTGTCCTGGCGATGTTGTTATGCATGTAGGTCTCAAGGAAAGTCTCTACTAATGCACCATAGTTTCCAATGGATCCTTTGGGTATGGTGTAAAACCAATTCTTAGCCTCTCCTTCCAGACTTTCCGAAAAGAATTTGCACATGACTATGTCGTTGCTCTTCCATTGTAGAAGTGACACATGTACATCTTGACATGTTCCACAGCATCCCCAATGCCATCGAACCGTGATGGGAAAGTTGGAAGAGTGCACTTTGGGGGGGAATGGTTCTTGCTCCAACTCCCGAGTAAAGGGGGTCTTCT
>JAJJMB010001716.1:6443549-6489107 GCA_023531105.1 Papaver atlanticum | reverse complement strand
TGCCTTTAGTAATTTTGGTGGGTGCCTTTAACACTTTTTTCTGGGGTTTTTCCAACATTTTTTCGGGGTTCCTCCGGTGTATTTCTGGGGTGCTTCCGGTGCATTTCTGGGGTGCCTTTAGTACTTCATCCTGGGGTGTAAAACACCACTTAACGAGCCAATTCCGTCGCAAGAGCTTATTTCTCTAAAAATACCTACAAAGACATAAAACACCATAATAAGTACAAAAATGGGTACTAAAAATATATACAATAGAGATGAAAATAGACACATAAATGCGTCTATCAGTATACAGTTAATAGTTCGGTTGAGTCGAGTTTAGTCCCTTTGTTACCGAAGTTTATGTTCGGCAAGCTCGCAAATCACGTTCATTGAATAGGTAACCGAACTTTTAAGTTCGGTTTAGTCAATAGTAGTAATTATGTTGCCGAACTATACCATGGAAAATTCCAAAGAACAAGTTCGGCAAGATCGCAAAAAAAAAAATTCATAACCGAACTTATTGTTCGGCAGGATCGTTTTTATTTTTACATTGCCGAAAATTTAAGTATTTCTTATTTTTAGTTGGTATTGACGTTGTGCTATTACTCGTAGGTTGCATCTGATCCAATAGAACCAATAGAAAATCAACCTACCCCTGTTGATATTTTGTACGATGACATGTCCCATCACTACATGAATGACTTGGTATTCAAAAGTCCTTTAGAGGCAAAGAGTTGGGCTAGACAACATGCACTAAAAGACATGTGCGTATTAGTATTGAATGGGAGAGAAAGAAAAACCCGCTTTGAAATGGTTTGTGAGAGAAGCGGTGATCCCGATAAAAGCCACAAGAGGAAGGGTTATGTTTATAAAGGAAAGACAAATAGGAAGAACAAAACTTTCTCAAAGAAGATTAAATGCCCTTTCAAGCTTGCATTTAATTACAATGAAGAATTGGGTGGATGGGTTCTCTACAAGGTTATGGAAGGTTGTCATAACCACCCTCGTCCGGAGCATCTTGAAGGACATTTCATGGCGGCCAAGCTAACTCCTGAAGAGATGGACAAGGTAGCTAAAATGAGGAAAATGGGTCTTTCACCGATTCAAATGCTCCAAATACTAAAGAAGGATAACAAGGATAACCACTCATCTTTGTCCACCGTTTGTAATGCAATTGTGACAATTAGAAAGAAGGAATGGAGAGATAGACAAGTGATGCAACAATTGTTTTTTTTGGCCAAAGAGAAAGACTACGCGGTTCAAAAGGATGTGGATTCGGACGGAGAGATAACACAACTCTTCATTGCGCATCCAACGAGTGTTCAATTAGCTCAATGCTTTCATGAAGTTTTCATAATGGATTGTACTTATAAGACGAACAAGTACGAGATGCCATTGTTGAATATTGTTGGGCGTACTTCGACGCAGTCACCGTTTACCGTGGCGTTTTGTTTCTTAAGGGACGAGCAAGAACCTAGTTACATTTGGGCACTACAACATGTTAAGGCAATCTTCCGAGGTGATGATATTCCCGGGGTTATAGTCACCGACAATGAAGTCGCATTGATGAATTCAATAGAGGTAGTGTTTCCATTAGCAAACAATATGCTTTGTACGTTCCATATATGGTGTAATTTGATAAATAGGTGCAAGCCAACAATTTGTCCACCTAAGAAAAAAGGATATGAAGAGATTATGATGCTACCGGAACATGAAAGAGAGGATGCAAAAGAGGAAGTTGAAAAACAATACGATCTAAATTACGCTAAATGGGTTGCTTTCAACGGTGAATGGGAATCATTGTGTTGGTCTCTTACCAAGGAAGAGTATCATCTAAATCTTGCGGAGTTTATCGCCCATTGGGATACTCCCGATTATCCCGGTGTTGTATCGTATGTTCTTCGCCAATGGTTGGAACCACACAAAGAGAGGTTTGTTAATGCCTATATCAACCAATATAAACACTTGGGAAATCAAGCGACAAGTTTAGTAGAGTCGGCTCACCATCGGTTGAAGAAGACTCTCTTTGGATGTGTTGATAATTTCGTAATCGTGTGGAATGCTATGGAGAATTACTTCAAGCGCGACATTGATAGAATTAAAGAGAAGTTCCAAAAAAGCCGTATATTCAAAACGACCGGAAAATATGCCGACCACCCATTGTTCAAGGGAATCCATTACAACATATCTCGCCAATGTATGAAGTTGTTGATTATAGAAGTCGAGTTGATTGATAAGTGGGAAACCAAGAGGGATGAGGTGTGTGTATGTAACATGAAGAAGTACATGGGACTCCCTTGTCGCCATATGATAATCAACTACGAGCATGGCGTAATCCCTTTAAGCGACATTGATCCATATTGGAAGCATCTAAGTTTCATCCCTCCTCCAAAGGGAGAAGAAGCCGGAGAGGAGTTTGGTGATAACGAAATGGGTAGAACCGTACTAGAGATGTATCGTGGCATGAACAAGCTCCAAAAACAAATATTTTGGGATGACATGAGGAAAATCATATATCCACAAACTTCGGAGAATGTTTATGAACCGTCAAAAGGCAAACGCAAAGGTAGGCCAAGCAAAAAATAAACTAAAAAACAACTAAGAGAATATGCAAAGGTGTTACGTAAGAAGAAAATTGAGCAACATCCATTTACTAGAGATCCTTCGGCCCATGAGTATACCGCGGCAATGTACTTGGAGCAAACCAAGAAACGGGGTAGGAGTATTGAGGAGAAAGGCGAAACAAGTGAGCGAGATTTGAAGAAAAAAGGTACGATGTGTCCATCACAACCAAGCCAACCATGTTCCGGCGACGTGAAGCTTAAGTATCCAATTTTCCCTATCCAACCATCTTCCCTATACGTGAAGCTTGAGGCTCCAAATAAAGACTATTTGAATGAGCTACCCCTATACATTAGAGAATACGTTATATCCACCGACGACGTTCCTCTGGATGGTAATTGTGGTTTTCATGTTGTCAATCAACAACTTGGGCCTTTCATCGAAGGTGCCAAGCTAAATAATGGGTGTGCAATCACTCATATAAGGCAAAGGTTGTTGTCCAAACTAAAGGAGAATCCGGCATTTTACAAGACAATGTTGTGCGATGGGGTGGGTAGTCTCAATGAGCAATTTGTTAAGTATCAACGTCGTCTTCATGGGGGCCATCCGATCACACCGGATTATTGGATGAGCATACCGATATGTGGACACTTAATCGCCGAGGCATTTAATTGTGTGGTTCATTATTTCTCAAAGTATGCTAGTTTCACCTTCACCCCGAAAACAACCATATGTGTCGAGCAACTCAAACGAAGGAGATGTGTGATGGCATTGACTAACAACAACCACTTTATAGGCCTTCGTTTAAAACCCGATTGTCCACTGCCTCCAATATCCGGAAACTCTTATTGGCCTGCATTTAACTCCGATATAATGTTGGGTTGGTGTATTATGTATGAGCATAACATGGAGATGTGGAAATCTTTGGAGAAATCGGACGAAATTGTACATGAAGGTCAAATTTCACTTGAGGATGATTAAATGACACATGTAATGGAACTAAGTATGCTTATCAATCTAATACTATGTTTTTTGAAGTGTGGTATTCATTATCGAGTTAATTTTAGTATTTTATTGAGTTGACAGATAATAGTTCGGTAAGCACATATGATTATCCAGGTTGCCGAACTTAGGTTCGGCAACCTGCGCAAATATTTTAGGTTGCCGAACACCTGTTTTGTGTCAGATATAGAACATTGAAATTTTAAAATTAAAAGTTCGGTTAGAAAATAAATATTTGCGAGCCAACCGAAATACAAAATTCGGTTAACATGGTAAATAATGAGGTAACCGAACTTTTATTTGAAGGCTCAGAGAATGACTTTTTACCTGAAGTCTAACTCACAAACTGGTAGGATTTAGGTGTTTTATTTGAGTCTTCAGAGTAGAGTTCGGCAACCAGTGAAAATGTTGCGAGGTAACCGAACTCTGTCTTCGGAAACCTGGTAGGATTTAGCTGTTCGCCGAAAAAACAGTTCGGTTACCATTAATTTGTAACACTTTACCTAATTTTAAGTTCGGATAGCTCTGTTCAAATTGAGGTAACCGAACTTTTTACCTGAAGTGTAAGTCACAAACTGGTAGGATTTAGGTGTTTTATTTGAGTCTTCAGAGTAGAGTTCAGCAACCGTGAAAATGTAGCATGTAACCGAACTCTGTGTTCGGCAACCTGGTATGATATAGCTGTTCGCCGAAAAAAGAGTTCGGTTACCATTAATTTGTCACAGGTAACCGAACTTTTAGTTGGGTTAGCTATGTAAAAATTTCAGGTGGCCGAAAAACAACCTGTATTCAAAATTTCATCCATATAAAATTGAAAACACAAACCCAATTAAAATTAAAAACGCAAACAAGGTTCTAAAACAAATATAAAAGTTGTTATACATACACAAACATACGAAATCCATAACTAAGATGTTTTTTTACACTAAAACCATACGAAATCACTAATGACCACCGCGACGCACCCTTTTACCACTTCCTTGTTTACCACGAGTTTTAGGTGGAACTTCCTCATCACTTGGGGTTTCATTTACTCGTCCGGTTTCCTCCATGGCGCAACTTGAACATTCTCCTTGTTGTCGACCCCTCTTCAATTGCTTAGACCTACTTGGCTCCATCATTCTTTTAGTTATAAGACCCTCCCACTCGCCGTAGAGGTAGGTTTGTTCCTTAGTCGACATCGGCTCTCCACTACGTATTTTAGACATCCATTTCTTCAACAATTTCGTACCCTTCTTCACCTAATTCCAATTTTAAGCATAAGTAAATATATTTTCAATACTTTCAAACAACAAGGAAGTATAAGAGAAGACATTTTCTTACCACATTATCCCATAACATTTTTGCTTCTTCTCCACAAATAGGCGTCTCCTTCTGAGCTCTCTTAGCATCCCTATCCTTTGCCTTCGCCTTCGCCGTATCATTCTTAGCTTGTTCTTCTCTATTTATCACAAAACGATGACTAATTTCTTGATAAAACTCCATAAAATCTTCATCACATGCATTTACATCTTCACCACAAGGTACACAATCACCTAAAGGTAAGTAGTAGTTACGAAGTGCATTCCAATGTCCTACCGTAGGAGTTGGTTCATGTTTTGGAACAAAATATTTCTCGGTGTTCTTTGTTCCTTGAACCACCAAATTGAAATTTTCATTCACCACGTCGGGATCCATTTGGACACAACAAAGTTGTCTTAGTATTCTCCTTGGATTATATATTGCGTAGCCATTAGGATACCAAATTGGTCCATAGTATGCCGAGACGGTAGAGAAACCATTCAGATCTTCTTCATCTACAGGGACATCATCGGGTACGGCGTATGGGTGAAATACCACATCGTTCACCGTAAGTTTATCCAATTTCTCTCTCAACGAAGTCAACTGCTCTTCTTTAGACTTCTTTTGTGCGTCCAAAAACAACCATTTTCCTGCTGTAGGTTCGTCATAGGGATAAGGTGTCTTTTCCCTAGCCAATCCCAATGAAGGGAAGTGGTCATAAATACAAACCTATGCGAAAATATGAAAATATTAACCACATACATGATAATTGATTTGGGAGCAGAAAATTTATGCGAATTATTTGCTAACTAACAATGTAAAAGGTCACCTGAATAAGAGTTAAGTAACCTCCAATTTGAGTTTTCTTAATCCTCGACCCTTTGCTCATCTCTCCTAGAACAAAAGAAAGCACCCCAGTGGCCCAAGAGTATTGGTTAATCTCATCGAGATTCTCCAAAAGCTGTAGATAATGTGCATCCACCCTATTTCCATAAGTGTCGGGGAAAATGACGGTTCCTAGCTGATATAACCAATAAGCAGTGACATGATGCCTAAGGGTCTCCTGGTCCATCACCAACTTTCCTTTCTCCACCTTCTTTCTTGTCCCTCCAAATGCTTCCTTCAACTTTACCAACTTGAATTTCTTCACCTTCTTCTTGAAGACTCCATTTACCTCTCTTGGATTATACTCATCGCCCCGTTTAGGGGACTTCACAGAACGTCTAAACTCACATTGAGCCTTTCTTGCATCCCATCCTAGAATTTTAGAGCCAATTCTTCAAGAGTTTCATAATGCATCGAGGGGTTGTAACCTTCTCGAGGACATTTACCTTCCACTGGTAAGCCGGTTATTCTCGAGCAATCGTCGGGAGTAATTCCCATCTCGCCAAATGGAAGATGCATTGTATATGTCTCGGGATAATACCTCTCGAGAAATGCGGATACGACAACAACGTCAAAATCCACATGTGCATACTCAATAGCTCTCCATAACATACACTGTTTCACCTTTGCTTGAAAATCGTCACACTCCAAAGAAAGATCCCATTTGGACGCCTTTTGACGACGAATAAGACGAACTGCATCATTATGATCCTACGAAAATAACATAACACTATTAATACTTGACGAAACATGTCCCAAAAAAAAATATCGTTTTGTTAGTTAAGAATGAACTTAAAGAATACCTTTGTCGCATAGATCTTCGCATCCCATGAGTGTTTGTATCCAAACAATGTGGCCCCTCCATCATTTGGAGTACCATAAGTTGGGTTCACTGGTGGCAAACACAAATTATCAGGGGGAATGTGTGAGTATCTATCACAAGGCGGCTTCTGCTTCTTTTTCTCTTTAACAGGAACTATTTCTTGCTCTTCTTCCTCTTCCTCCACTTCATCCTCTTCCTCCTCTTCATCCTCTCCTCTTCATCCTCTCCCTCTTCTTCCTCATCCTTCTCTTCCTCTTGTCCTTCTCCTTCTTTGCCCTGTCCTTGTTCTTCTTCCTCTACATTTTCAATGTGTTCTCTTTGTTGTTCAACCTCTTCATTTCCTTGGTCTTCATTTCCTTGCTCTTCTTCATCATCATTCTCTTCTTCAATAACATTATCAATTGTATTATCCATCACCTCTTGATTGACTTCCTGTAATGATCCCCCTCCATGTTTTGCATTTTTAGTACCACGGTTTCGGAAATCCAGATGTATCCTACCGCGAGGGGTTGGAGTTCTCAAATCTTCGGCTACGTGGGGATTAGATTTTTTCCCTTTGTTCCTAATGAATGAAAACCACATTATTAGCTAAACAGAATATTGTCTTATCAAATAAAATTGAACATGGGATTACATCAAACACAAAATGTTAACAGACTAAAATTCGGTTATTTGGTATAAGTTGCGAGGTAACCGAACTACAAGTTTGTATGTGACAGATCAAAGTTCGGTTACCACATAGAAAGTGCGAGGTAACCGAACTATATTTTATCAAAGTTCGGTTACCTATATAAATTTATCGAGGTAACCGAACTCAAAATTTTCATATAAAGAAGGAGTTCGGTTACGTTTTTTTTTTTGCGAGCTTACCGAACTTCATAGTTTGGTTACCTAAAAATTCCTAATTGGCCGAACTGTTCTTCATATTTAAAGTTCGGTTACCAAATTCTAGGGTTTTAAAATTTTCTCCTAGCCGAAATCTCTACTGTAACGACCATTTTCAATGGTTTTTGATGATTTCTAATCGATTTCTTCAACCAAAAACGATTCAAAGGAATGGGTATGAAGTAAAGTACCTGCGGATTTTCATTTTGATAGAATCAGACTCCTTGGTTGATGTTGGATGCTTCACTTCGTCTCCCAACTTTGCTTGAAGTTGTTTATCAACTTCAAATTGATTTGGGAGATTCGCTATGTTAGCCAGACCCGGACTCAATCCGGGAATTCTAGGTGTATGCTTAGAACGCATTGTTTATAAAGATTGATTAATCGACGATGATTTTTTTTCGAATCGACGATGTATAAGAAGAAGAGGAGAAGAAGAAGAAGAAGAAGATTAAAAAGAAAAAAAAAAGGTTTTAAAACTGATTTTATGTTTTAATTTAGGGGTTAGATTAGTGGGTAGTGGTTAAATTAGTGGGTTATTAGGATTAGTTATAACCTTAATTAGGACAAGGGAAGATTAGTCTTCCCTAATCTTTTAGGACACCCCTTAAAATTTGGGTTGGGCATTCATATAATAGAGTAGTCCCTCACTATTTTGGGGTAGTCCCCAAAACATCGTTCTTCTTCTAAGGCCAGCTATATGCAGTAAGGCCCATTTTGAAGACAAGAGAAAGAAAAAAGAACAGACAAATAGTACCAGAATTGTCTAACACTTAAAAATAATAGTTGTCTGATGTGAACTTTTGATCAATACGAATAGATTTCATTGATTATAATGAAAATTCTTACCTAACTTACATCTTCAAAAAATTCATGAAAGCGAAATATTGTTTTGAATAAATAAATAAACTACATCTTAAACCTAAAAAGAGAACAATTACTAAAGAACTTAAGCCCTTTCACCACGAATACGCCTAGCTAACTGAATATCTTTAGGCATGATCGTAACTTGCTTGGCATGAATTGCACACAAGTTGGTATCCTCAAACAACCCAACTAAATAAGCTTCAGCGGCCTCTTGAAGTACAAGAACAGCATGACTCTGGAACCAAAGATCTGTTTTGAAATCCTGAGCAATTTCACGAACTAATCTCTGGAAAGGCAACTTCCTGATCCAAAGTTCAGTACTCTTCTGTTACTTTCTGATTTCACGAAGAGTAACAGTTCCCGGACGATAACGATGTGGCTTCTTAACTCCTCCGGTCGTGGGTGCTGATTTCCTCGCAGCCGCGGTGGTCTTCCTGGCAATCACAGTGGCTAGTTGCTTCCTGGGAGCTTTACCTCCTGTAGACTTACGAGCGGTCTGCTTAGTAAAAGCCATTGATAATGAAATGAAGTGGAAATCTAAAGGGAGAAATGGAAATAACGAAACAAAGAGGAAATTTAGGGTTTGTGGATGATAGAGGTGGTGGTGCTTGTGGGTATTTATATTAGTGGTCAAGGCGGTTTAGAAGTATCCCAATGTGAGATAGGTTTCTTTTTTTAGAAGAAAGAAAACACACAATCTGCATGCTCTGTATACTTTGCTCTCATTGGTTGGTCTGTATTCATACGAATTAAGAATACTGACCGAAGGATAGAAACAACCTCGACAACCAAGTTTTGAATCCCACTGTTCTGCAATGTGGAAGCATAGTTAGCAGTTTTTGATCCATTGAACTCGCCTACACGCCCTTTGCTACTGTCCATCCTCCACTTATGGTCCTAGTAGCTCTATAGGATGACTTTAGGATAGAACCTAGGCACACAGTTAACTACTATCAGAGCATCTCCTCCTATGAGCCATTACAAGTATCCTAAATTTAAGGAAAAGTGAGATTTTTGTCGATTTAACCAGAAAATCATCTCCAATGAAATGGAAAAAGAAAATGCGAAGATGATTTCATTACGCTTTTTTTCTCGATCAGAAACAGAAATGGAATGTTACTAATAGGGGTTGTAACGTCTTTTACCTGTTCAAACCAGCGTATTACAAATTTTTCGTAACGGCCTCTTGCACCGGCGTTCGTAACAGAATGAAGCCGTTACTACGTGTCACATCGTAATAGATGAAAGCCGTTACGAATTTTTTGGTAACAATATTGTCGTAACAGATGCTAGCTGTTACGATGTGTCACATTTGTAACAAGCCAAAGCCGTTACTATGTGTCACATCATAATAGAAGAAAGCCATTACGAATTTTTTGGTAACAATATAGTCATAACAGATGCTAGCCGTTACGACGTGTCACATTTGTAACAAGCGAAATCCGTTACTGCGTGGAAGGTTAAAACAGCTTTGATTCGTTACGAACTTTTTTGTAACTTCAAAAAAGTACTGTCAGTCAACATTGACCTGGTCAAAATTAGTCAGCAAAATTAGTCAATACGGGCCAATTATGACCAGGTTAATATTGACTCACAGTTCATTTCTGCCGGAAATAAGTTGGAATTTCAAATACCGTGCATAACCTTTCAATCCATTTATCATCCACATTCAACAATAATTTCTTCAATCAATTTATATTAAAAAAGAACCGAAATTCTTTCAAGTACCAATTTTTTTGTTGTTGTAAAGTATCAAATTTCTAAGGGAATACATATAAACTAAGTTCCAAATTGATTGAAACTTACAAAAGTTGCAGCTGCGCGCTAAGGGATCTAAGGACTGCTTTATTCTCCAGCCTTTCTGATCAAAAAGAGCATCATTAAAATAACCTGTGAACATAAAAACGGTATTATTAGATGTTGGAAGTAAGCAAGACAGTATGTTATCCCAGATGAGATGGCACATACAATAACTAGATGGGAGAAGTTATGAAGTTATTGCTGCAAGGAAGTAAGAGAACTGGAGTAGACAACTTACCACTATATATTAGATCCCAGATGTACTTCCTAAACACTAGTCTACAAGCACAAATAAGCCCAATACCTATCCTTGCAGTGTATCCCTGGCTTTTTAAGTTCATAATTCCGAAGCAAAAACATCCATAAGAATACCAACCTAAGTAAGGCTACCTAATTTATGTAATTTATAAGAAGATAAAACTAAGATTCCATACCACATACATATCAAATGCAATACCAAACCTAAGTAACGCACAGAAACTAAAATCTAGCATTGTACAACTTTTTCACTCAATTAAGCAAACTAGGATACATATTTACAATATTTTTGTCATCAATTTCACTATGTGGATCGTAAGCTCAATGGCAAACAACACATGTATAACTTCTTCAACAACAATTCAAATTCCATATCATCAACAACCCTCCTAGTCATTCACTGCAATGTTAATCTGCAAGTCAAGAGTTCTAACGGCTTCACTCCTAGTAATTCATCTAAATTCTACTAGTATAGAATATGAAATTATGAAACACAATGATACTTAACTTGTTACTGCAACTAGGTAAAATGAAGTTTCATAACTTGGCACTCTCTTTATCTTTAATGTAGATTCTACCAGGCAATCAATGTAATCGGTCCTGCAGCAAACCAAAGTCCATAAGCTCTCAAAGAAGAGAAAATGAACTACAAATAACTTTTGCGAATCACCACTAGGAATCTTATCATTATGCTCACTTTCTTAGAAACTTACAAAACTACCTAAGTTCAAAAACTAAAAAAAACTAGTCCTAGTGGTACAGGGTTGCTGAAACCCTGCGAGTTAACGATAAAAACATCACTAGGACTATTATCAGTATGCTCACAGAGAATCAATCAAGAATAAAACCGGAAAACTTATGTTATAAACAATCAAAATGAAAATTCAGCAAACTCCCGAATCTCAACATGTTCCTTTTATCATCCAAATCTCATCATGCTTCTATTATCATCCAAAGTAAAAAAAACTTAACATGAAACAATACTAAAGTACAACAAATATAATAAAAACAACTTCACATGCTTGTTCATAGAAACATATACCTTCTCAGTTCTAACTCTGACCAGTTCTTCCAAGTTCAAATTCTGATGAGCAACAAACCCTAAAAACATTAAAAAAATACCCATATTAGAACAACAAACACTTAAATAAGTTTATATTTTGAAACCCTATAATAGAAATTAACATAAAATAATAGATCAAAATAGATCAAACTTATACCTTGTAAGTTCAGTTCTTCCCAGTCTTCAGTACTCCAAACCCTAAAATGAAATCAGAAAAAACAAATCGTATTTGATTTTATAAATAATTGAATAAAAAAAAACTACGATTAACAGATTCACATATGATTGAAGGTTAACGAAAAAAACAGATTCACAGATGAAACTCTAAAAACAGAAGATGAATAACACTAAAATCGAAACACTGAAGATGATAAAATATTAAAAAACTTCCCAGATTGAAACTGCAATTGAAACCCTAAGATTAACAGATGATTAATGATCTGTTATGATTAACAAATGATCTCAGTTGTTGTTGAAACCCTAGAATCTGAGCGAGAATAGAAGCAGAGGCGAAAGGAGAAAAAAAAAAGAGCTGAAAATTAAAAATGAGAAAAAAAATCGAGGAAAAGGAGGGAAAAAACTAAGAGGAGAAACATTCTCTAGCTCAACGAGTGTGGGATGGAAAAAATATGTCGCGCATATGAATGACACACCACTAGTGGAAAATACAAGTTCTGCGACTGTCAGGACAGGTCATATATACGAGTTAAATGACCTGTTTTAACTATCTCTGATGGGGTCGCTGATGAAGCGTCTTTTTTTGTAGGACCATAAGCCGTGGGTCTCTGAATAACGACCGGTTTGAACCGTAACTAGGTGTTGACCCATTATATCGGTCGTAGATTTAAATCATAATATATAAAAAAAATAGATTCAGATTTGCTGAAATGCCTGAATGGCTGAATCATAAATAATCCGACTACATCAAATGAAACTCAAAAAATAAAACTCAAATTCAAGTCAAGTCAAATGGAATTCAAATTAAAGTCAAAAGACACCTAAACTCAAATTTAAATGAAACTTCAAATTTAAACTCAATCTGAGAATTCAACATTCTTATCCACTGGGTTTAAAATTACACAAAAATGGATGAAATTCTGAGTTCAAAACAAGAAACTTGAAGGTAAGTTCAATATGTTCAACCTATATCCAGCATGGTGACATATCTATGCAGGAAACAGAGGTTTCTTCGGCCCTCGAGCAATAGATGGATTCATGACATCAATGGTTCAAACTCAAGTCTGGATCCTTATAGGTTCTTTCTTTCACTTGGGTTAGTGGAACTCCCTGAAAAAGGAAGATAGACATTCACAAAATTAAAGGTGCACTGTTGTTCACCATCTGAAGGTAAATAACTCAGCCATTTTCTAATGACTAACCTAAAATATTGTAATAGACAGTTGACCCAGCTGCACACATCTCATACCTGAACAAGCAACATAATACTATAAGTTAATCACTTCAAATGTACAACTTAAATTAAATTAAGTTTTATAAATCATATCCAGTAGGTAGATCAATTCATTTTAGAAATTAGATATTAAGCATGGACAAAAAAATAAAATAAGAGACACCCAGAAAATAAAATCACATACCAAGCGTAATCAGGGTGATTAGCAGTTATAGCGGCAACTGTTTCAGCAATAAGTTCATCAAGTTGACTAGTAATGACACCTTTATAAACACCACCACATACTTTCTTTGCAACAAGAACTGGATCACTGTAAAGCATGCACTGTAAATATAGTTGCAACACCCTAGTATCACTGAACTGAAAGCCTAAAAAATGCAGATATAAAGGACTCCCAAGAAAAAATTCTAGAACTGAAACAAACAGTTAAGACAAATTACATGTTGTCCTGCATGGAACTCCCCACCAGGCCTGCGTTCAAACCCACCATCCAAATTCTTACAGCTTACAATGTATTCAACATCTTTTATCCAAACAATGTAATAGTTGGAGACATGAAATTGTGATATAACAAAACCTACACACAAGAAAAAAATGCTCGTCAAAAGCCAAAATGTTTCTTTTTATTATCATGCTAACTAGAACTGATCATAATTCAATTAACTGGAATTAGGCAGTAAGTACAAGTCTTCATAACCTCCACTGTTTTGGTCCACAGTAGACCACAAAAGTTCAACAGTTACATCATCAACACTTCTAAACCAAGGCTTAACATGATCAATCAAAAACCCAATTTGAGCATCAACCCCAGAAGTTGACAGCTACAAGTCTACAACTCCATTTGAGCAACAATCCCAGAATGTAACTACAATCCTAGAATCTAACACAACATACAGTCACCCGTTTTGAAACCCCACACCAAAAATCCTCTTCAAACAATAACAATTCTTCAATCAAAATCAAATCAAGTTCTCTAATTCGGTCAAATCAGTACATCAAGATTAAGAAAACAAAAGCCCTAACAAGAAAACCCCCTCAAAATAACCCTAATCTACTAATCATACCAACATTGATAACTAAAAATCGAGAGAGAAACCCAAAAAACATTAAAAATAGCCTAAAATTAACGAAATTGGTATAAATGGAGATATAGATAAAAGGAGAAGAAATATCCTTATCGCAATGCCTGAAAAATTCTTCCACATGTACAACCCACAAAAAACACAAACAAAAACAAAATAGAACCCTAAAATTTGAAAGAAAAAAAAATCAAAATTAATTAAGAAATTGAAGATGAGTATAAGAAACTGAATACTAACCAGAAGTACGAGCTTTAATGATTCCATCTCTTCTACCTTTAAAATCTCTAAATACTTCCTCTACTGTTCTTAGATTATACCCTCCATTTCTATCCATCTCTTCAATTCCGAAAATTACTAACTTTTGAGTTAATAGGATAGAAGATGAAATTGGTTTTAGATCGAAGATAATAATGATACAAAGATTATGATTTAGTCACGGTGGGAGATTTCTTCTTCGATTACCATTTTTTCTCGAGGAGAAACAGCTAGTTTTTTTTTTATAGTTTCTGTAAAACTAAAAGGGAGGAGAAGATAGGTGAGAGGGAGATGGAGATATGTGAGGCAGAGTACGAAGAGGATTTGGTTTAGTGAAGTGATAAAAACAAAGAGATAAGGTATCTTCATTTAGCCGTCCACTTCAGATTAGTCAATCGTTGCCATACACAACGTGGGCCCAAAAAATCCTGACACGGAACCACCAATTCTACATCGCAGTTTATAGGTCTCTGAATTGGAGGGCAGAATGGTAAATATATTTTCTTATTCAGAGACCGCTAAATGCGCTCTCGGATTTTTTCCATATTTTTACCATATCAGAGACCGTTATATGTGGTCAACGGTCCAACTACTGTCAGTGAGGGTCTCTGATGTGGATTGTATAATACCCATTTTCCACTAGTGCACGCGGAAACTGCGGCTGTTGCGACCCTAGTGTGACCAAGCCTTGAATGGCACACCTAACCAAGAATTTCTTAACGGCTAGCGCATGTTACGACTGATTAAAAGATACATAATGTCTTCGGCCTTTATAACGATTCGCAGAATTTAGCTTACAAATATGGAAAAATGGTGCAGTGTGTGTATGACAGTTATATAGACATCCTTAAGGTATCCTATATTTTCAGAGGTTCCCTTAGAGCATCTCCAATAGCGGGTGTTAAAAATCTATTAAGACCCTTATTTAGGAGGATTTGCACATGTAGTAAATATATGGCCCCGTAACTAATAAGCTATCTCCAATAATATATTGGTTTGACCTCAAACAAAAACATATGTGAAATAATCATAACCCGTTTAATTATATTTTAATTTATTTATTAAAAATCAAAAATATGACATGGTGGTCACTCCGGAAGTCTGATAAGACTTTTTTTTAAACCTTAAAAATTGATATTTCATCCTTCCTGTTCAATAGGACCTACTGTTAGAGATAAATTTAGTTAAAATGAAGGTTTACAATGTGTCATTACAAAATAAATTTTATTGAAGATGATATAAACATCCTAGTCACAATTATCTATGGATATCATAGCATGGATTAGAAATATGATTTTGAATCAATGGTTAAAAATTCCAAACAAAATAAAAGATTTTGTGGTTGGAGATGTTTTCTTCTTACCTCCAAGGGAATTTTCATCTTACATCCGTCAAAAAATATTTACACATAGGATTTATACCAAGTTACTATTGGAGATGCTCTTACAAACAAAACAAATACAAGAAGAAACCCAAGGCAAGTTAAATATACAGGAAGGCCCATTCTGAAGCCCAGACGAAAAAATGCATACAACGGAAGTTGCATGAAGATAAACTTATTATCAAAAATAGACTCCAGAGATTATAATGCTTACACAAACGAAATTTTGTCTTGAAAAAGTAAAAACATATTCTCCATTACCCTAAAAAAAATTAAACCTAGAACTTAAGCCCTTTCACCACGAATACGCCTTGCTAATTGAATATCTTTAGGCATGATGATTACTCTCTTGGCATGAATTGCACACAAGTTGGTATCCTCAAACAATCCAACTAAATAAGCTTCAGCAGCCTCTTGAAGAGCAAGAACAGCATGACTCTGGAACCGAAGATCTGTTTTGAAATCTTGAGCGATTTCACGAACTAATCTCTGGAAAGGCAACTTCCTGATTAAAAGTTCAGTACTCTTCTGGTATTTCCTGATCTCACGTAGAGCAACAGTTCCAGGACGATAACGATGTGGCTTCTTAACTCCTCCAGTTGTTGGTGCTGATTTCCTCGCAACCTTGGAGGCCTTCCTCGCAACCACAGTGGCCAGTTGCTTCCTGGGAGCTTTACCTCCTGTAGACTTACGAGCGGTCTGCTTAGTACGAGCCATTGATAATGAAACGAAGTGGAAATCTAAAGGGAGAGAAGGAAATAACGAAACAAAGAGGAAATTTAGGGTTTGTGGATGATAGAGGTGGTGGTGCTTGTGGGTATTTATATTAGTGGTCAAGGCGGTTTAGAAGTATCCCAACGTGAGATAGGTTTCCTTTTCTAGAAGAAAGAAAACACACAATCTGTATGCTCTGTATACTTTGCTCTCATTTGTTGGTTCGTATACATACGGATTAAGAACACTGACCTAAGGATAGAAAGAACTTCAACACCCAGCTTTTGAATCCCACTGCTCTGCAATGAGGAAGCATATACCTTTCATCCACACACTGCTTGTTTCATTCGCTTTAGCAGTTCTAAATCCATTGAACTCACCTGCAACATTCAGTACCATGATTTCAGTGCAGACATTTTGATTTTCAGACATATTAAAGCATTACAGAGGGCTTAGAGCATTCCTTTTACAATATATGCCAATAACAGGAAGTTCATAATTGAATAACAAACCTAGTAAAAAACAAGAACACTAGACGACTACAGCATAGCACACCGACACTCCCATAAGGGTCAACAGGTATTACACATACTCTTACACACTTCGGGTTTTACAACAAAATTGATAGTTTTCCTCACCATCACAGAAAAGTAAAAATAAGTGCTTTCTTAAAATTACCAAAAAATTACAAAAGCATAAGAGCTTCCAGACAGGAAAGTCACTAGTGTCTGTACAAGGAACTAACTTGATTATTCAGTGGTTATCTTGGTTCTTAGTATACAGACAGTAATGGTGCTGAATGTTGTAAAACAAACTCAAACACCTCATAAAGTACTTCTAGATAATTACTATGACATGCATTCTTCACGTACATGAAAGATAAACAATTTTCATCTCGGAAAGAATAAAACAAGCATAAGCAATACGACTAAAACACTAAAGGAGAGACATCAACTAAACAGAAAAGGAGGAAAAAAAACAACATACCAGTAAAGCGTATTCATCTCTTCAAATCCTTAATTTCAGAAGTAGTTCATTGCTATTCCTTTAGTAGCCGTTAGAGTCTTGTTTAATTCCATATGCATCATCCTAAAAGGAAAAGAGAAGAAACACTATTTGTACCTCTTGGCTCATGCTCAACCAAAAGATTGCTTATGTGTTACATAGGGCTTCTAGACCTGAATTTCAAACTACTCAGGTAAGCTTTAACACGTGTGCAAAAATTTCTTCCCATTTATAACAGGCCCAGTCGCCCACATAATCAAGGAAAACATTCCGTGCCAAATAATTAAATCCAGTAATCCGCGAGTTTTTGCAGCTGCAGAAATTTCAGAATGGCCTAATGGGTTACTGCCGTAAAATAAGAAAAAATTACAATGCACTAATTAAGATTCATCAAAATATATTTATTAGTAATCTTCGTCATTGATTAACAAGGAGATCATTTGCAGAGTGCAGAAGCTGAATATGTTCCTTGGCTCATCTTGCTGCTGACTTGATTTGGATTTGTAAATGTACAGCAAGATCTGCATGTGTTTTTTCCTCGAGCACAATGCTGTCTCAGTGGCCTCTAATCCGGTCTTCCATTCACGCATGAAGCAGGTGGCAGCCAGTTCCGACTTTATTCGTCAATTGGTTAATAATGGTCTTTTACCCATCATCATGTTGCTTCTTCATATCAGTTTGCTGAAAGTTTTACCAAGGCTTTGATTATAGAAATTAAAAAAAGAAAAAAAAAAAAAAAGATATGATGCTAAGAAAGTTCTGACAGATATATATACAACTGACGTACGACAGCTTAGAAAAAGCTAAGAGTCACATTAGAAAAGATATTAACAGAACGCCATATTTAGAATTCTATGTGAAATATACCCAAAGCAGTCACAACCAAATTAGGATTCAAACTGACTCAAATCGTAACTGGATTTAGCTCAATTGTTGAATGATTCTTTTAAGGCATTTCAATTCATCAAAATCTGACTAACGCCTTTGGCCTTGGATATGTTAGGACTTCCGTCAAAGATCAGCAAAATAACAAAGTTAAGTTTTAATATGCTAACTACTCAATTAGATGGCATTATCAGTGTAATTATTTTGACAGGGCTCCCCAACGACAAACTCAAAAGTGCTCATAAAAGCAACTAACTGGGTTCATCGGCTTATCTCGACTCTTTCCTACACATGGGAGGCAGTCTAATACAGTACATACACTTCAAAAATCAATCAACAAATCACATATACCATGACCAAAATAGTTCCTTCTGTTTCCAGCCAGAATTCAGACTTCGCATCAAGTTGTTCTACATGAACCTAACAACAATAAAGCAAACAACAACTACTCCATGGCATGCATTCTTCATGTTGTTGATATATGTGACACGTTTTCATTTCCAAAGTAACAAAACAAGCATAATCAAGCATAGAGCTAAAACGTTAATGAGAGGCAGAAGGTAAACAGAAAGCGGATACACTACATACCAGCAACGCGTATTCATATCTTCAAATCCTTCATTTCAGAAGTAGCTCTTGGTAAATCAACTGCTCTTGGAATATATATTTGCATAAGTTCAGAAGCTTCTTGCTCATATGGTTTCACAAACTTGTTCGAGAAGGACTTATCCACCATTGATGAAAGTGACCACAGAGAAAGTTTTTTCTCAATCAGACCCTTCGATACCAAAATTCTGATAACAGAGCACCTAGGGATAATCCTCTCCTTCAAGCTATAAGTGAAAATCGCTGGGTATCCTGCAATACTCAATGAATCATAGCCCATTTCCTTGACAAGGAAATCCTTAACTGCCGTCATCTTCTTTTCAGAAACATTCATATACAAAGGACTTCTCCGAAATGCTGTTTGAATTTGATCTTGAGACCAACCCCATCTCTTGCAAAAATCCACTTTTGTTTCCCAAGTAACTTCACTCATTGATGTCAATACCTCTAAAGCTACAACAAATGTTATACGTGAAGGATCGAAACCCAGTCCTTTAACCTTTTTGACATTCTTTTTAAATCTATCAGCATTTCCCATAAATACACTAGGTTTCCTGATTAGCCACTTGAAAATATTAGATTGAGGGACAACTTCATTTCTCAGAGACACTACATGTACCATTAATTTCTTAAGTTGGTCGATTCCAAGAACCCAAGAAGTATATCGTCCTAGGATTCTGATGGTGTTTGTATCAGTATGAACAATGCTCTTAAGGATATCATATGAAGGGATTATAGTACCTTTTAAGCTCATTGCTAGAAGTGCTGGGTTCCTTGAGATGAAGTCTGCAAGCTCAATTCCATTTAGGCCTTTGGAATTTAAAAAATCCAATTTGGGTTTTAGGGTTTTAAGAGGATTTGAGAACAGAAACAATGGACGCTTAGCGATGATTTTTGAGATATAGGGTTTGGTGAATCCGTAGTTTTCAAATAATTCTACAACTGAATCGGGTTTTGATGTGGATTTGAAATCGACTTTTTTAGAGACAGTAATAGCTTGGTTTTCAACAATCCACATGAATTAATCAGATAACTAACTACAAATGAAGAATCAGAAGAAGATGAAGTAAGATTATTACTAGTGGAGTACAAAGAGAACATGGAATTAACCCTAGATTTATCGACAGCAGTTCGATTTTGAAATGTGAAGAGAATATACCGACTTGCTGCTGCTGCTGGTGATGATTGTCCATTAATGGTTGTCGTCAATTTGTAAGTTGCTCCTACTTTACACCACAAGGATCGAATCATTTTCCCCTGTACCACTGAATCAAGAAGAAGAAGAAAGAGGGGTAAATAGAATGAAGAACTCTAAATTGAATTTCTTACTGTGATTATTACTACAAGTAGTGTGCGTGCGTTGCACGTCAGCCATGGTATTTTTCTACTTTGCAAATAATTTGGTGGTGCTTTGACATCATATCTTTTTATTTGAAAATTAGTCGTATTTTGAACTTAAGATCAATCATTTTTTATTTACTTTATTTTTAATTTTTTTAAATTTATTTTTAAATTATGTCTAATTTAAGCTATGTCTAACTTTTAAGGAGAAAACATATAAAATTTGGAGAAATATAAAAAAGATTGAATTTTTTTTTGATAACATTATTTGTGCTCATTGCATAAATAATTTAAAGGGCTTTCCAAATATATAAAATTTACAAAAATCCGACGTGTAGTTTAAAAGATATGAGGTTTTTAAATATATAAAAAGTGCATTTACTCTTATGTCCATGTAAATATTCTTTATACCACTTCTTTAAAATCTAATGGTTGATAAGAAAAATGAAGTCTAATGATCTAACGGCTAATAGCAATAGTTCGGACGGAATTTTATTTGTGAGATCTAACGGTGGAATTTTAAAATTTGGAGATTCAACGGTTACATCTACTTGAATTTTGTAATCCCTTTTTGCCATTAAAAGGGGGGAGATTAGTGCCCAAAAATTCATTTATAGAGTCAAATACACGACAGTCAAACAGTGATGACTCAAGTCAAAATTTTCCATTTTGTAGATCAGCCAGCCATCAAGCAAATACATGATAAACAAAAACAGGCCGCTTGCCGTCGCTTGTGGCCAGATGGTGTTTTAACGTGTAACTTATTTTTAGGGAATGAATCGGAAAAAAGGCTCTGTGAATCGGCGACTGTAACTCATGGATTTACTAAATTCCAGATACTAAGACCGGACATTCAACAAAAAGATGATGTGCAGTTTCTATACCAACTAGATTTGTGCCCGTGCTATGCACCGCGTATATTTTTTTATTTAATTTGGTGTGCGCGGGGTTTTGCCCCGCTCCGTGGCAATGCATTTTTGATTTGGTGTGCGCAGGGCTTCGTCCTCCACCGTGGCGATGCATTTTTTATTTGGTGCGGGGCTTCGCCCTGCCCCGTGGCGATGTATATTTGATTTGGTGTGGCGGGACAAATACATTAAATAGGTGGAGAATATGTGCAGATTTTATTTTATGTTTTTCTTTTAACTTGGTGTGCGTGGGGCTTCGCTCTGCCCAGTGACAATGCATTTTTGATTTGGTGTGAGCGGGGCTTCGCCCCGCCCCGTGGCGATGTAATTTTCATTAGGTGTGGCGCGACAAATACATTAAATAGGTGGTGAATATGTGCAGATTTTATTTTATGTTTTTCTTTTAACTTGGTGTGCGTGGGGCTTCGTCCTTCCAATGACAATGCATTTTTGACATAGAGGGAGTTTTATTTGTCTAGGCTTTTAAGTCTTTAGATATCACATAGAATATCTAAAGACAATGACAGTACATTCAATCAAAAGATGATGTGCAGTTTCTATACCAACTAGATTTTTGCCCGTGCTATGCACCAGGCATATTTATTTATTTATTTGGTGTGCGCGGGGTTTCGCCCCGCTCCGTGGAAATGCATTTTTGATTTGGTGTGAGCAGGGCTTTGTCCTGCCCCGTGGAGATGCATTTATAATTTAGTGTGCGCGGGGCTTCACCCCGCCCCGTGGCGATGTATTTTTTATTTGGTGTGGCGGGCAAAAACATTAAATAGGTAAAGAATATGTGTAAATTTTATTTATTTTTTCCTTTTATTTTTGTAGAAAATATGTGGATTCCCCCCCCGGGCGGGGTGTATATTAATTTTGAGAAAAAGAGTCCTAATATAGTAGTTACTCGATTTCCAAATTGAATTTGGAATTCCATAAAATTCCAAACACGGTAGGTTAGCTTTTCCTTTTAAGTTTGTAATATTTAAACCAATCATACGTTGCCAGTATCTTCACATAAATATTGATTTTGGTTTCTTTTTTTTAATCTTTTCCATTCTTTTAAAACCAATCATATGTTGTCAAGTGTCCTCACCAAAATGTTCGTTTCACAAAACTCAAAAAAGATCTATTTCGCCAATAGGAAGCGAGGGTTTCCTCACCGTTCAACATGAGGGCTTTATTTGTTTAGGCCTTTAAGTCTTTAGATATCACATAAAGGGTACAAGAAACACTATTATGACTTGTAAATCTAGCTAGTCTATTCTTAGTGAGAAGACAAGAATGAAGACACTTCCGCATGAAATGTTGAATCCTACGTGGTAACTTAGTTTTCCAGAAAGATTTCCAGTTTCTGTTCAGATTATTTCTAGTTGGAAATTGAGCTAAAGACTCATCCATGATAACCCCACAGGCACTTTTTACAGAGAAAATACCATTGTAAGTTGGTGACCATCTAAGCTTATCACAACCAGTAAAGGGTAACCTTATACTAGTTATCTCATTAACAGTTTCCTAATCAATAAGAGCACTTAAAATGTTTACTTTCCAGGATTTACTATCACTATCAATTTGTTGACTAACATATTCCATATTAGCAGAATAATTGACAGAGTTTGGAGGCTTATTCATATTTGGTAACCAGTTATCTTTCCACATGGATATGTTTTCTCCATTTCCAATCTCCCAAACTTATAATGTCTTTTGACAATATATATGCCTTGAAATATCCCTCTTCAAACCCACCAACCCTGAGAGTTAACAATATCAACAAGAGGATTAATATAAACAAAATATTTGCAACTCAGAGTTTTTACCCATAATTCATCTTGACTATTAAGCAGCCTTCATGCTAACTTAGTGAGAAGAGATAAGTTCAAAATGTCAGTTCTTTTAATGTTAAGACCACCTAATGCTCTAGGCAGGGCAACATTAATCCATCTGTTAGGTTATATAACACCTCCGGTTTCATTTTTACCCATCGAAAATTCATTTGAACACTACCCATTTTATTTGTGATTTTATTTCAGGCATATGAAAAACATCTATGTGATGATTATCCATGTTTCTTAAAACAGATTGTATAAGAACAGTTCTACCTGGAGGAGCAACATATTTACCTTTCCAGGTAGCTAGATTAACCTTATAACCATCTATCAAATGAGAGAAGGACTGAGATTTATCTCTCTAAAGAAGAAGTGGAAATCTCAGGTATTTCTTGTGACGGCCCGGAAATTTTTTCGCTTCCAGCCGGCCGTGGAGTTCGGTCAACTAGCAAGTTCCAAATCCTCCGAGCTGCCATTTGAGATGCAAGGGTTGAAACCAATTTGTAAACAAGAGTAAAGTTACGGTTTAATAAAAAGTACATGAAAGTTTTATTCACATTACCAAAACAGATAGCCAAAAAGTGTGGAATCCAAATTATCGACATAAAACTATTTAAACATGACCCACACTTATTAATTATAATACTCTTTTTACAAACTACAACAACAAAAGAGAATAATACTTTTTACAAATCACAATAGCAAGTAAAGAAGTATCAGGTTTCACAAACTAAAACAAATAGAAAAATACAATATCCTTTTTCTCAAACCAATCCAGATACACATGAATATGTACATGAACAAAAAGTGACCGTACTCACTTTGAACCCCAAAGCTCGACGCGGTAAGATTATGCAAGCTTACTACCTCAAGCCACCCCCAAACTCTGTGGAAAACAAAACAAAACAAAAGGATGAGCCACAACCCAGTAGAGAGATAACGAAACGATAACAAGAGTTCAAACAATGCCCAAATACAAATAACGATAAGATATCGAATCGATTAAAGCATAAACAATGCATTAAGTTGTTGAGCACATCCAAATCGAAGTATCAAAGGCCTTACAAATCCAATACACAATCGAAATCATTAAAACCCATTGAGTTCGCAATAATCTATTGTGAGGGTCCGAATAACCAACTGTCGTAGTTTATCAGAAAACTAACCTATCGTCTCGGACGATCTTCCGCAGGTCACCATTAATATGGATTGCCCCTTATGGGCCCGAAAAACTCAGCAGTAGGGTTCGTAACCAAGAGGATGCTCAACGCAGTTCACAAATAGTTCGCAAACATCGTTAAATACGAGTATCGAACAAATCGTCAACAAATATCAATTTATAAAACATTGAAGCAACTTACCTTAACTTTTCCCACATAAAACAAGATCATAAATACATTTAAGTATCAAATCTTAGAGTTGGGCATAAACTCATAATCAATAAGTTCATTCAAACCAAAGAGTATACACGAAAAATACGTTTTAAACCACTAATACTCAAAAATTACCATGGGCGTCATTTGAGATCAAAACTTGAAAAACTTCATCATTTTTTAAACTATAAAATGCTTGCTTTCACACAAATTTATTATCAAAAATAAGGAATTCAATATCCCAAAGAACAAGAGAAACATAATGTAAAACAAGAGCATAATTTTCAGAAACTTCAGTTTGTGCAGCTTGTGTTAAATTTGTTGTGTAGAATTCATTGCTCAATAAAAATGAGTGATTCTTATCTCATTTAAAATAATAAAGAATAAGGTATCATATAAAAATTATTAGCAAAAACAAGAAGTTCTGGAACAGGTCTAAATCACGCTGCAAAAGTCCGACAGTAAACTGTCTGCAGAAAAATAACAGTTTTGATAGTCTTAACTAGAAAATTCACACAAGATTCGTTTCTCATCCAAATCCATTGGTTTTTGGCTCAATTTAAAAAAGACAAGATGAGTTATTGTATAAAAAATATAAAAAAAAATAATAAATTCAGAAACAAGGTTGGATATCTTTTGAAAAGTTAGGCAGAAAAACTGTTTACAGAAACCCACAGTTTTGGTAGTTCACAATCAAAAATTCACCCAGATTTCATTATTTATCGGAATCCATTGATTCTTGGCTAGTTTTAAAGAAGAGAAGTCCCTATTTTACAACAAAAAAAAAAACTAAAAATAAGAGTCAACTGAACTAGGTGAGAATTGATGTGTTTTGTAGTTGTAGTGGTAATAAGATTCGATTCTCGAACTTGTGAAGGATAACTTTAGACTTAAATTTTAAAACTAAAATATAAAAAATCACTGATATTTAAAACAAACAATGACAAAGTTGATATCAATATTAAAAGAACACTGAGGCTAAGATTCCACTATTTTTCCAAGTTCAAAGTGATTTTATCTAGTATTTATATTTATTCAATTTTTGCGTTTAATTTGATTCTAAGCTATTGCAACATGTAGATTTTCAAAATAACAAGTGTAAATCCGAAGTATAGAGCATCAAAAACCTATGGCTAAGCATGCTCTATCAAAAGAAATAACAATTGCTTAACAAAAATCATTCAAACAATTATAAATCAAGGAAAATAATCATAAAAATAATTGAAATAAAATAAATAAAATAGATTATACCACTTTTTGTTGGAAAAATAGCTTCCTCTATCGCCTCAGCAATGGGGTTTAGCTCCTCATATTAATCATAATCTCAAAATACATGTTTATGGCTCAAAAGTTGATTAAAAGGGAGAAAAGTGTTAAAGCAGCGGATTCTGTAATTGCTGAAGGTCTAAAACAGAAGTCGGAATTACTGAAGGGCTTCGGTGACTGCAGGAAGGTGCGACCGTATCTCGTTGTCACTGAAAGTAAGTCTTCCTCTGCAACTGACTCTGAGGGTCCTATGTTCTTCGTGTTCTTCTTCTTCGCAGCAGCAGAAACAAATTTCAACTCGTGATTTCAGCTCTCCGATCTCTTCTAAACTTCTCCAAAGTGTTCGTCCCCCTTCCTTGGCCTCGCTAGTGCTTATCTATGTAGTCAAATTCGGCCGAAATTCCGCCGATTTTTCCCTTTTCGGCTAATAGCAAAGCGAAACAAGCAATTTCGGCGAAACGGAAAGTGACCAAAATTCCACCGAAATTGCACCGAAATTCCACCGAAATTCCACTGAAGTTCTCGAAGTAAGTTTATGTATCCAACTAACTCGGAGTATGATGGATATGATACTGATGAATTGATATTGGACACCCAAAACGGGCTACTCGGTGGTGTCGGAAATGATGGAATTACTCCAGATGATGATATCTATGATGATTCAAATTATATTGATTAAAATTGTAATATCCTTGTTGTACACTTGTACTTCTCTCTTTTGTTTTCTCATTTGTTCAAAAAAGACTTCCAGTTCCAGGACAATCAGTACTCTTTTATTGTTTTCTCTTTTGTTCAAAAAAGACTTCGAGGAAAAATTAGTAAAGTGTTCGCACTTTTGTGTTTTCTTAACGAATATTTGTTTCTTTTGGATATTATTTCATTATATCTTAACATATCTCGAAATTATATATATAAAAGTTGGAACCGAAATTACACCGAGATTTGAAAACGGAATCTCCCCGAGACAATGTTGTACCAGTGTCTCGCTCGGGACCGATATGAACCGGAATCCGAAATTAACTACCTTGGTGCTTATATATAACTCACAGGTCGGTTAAAACTCGATCAAAATCTCCTTTTCTTCCCCAAAAATAAAATTTTCTTCTCGGCCAAGTTTTGGATATTCTATCCTGTTTTATCACTTCACCTCCTTCCTGAATTATCCAAACTATCCTCTTATGCTTCTACAAACAAATCCTTACAAAATATAGCACGTAACTTCCAAATATAACTCGAAAATTTGTCTGTTTCCATTTTTATTTTTTTTCTTCCTGTTTTATCAAAACCCGATCATTCAGCCCATTCTAATCGATACAAACAGATGTACCAACCCTGTTTACTCCATTCAAGTCCAGCCCAACTTAGTTTGGCGATTGAATCTCGATAAAACACTTCCAAAATTTGCTCAACAGTTTACGCAGGCGAGACAATTGGTTTCCCGCCAAAACTAAATTTCAAACGAAGGGGATGACCTCCCCTTATCCAATCCCGGTCTGTGCTTAGCAGCTGCCTTGAAATGGGTTACCCCTTATCCAAGATGAGAGTCCGAATAGCAAATGTCCTCCCAGGTGCCTTCAACAACTTTTCGAGCTAATTTCACCGCAAAAGCCTATTTTTCCAAAAACACCTACAAGGGATAAAATACCAAAATTAGTACAAAAATGGGTACTAACACTATACATAAAAGAGATGAAAATAGACACATAAATGCGTCTATCAAATACCCCCAAACTTATTATTTGCTAGTCCCGAGCAAATCAAAACTACAAAAAATAAAATCCTAACTCACTGTCGCAGGCATCGTCGATTGCACTTAGCATGTGCAACAAGCCTTTAAACCCCTAGGTGGCCCTAGTGGCCGAGTTATAGTCTCGGGAGGGTTTACCAGAGGTGTACCCACAAAACCTTTACTCCAGACCCTAGCTATCTACGCAGAACCTTGGAATGCACTAAAGAACCTCCTTGGTTGGCATACTTATTGATTATGGGAGGAAGTACCCTGATGCGAAATTCCAATTGCTGTATATGAGTTTGCACTCAAGTATACTAAAATTCATATATAAGTGACATAGCTCTACTCAGATAGTCGCACTATGGACATCAATATCCGGAATCAAACAAATCACATGAATAGATTAAGAAGATGGATATAAAAGTAGATGGTTGCGAATGGACTTCAATGCCAAGATAAACCTATGACCTAGTGGATTGAGATACTGGTCTGGACTAATATCAACACAACTGGAATATACAAGGGACCAGTGGTCGACAATCCTAAATCTACATCAACACAGCTGGCATATACAAGGGAACCAGTGGTCGACTTTATAATAAACCTTTATTTTTATTTTTATTTTTTTATTTTTTTTAACGACATGATTAGATCTTTTGGATCCAAGCGCATGTTTCTTGTCAGCAGATTACATGGTAATTCCCGTGGATCCTGCATTCCACGCTTGTTTAGGCGACGGAGACAGGGATAACACACACATATTGCTATCCAAGTGTTATTTATTCCGATTGGTCTAATTGGTCTGGTCTTTTTTTTTTTTTTTTTTTGTTTTTTAGTAACTCAATCACTCTATTTCACCCCAGCAGACATCAACATAAAAATTTGCAAAAATAAAAACAGAAGTAATAAGATGATTCCGAGATACAGTGAAACTATCATGTTATTTCTAACACCTGAGCTCCGTGCTTTTATGAATAGACTCTTATAGATGTTTCCATCTAATTAGATTGGTTCCTCAACTCCTAAACCAAAATGCTTCCATCCACTTAGATTGGTTAGTGCCATCCTTAATAGGCATAAATTTCTAGTCTCTGGAGTTTATTCTTTGTAACAAAAAGTAACAAAAAGTTTCTACCCCACCCCCAAACTTAAATCTAACATTGTCCTCAATGTTTCTAATTACAGAACAGTACCAAAAGTATAAATAACATGAGGAATCAGTAAAGAGAGAAGTCGGAAAGATAGTACCTGGGTGAAGTGGAATCAAAAACCTACAAAAATAATATACAACATACAAATCGCCTCGATGGTCAATCAAGGTAAACAGGGTCCTCCAGAGGGACCTCCTCAACATCACCTGTAGGAAAAGGCTCTAAAAAGGGCTTCAATAACGCCATGAGGAAAAACAGTACGAACCACAAAAGGACCGATCCACCGAGAGCGCAACTTCCCGGGGAATAGATGCAAACGAGTGTCATACAGAAGAACTTTTTGACCTGGAGAAAATGACTTTCGTAAAATATTCCTATCATGCACAAGTTTCATTTTGTTCTTATACTCCTTAGCATTATCGTATGCATCTCTACGAATCTCGTCCAACTCATTGAGCTGGAGCTTTTTGTGAGCTCCTGCCTTGTCAAGTGAAAAGTTTAACTGCTTAATAGCCCAGTAGGCTCTATGCTCTAACTCAACAGGAAGGTGACATGCCTTGCCAAAAACTAAACGATAGGGTGACATTCCAATGGGTGTCTTAAACGTAGTACGATAAGCCCATAAGGCATCAGTAAGCCTCGATGACCAGTCTTTCCTATTAGGATTAACTGTTTTCTCTAGAATACGCTTAATTTCCCTATTGGAAACCTCTACCTGACCACTAGTCTGTGGGTGATATGGGGTAGCTACTTTATGGGTAATACCATATTGTTTCATTAAAAGAGCAAATGATCTATTACAAAAGTGTGAACCTCCATCACTAATTATAGCTCGCGGCGTACCGAAACGTGTAAGTATATTCTCTTTCAAAAACTGGACTACGACCCTGTGGTCATTTGTTCTACACGGAACCGCCTCAACCCACTTAGACACATAGTCTACAACGACAAGTACGTAAAGATAACTAAAAGAATTAGGAAATGGACCCATAAAATCAATGCCCCACACATCAAAGACCTCAATTACTTAAATAGGGTTCAAAGGCATCATATTTCTACGGGAAATGGTTCCTAACCTATGGCAACGCTCACAAGAAACACAATGACTATGGGAGTCTTTAAACAATGAAGGCCAGTAAAATCCACACTGCAATATCTTAGCAGCAGTCTTCTTAGCACTAAAATGACCCCCACATGCATGTTCATGACAAACGGAGATAATACTGGACTGGTCACTCTTAGGTATACATCTTCTAATAATCTGGTCTGGACAATACTTAAATAGATAATGATCGTCCCAAAATAAATGCTTAACCTCGGCTAAAAACCTAGAACGATCTTGTTTACCCCAATGTTGAGGCATTCGACCAGTAACAAGATAGTTCACTATATGTGCATACCAAGGTGATTGGGAAACAGAGAACAATTGTTCATCAGGAAAGCTATCCCTTATAGGAAGGGAATCATTAGAATGATCAACAACTAGCCTAGACAAGTGATCTGCTACTACATTTTCTGCACCCTTTTTGTCTCTAATGTCTAGAGAAAATTCTTGCAACAAGAGGATCCATCTAATCAATCTAGGTTTAGTATCCTTCTTAGACAAAAGGTATTTCAAAGCAGCATGATCGGTATAGATTACGACCTTAGAACCTAGTAGATATGATCTAAACTTATCCAAGGAAAACATGATGGCTAACAATTCCTTCTCGGTAGTTGTATAGTTCAGTTGGGCATCATTCAGAGTTTTGCTAGCATAGTAAATCACATGAAGTAATTTGTTTTCTCGCTGTCCTAACACAACGCCTATAGCATAATCTGAAGCATCACACATAATTTCAAAGGGTAGGTTCCAGTTAGGTTCCTGGACTATGGGGGCGGTAGTGAGTAAACTCTTAATCTTCTCAAAAGCCTCTAAACACGCATCATCAAATACAAACTTAACATCTTTTGCAAGAAAATTGCAAAGAGGTTTAGAAATCAAGATAAAATCCTTAATGAATCGACGATAAAATCCTGCATGCCCTAGGAATGACCTAATATATTTTACGGTTTTTGGGACCTGTAAAGTCTTAGTAAGATCAACTTTGTCTTTGTCTACCTCTATACCCTTAGAGGATACGATGTGCCCAAACACAATTCCTGATTTAACCATAAAATGGCATTTTTCCCAATTAAGCACTAAATTCTTTTCCTTACACCTAGTCAACACTAATGTCAAATGATGCAAGCACTCATCGAAAGATGAACCAAACACTGAAAAATCATCCATAAAGACCTCTAAAAACCGTTCTACCATATCCGAAAATATGCTCATCATGAAACGCTGAAAGGTCGCAAGGGCATTACATAGCCCGAAAGGCATGCGTCTATACGCAAAGGTACCAAAGGGACAGGTAAAGGTGGTTTTCTCTTGGTCTTCTGGGGAAATAACAACATGATTATATCCGGAGTAGCCATCTAAGAAGCAATAATGACTATGTCCAGCTAATCGCTCTAGCATTTGGTCGATGAAAGGAAGGGGAAAGTGATCCTTCCTTGTGACCTTGTTCAATTTCCTATAGTCAATACAGACACGCCATCCCGTGGTCACTCGGGTTGGGATTAACTCGTTATTATCATTTTGGACTATAGTGATACCTGATTTCTTGGGGACAACCTGAACGGGGATGACCCACTTACTGTCTGAAATTGGGTAGATAATACCCGCATCTAACAACTTAAGCACCTCTTTTCGAACTACCTCTTTCATGTTAGGGTTCAGTCGACGTTGCATCTCCCTAGAAGGTTTGGAGTATTCCTCGAAATGAATCTGATGCATACACACAGTAGGACTTATACCCTTAATGTCTGCTATAGTCCACCCTAAAGCTTCCTTATTATCTTGAAGTACATTCACTAGCCTACTTTCCTGATCACTATCTAAATCAGAAGCTACAATCACAGGTAAAGTCTCAGATGGCCCTAAAAACACATACTTTAGAGTGTTGGGTAGTGGTTTAAGGTCCAACTTAGGAGGCTCTTCTAAAGAAGGAATTAAGGTAGTCTCAGAAGCTGGTAATTGTTTGAACCTAGCTTTCCAACTATTAGTGTCTAACACAGGGGTAGAATATAATAGTGCATTCACTTCTTCAATAGTGCTATCGTCGTCAAAATCTAAACCAAAATGGGATAGACAACTTTCTAATGGGTCTTAAGACAAAATGTTTGGTAATGACTCCTGAACTAAGGCTTCTATCATGTTCACCTCTTTAACACATGTGTCATCTAGCTCATAAGGTAGCTTACTGACATTAAAAATGTTCATCTCCATAGTCATATTACCAAAAGAAAAATTCATCACACCATTTCGACAGTTAATGATCGCATTAGATGTAGCTAAAAATGGGTGACCTAAAATCACAGGTATCTGGTTCTCTAGGTCAGGGACAGGTTGGGTATCTAGCACAACAAAATCTAATGGATAAATAAACTTGTCGACCTCAATGAGAACATCCTCGATAACACCTCGAGGAATTTTAACGGACCTATCAGCTAACTGCAGTGTCATCTGAGTAGGTTTCATTTCACCAAGTCCTAGCTGTAAATACACATGGTACGGCAGTAAGTTCACACTGGCTCCTAAGTCAAGTAAAGCTTTTTCTACCCGGAATTTACCTATTGTACAAGCAATGGTAGGGGAACCTGGGTCTTTGTACTTTGGAGTTGTGGTGTTCTGAATGATTGAACTTACGTGACTAGCTAAAAAGGCTTTCTTATGGATGCTAAGTTTTTTCTTTCGCGTACACATATCCTTAAGGAACTTGGCATAAGTAAAAATTTGCCTAATTGCATCTAATAAAGGAAGGTTTATGGTAACTTGCTTAAAAACCTCCAATATGTCATTAAAGTTCGATTCCTTCTTTGTTGTTACTAATAGCTGGGGAAACGGGACTCTAGGCATAGAATCAGACCCCCCAGGGACTGAATTGACATCATCATAAACTTTATCGGTCTCCTCAGCTATGGGTGGTCCTGAGGGGTGAGATCCTGAGGAGTGAACTACAGTATGTTCACTATCGGGCATGGTTACCTCATTGTCTACAATTCTACCACTCCTAAGGGTTCTAACAGCATTCAACTGATTCGATTGTTTTGCACCTATTTCATGAACTCCTCTAGGGTTGGGTTGTGTTTTACTAGGAAACCTACCTTTTTCTCTCAAAGACTCATTTATCAGACCTACCTGGGTTTTCAGCTCGGAAATAGCCTGACTATTTTCTTGTCCTATCTTGTTACTAGCTTGTAGACTTAGTTTTACTGATTGCTGAAATTTTGCAGTTTGCTGAGTTAACAAAACGAGAGACTCCTCTAGGCTTAGGATTTTCTTATCCGACTGATTCTGAAATTGAGCTTGTCCCGAAGGATTCTTAGCATAACTAAAACCTGGGGGAGCATTAGAGTTACTAAACTGACCTTGATTCTGGCCCTTAGACCAAGCAAAGTTCGGATGGTTTCTCCACCCAGGGTTATAGGTTTCTGAATATGGGTCAAATTTCTGACGATTCTCGAGTCTAGTGTTATTATAGAGAGCATTGGCTTGCTCTTCATTATTATGGCCTTCCCAAAAAGGCTCCGATCTACCACTAGTGTGACCCATTTCTAGAGCTTCTAACCTTTTAGCTATCGCTGCAATCTTGGCATCTGATTCAGAGCCTCCTTCTACCCTATTAACGTTTCCTCTGCTTAGAAGAATTGTTTTCCGGGGTTCCTTACTATTTTACCATTGTTGGGTCTTTTCGGCGGCTTCATTCAAAAATGCCATTGCCGCATCAACGGTTTGGTTCTCAAACCCACCTGTACACAAAGCTTCAACCGTGGATATTGTGGGATAATCTAAACCCTCATAAAGGATCTGAACTAGCATAACCTTTTCTAAACCATGGTGAGGACATTGTGTTAACAAATCATTTAACCTTTCCAAATACCTATACAAAGATTCTCCCTCTTGTTGTGAGAATGTGCAGATTTGCGTCCTAATCGACGATGTTTTATGCCTAGGGAAAAACTTATTGAAAAAGGCAGATGTAAGTTGTTCATATGTTTCGATTGACTCAGAAGTCAAACTATATAGCCACGATTTGGCTTTATCTTTCAGGGAAAAGGGAAATAACCTAAGTTTCAAAGCATCATCATCTAAGCCTCTAATTCTTAGGGTACTGCATATTTCTTCAAAATCCCTAACATGGAAATAGGGGTTTTCATTTTCTTTCCCTAAAAAGATTGGGAGCATCTGTATGGTCCCAGGTTTAAGTTCATAATTTGCTTCTGTGTCAGCTAACTTAATACATGAGGGACGAGTAGTCCTAGTCGGATTCAACAAAGCTTTCAAAGTATCCATTTATGGTACTATCGGAGTATTAGGGATTCTCTCTTCAGGAGAATGTTCAAAACATGACTCTCCGAAAATTGGACTTTCTAAATTAAGGTAATCGAGACGCTTAGATCTGCTAGGTTTTTCTTTTACAAATCTACCTAGGGTGTCTCTTTTACGTTCAGGCATACACAAGAATTTCCTAAATATAAAGGGTAAGCAATCACAAATCAAGGACGACTCAACCAAATCAACCCTATTTATTTTTAGCAAACAAAAAGCATGATGGCTCCACTTAGATTGTTTCTAGACCAGCTTCTACTCTTCCAAGAGGCAACTGGGTATAATTTTAGCAAACCTCGTAGGACGATCCAAATAAGGTAAGTCGAAGAGAAGTAGGAGAAGCTCAGAGGAGCTTTGATACCCCCACCTCTTTGGCAACGCTTCCCTAGGTTACAAGGAGGCTCTAATCGACTTACAGTAATCTTCCTTAACTTTGAGTTAGGATAACAAGATACCCAATACGATCCTTTTGAACGACTTTCCTACAAGCTCGTTACCCTATCGGTCCCGTTCTAGTCAAAATTTTAAGCTTGGGTTCGCGTTCGGTATCGTTTTCCTAAGGCGGGCAAGAAGAGAACGGTGATGAAATCCGAACCCTTATCTTGTATGGCCAGGCCTTGCCCTTTACTAGAAAAATAACTGTCCGTATTCAGATCCTCAGCAGATATGCACCTTAAGGAATACAGTAACTCGCTGACAGGGGATTCGCGAGTGTTCATAATCTTACCTCCCATTCCAGACGGGGGATGAATCGGTTGTAGTCGACTCGGGCCACTGACTCCTGTGTCAGTGTACGAACCCAAGGTGCAGAGACAATATCGTAACTGTCCTCTTTCTCTGCAGACAGTTTTATAATTAAAGGTACCCTTCCGTAGGGTATAATAAAAAATAAATAATGTCCAGAGTCCAAAAGTCCAAAAAAATAAAAAAATAATAAAGAAACACTAATACAATTTTTTTTTTCCTAAAATAAACAAAACCCTAAATAAAAAATAAAAAATAAATAAACTAAAGAAAATAATTAAAATAAAATTGTCTTCTTTTCCGTTCTTTTCGCTTTAATCTTTAGCTCCAAGTCTTTACGACATCACCAAACTCCTTGGCTCAATTTTTTCTTTATGTTCCAAAACCTGTAGACAAAAGATAAATACCCAAAAACATAAAATAGAAAAAAAATAATAAATAAAAAAATAAAAATAAATCTAAAACCCTAAAAACAAGTCCCCGGCAACGACGCCAAAAATTGATGTGTTTTGTAGTTGTAGTGGTAATAAGATTCGATTCTCGAACTTGTGAAGGATAACTTTAGACTTAAATTTTAAAACTAAAATATAAAAAATCACTGATATTTAAAACAAACACTGACAAAGTTGATATCAATATTAAAAGAACACTGAGGTTAAGATTCCACTATTTTTCCAAGTTTAAAGTGATTTTATCTAGTATTTATATTTATTCAATTTTTGCGTTTAATTTGATTCTAAGCTATTGCAACATGTAGATTTTCAAAATAACAAGTGTAAATCCGAAGTATAGAGCATCAAAAACCTATGGCTAAGCATGCTCTATCAAAAGAAATAACAATTGCTTAACAAAAATCATTCAAACAATTATAAATCAAGGAAAATAATCATAAAAATAATTGAAATAAAATAAATAAAATAGATTATACCACTTTTGTTGGAAAAATAGCTTCCTCTATCGCCTCAGCAATGGGGTTTAGCTCCTCATATTAATCATAACCTCAAAATCCATGTTTATGGCACAAAAGTTGATTAAATGGGAGAAAAGTGTTAAAGCAGCGGATTCTGTAATTGCTGAAGGTCTAAAACAGAAGTCGGAATCGTTGCTGAAGGGCTTCGGTGACTGCAGGAAGGTGCGACCGTATCTCGTTGTCACTGAAAATAAGTCTGCCTCTGCAACTGACTCCGAGGGTCTTATGTTCTTCATGTTCTTCTTCTTCGCAGCAGCAGAAACAAATTTCAACTCGTGATTTCAGCTCTCTGTTCTCTTCTAAACTTCTCCAAAGTGTTCGTCCCCCTTCCTTGGCCTCTCTAGTGCTTATATATAACTCACAGCTCGGTTAAAACTCGATCAAAATCTCTTTTTCTTCCCCAAAAATAAATTTTTCTTCTCGGCCAAGTTTTGGATATTCTATCCTGTTTTATCACTTCACCTCCTTCCTGAATTATCCAAACTATCCGCTTATACTTCTACAAACAAATCCTTGCAAAATATAGCACGTAACTTCCAAATATAACTCGAAAATTTGTCTGTTTCCATTTTTATTTTTTTTCTTCCCTGTTTTATCAAAACCCGATCATTCAGCCAATTCTAATCGATACAAACAGATGTACCAACCCTGTTTACTCCATTCAAGTCCAGCCCAACTTAGTTTGGCGATTGAATCTCGATAAAACACTTCCAAAATTTGCTCAACAGTTTACGCAGGCGAGACAATTGGTTTCCCGCCAAAACTAAATTTCAAACGAAGGGGATGACCTCCCCTTATCCAATCCCGGTCTGTGCTTAGCATCTTCCTGGAAATGGGTTACCTCTTATCCAAGATGAGAGTCCGAATAGCAAATGTCCTCCTAGGTGCCTTCAACAACTTTTTGAGCTAATTTCGCCGCAAAAGCCTATTTTTCCAAAAACACCTACAAGGGATAAAATACCAAAATTAATACAAAAATGGGTACTAACACTATACATAAAAGAGATGAAAATAGACACATAAATGCGTCTATCAAGAATCTAGCCCAAAAACAAACATAAAACTGTTTCAGAAATCCTTGAATTGCTTTTAAATCGACTATCAAGAGAAAGTAAAGATCAATTCCAATAAATTGAGAGTACCCATGGCTAATTTTTAGAAGAAATACAGTTTTCACATCAAATTAGAAGAAAACCCTAACTTTTGAAGAACCCTAAAATCAAAATCAAGATGAATAAACATGAATTTGTTTAAAACATTATAAATTCATCATAGAGAGCATCATAAGAGTATGAAGAAGCTTCAATTTCATTGAATATCAATTCAGAAAATTGAAATCATTAAAATCAATTCAAAAACAGTTAGAAAGAAGAATTCCCCCTACCTTTTGTGCAATAACAGCTTCCACAGCAACCCAATCGAATTAAACAACCAAATGATTGTTAAATCAAGCTTCAAAATCAAGTTTTATGATAGAACTTTATTTGCTTTTGTTGTGAGAAGAAAGAGAAATCAGGAGTGAAAAAGGGCTGGATTTTTATAGAAGTTCACCCGTAAAAACTTATTAAAAAGGCCAAAAAGTCCAAAATGCCCTTATGTTCTCTTAAAATCGACACATCAACTAGGTGAGTGTCATTTTTCTTCCAATACGAGTAATAACAACTCGATTAACGACCGTGAACGCTACGGGAAGTCTCACTCTAAGATAAATATAATTTCTCAGGTAACACACAACTAGGTTTCACGCTCCACATTGCGTTAATCCCAGTCTTTCAATTCAAATGAATTAGGATCGTACCCTAATATTTTATGAAAAAGAACGCGGGTATTACATTATTACCCACTTAAAAAGAATTTCGTCCCGAAATTCAAAACAAAGAAAGAGAATTACGACCATTACCTCCTAGTAACTCCAGACAATTCTCGCGGATCTCGGATTCTAGCTCCCAAGTTATCTCTTCTAAGTTGTGACATTGCCAAATCACTTCCACAAATCTGTTTTTTATTTTCCAGTTCTTGAATCTCAATTCCCTTATTGAGACCCTTTTTCTTCTTAGCTGAAGTAGAAAACGCTGAACTTGCACTAATCGAAATCAACAAAACAAACTTGAAAAAGGTTAACCTTGTTAGTAACTACTCATTATTAACAACCCAATCATATACATATCACAATATCTGGTTATTTTTCCAAAATTTCAGAAAATAAAGAGATTCTAAAAAAATATCAAAAAACTGTAATCAAATCAATGTTTCAATACCAAAATTTCCAAATAAAACAGAGTAAAACTGCGGAAAATACTTTATGCAAAACAAAGAAAATCCCAAAGAAATCGACACTTATGCTCTGATACCAACTATGACGGCCCGGAATTTTTTTCGCTTCCAGTCGGCCGTGGAGTTCGGTCAACTAGCAAGTTCCAAATCCTCCGATCTTCCATTTGAGATGCAAGGGTTGAAACCAATTTGTAAACAAGAGTAAAGTTACGGTTTAATAAAAAGTACATGAAAGTTTTATTCACATTACCAAAACAGTTAGCCAAAAAGTGTGGAATCCAAATTATCGACATAAAACCATTTAAACATGACCCACACTTATTAATTATAATACTCTTTTTACAAACTACAACAACAAAAGAGAATAATACTTTTTACAAATCACAATAGCAAGTAAAGAAGTATCAGGTTTCACAAACTAAAACAAATAGAAAAATACAATATCCTTTTTCTCAAACCAATCCAGATACACATGAATATATACATGAACACAAAGTGACCGTACTCACTTTGAACCCCAAAGATCGACGCACTAAGCTTAAGCAAGCTTACTACCTCAAGCCGCCCCCAAACTCTATGGAAAAAAAAAAGGGTGAGCCACATCCCAGTAGAGAGATAACGAAACGATAACAAGAGTTCAAACAATGCCCAAATACAAATAACGATAAGATATCGAATCCATTAAAGCATAACAATGCATTAAGTTGTTGAGCACATCCAAATCGAAGTGTCTAATAATCATCGCGCTAACCCTTATAAATACCGCGCTGATCTTCACATGTTTGGTGTGATTTGGTGACGTCATTGCACTCGTCAGCAGAGATATACTGGGCACGTCATATTCGCCTGCTACCAAAATGATCTTTCCACATTACTATTGGTTGTGCGGTATTTTGCATTCTTCCAAAGGCAAGTTATATGCAGTAAGTTCCATTATGAAAGCCCAGAAAGAAATAATAAAAATCATAGTTGTCTGATGTGATTCATGTGAACTTTTGATCAATAACGAATAGATTTCATTGATAATAACGAAAATTCTTACCTAAAGTACATCTAAAAAAAAATCATGGAACGAAATATTGTTTAAAAAAAAAAAAAAACAAACTAAAAAAAGAAGAACAATTATTAAAGAAATTAAACCCTTTCTCCACGACCGAGCTAACTGAATATCTTTAGTCATTTTAACTTCTTGTTCAAAAGTTCAGTACTCTTCTGGTTCCTAATTTCGCGAAGAGCAACAGTTCCGGGACAATGTGGCTTCTTAACTCCTCCAATTGGTCTTGATTTCCTCACAACCACGGAGGAGAAATTGCTTCCTTGGAGATATACCTCCTGTAGACTTACGAGCGGTTTGCATACTACGAGCCATTGATGATGAAACGAAAAGGAAATCTAAAGGGAGAGAAGGGGGTTTCTTAATATTTTGTGGATGATATAGAGGTAGTACTTATATATAGTAGTTGAAGAATGCTTAGGTGGTTTAGATTTAGAAGTATACCGACGTGGGGTAAGTTTCCTTTTTTGATGAAAGAAAACAAAGAATCTGTATACTTTTACCTCATTGGTTGGTTTGTATTCATACTGATTAAGACCCAGATACCTAAGGATAAAACAATCTCGACACCCAACTTTTGAATCCCACTGTTCTGCAATGAGGAAGCATAGACCTTTCATGCACGCACTGCTTGTTTCTTTCGCTTTAGAAGTTCTAGTATAGTTGCAGGAAATCCTACAACCACTCCCTAATGATAATCTATGAAGTACTCTAAGAAACCATGATGAAATACTCAAGATCTTTTATTAAAACTTAGAACAAATACAAAGACGATCAGGGCAAACCCTAACTTGGAAAACAAATAAATTTCTCTCTCTTAAATATTTATCCTTAGCTCACCAAAAAGATCTCTCTCTCATACAATAGTGGTTGGTTCCTTTTATAGGAGTTTACATAGTGAAGGACAGCTAATAAAGCCCCTATTTTCGGATCTCGGGCGCGTCAATGTCGCTCGGACATTTATATTACCGCACGATTTATTCACTACCACATAGATCTTCACACTAATATTGTGACTAGGTGACGTCATTTGGATCGTCATTTTAGATGTATCTTGTGCGTTTGTCTTCGCTTGTCATCAAGAGGATTATTTCGCATAACTAATGGGTGTGCGGTATTTTGCACCCACATTTTGCCTCTTCTCGTATCGCTCTCTTGTGAGAGAGTGCGGTAAGAGAAATCCTGATTTGTTACTTCGCCGTACCCGCTCATTTTTTCGTATTCTTACTGACCGACATTTTTACGGAATTTTAGCTTAACCGTCTACACGTATTAACTTTTCTCCTTTTCAACCGGCACGTTCTAATTTAACCAGCTATCCCTCTCTCCTCCGTTTCCTTATTTATTAGCCATGGTGAGGAGGGAGAATCTTCTTTTTCTTTACTTCCTCTTTTTTCTCTGTAAATTTATTTCATCTTCATCCTTTCGAAGTCTTCAACCTCCAATTTTGAAGAAATCATTAGTAGGACACATTACTTTTACTCGGTGGTGATAACCTTCGGATTCTTCATGGATTATCAACAAGGGTTAGTTTGTTCTGCCACCATTGTAATTTTGTTTTTGTTTCTTTATATTTTTGACTACCATTGTTGTTCTGCTACTGTTCTTCATATTTGTTGTTCTTCATATTCCCATACTGGTTTTGTTGCAGTAAGAATTATTCATCTGGTGCTCCCATATTAAAGTTCCAAACCCTATTTCTTCTTCGAGCCCTAAGGATGATGACTCTCGCAAGAGGAAACCTTCGCATGACAAGGTAGTAAGAAATACCTTCTTCTCTTTAGAGTTTAAACAATATTGTTGCCTCTGTTTCTTATCTGCGTTGTTCTTCGAAGGTGGTTGAGGGCGAAGCTAATTGCGAGAAGAAGAAAACTAAGAGAGTTCGTCGCGCTCCTACGCTCAATACTTCCCTTGTCATACCAGAGCTCACTTACAAATCTCGCCCTCAACAACAAGTCTCTTCTGATGAGGCTGTTAATACTTCTGTTAAGGATGCCACCTCCCATGCTGCCGCGAACATTTCCGCGTCTATGATGAATGTCACTCTTCCTGATGATGCTACTGGCACTCCTTCGAAAGACTTTGTTCCCTCGGCTTCTTTGAGTATCTCTGCGTCCTTAAAGGAAATTTGTGTTTATGAGAATGCCGCATCCGTAAAGCCTGTCATTACTCCCACTTCTGAAAAGACCGCGTTGATGGATAATACTACTATTTCTAATTCTGCGAATATTCCCGCACCCGCGGATAGTACAATCATCCATATTTCAAAGGATATCGTTGCTGCCTCCTCTAAGGGCGTTTTTATGGCTACCCCTTCTCTTTCCATGACAACTTATTCTTTTCTGGAGGCCACTTCTACTGATAAAGAAGTCTTTGAAGGAGTCGAGTCTGCTACCAAATCTTTATCTGATATTATTAATGTCGCTCGTTCGTCCATTAGTGATCCTGCTAAAATTCGCATTTGTGACGCTCTTTCCAAGTTGTTATGTGATTCTCCACCAGATAAATCAACTAGGAGCGAAAAATTTTCACAGTTGGATCCAAGCATTAACCTTGCTTTTGATCTTTTGGTAAGTGTTTTTTTACTTGTACTTTTCAACTCTTGCTACTTTTCCACACCCTTACATATGGGTCTACTTCTTCCTTAGGAATCTCGCCGCCGCCTGGTTCAAACCGAGGGATTTGCAGAGTCTAGTGTCGTCATTCAAGAACTTTCCCATCAAAATGCTAAACTAAAAGTTGATCTTCTCGCTGAAACCCTTGTAATCGAGAATCTTCGTAACAAGAATCAAGAACTCAGTGGTATGTTTTCTTTATTTTCACTAATCGCTTTTGAATTTTACCGCGCTCATGTCCATATCTTGAATTTCTTCTCGCATATATAAAGACTTAAACCAGAAGCGCATTATGGAGAGATTTAATTATCAACACTCTGTTGAAGATGCCCGTGTGGATAATGAGAGATTGCATAGAAAACTAGATCAGTTAGTTAATAACCATTCATACCTTCTTGACCAAATTGATAATCTAAGGAAAGAAAATTTCTATCTATGTAAAGAAAATGATTTTTTGAGTTCCCAAATATCCAATCTTTCGGGGTCATTATACAATTATAATTATAGAAATCGAACTCTATTAGATGAAAACCGAACCGTTGCCGAAGAGAGGCGGTCTTTTTTGAATGAGAAAGCGACATTTACGCACCAATTCCTTGTCCTTCAGAAGACTTGTGTTGATCAAGAGGAATCTCTTCGCACCTTGAGAAATCAGCATGATGATGCCGTGAAGATGTTAACCTTAGAGAATGAGAGGATTATCCAGATAAAAATAAAAGTGACCGTGAATATGAACAAACTTTGGGAACAGCATAAACTATTAAAGGGGTCTTATGATACCCTGGTGAAATTAAATCTCTCTCTCTCCCAAGATGAAAAGAAGATTCGATCCCGTTTTCAAGGTTTAGTTGGCGATGATTTTGATAAATGTATGGAGGATATGAAAAGTAGTGGTCTTGCCTTGTCTCAATATTTAATTTCTCAAAGGGAAGGTAGTCACGTTGAGCTGACTACCTCAGTTTTACTTTTAATTGTTTAGAAGTTCCTTGTTTAGCGGGATTTCTTCGTTCTTGCATTAATTTGATGTCCTTTGTATTTGCAGCATCTGAGAAGTCGTATCAGTCTACCATCCATAAGTTGAGATCTGATCTGGCTAAGACTCATAAAGAGCGCGGGAAACTCTCCGTAACACTTTCCTCTTCTCGAGATAGGGCGAACAGGAGGTGCTTTTACCTTGAGAGATTGATGGAAGTTTACGAAGAAAATACTAAGAGAAGTGCCGCACGTGAAGTCCATATCAAATCTCAGTCTCTTGCAGATCGAGTTTTCCTTACTAATTCATTCCCCTTATTAGAGGTAGAACCTCTTGATGTGGCTGAAGACGAGAAACTTCCTAAAACTGACAGTGACTATGACTATGAGAGTTGTGATGATGAAGATTTTGTTCTTCCAGAGGATCAACACAAAAAGAGTGAAGCTGGTGATGATCTCCTCCAAGATCCGAATCCTTATGCTGGTGGTGACCTTCCTAAAGATCCAAATCCTGATGTTGTCCCCAATGCTGAAGTTAATGCTGAAATTTCCTTCCCAAATGATGATTTGCCTCAGAATGTTCTTTAGCTTCTTTTCTTCTTCTATCTTTTATGTATCTGGATATTCTCTAACTCAGGAAATGGTTCTTGTTCATCTGTTTTTGCTGCTCATTAAAAGAAGCACATTTCTATTTCTATATAAGATTATTTCTAAGAAGGCGAATGATACCTCCCTTGTACTATTCCCATACTTGCCTTTGTTATTCACCTATGGGGAAATAATCATGCCTTTCCCATTATGCGGTATTATCAGTGCGTCGTTTTAATTTAGATTATGTTCTGCGTTTCTTTTTGTCTTTGCGCGTTATTTTCATCACGCGACTATACTTGTGCGTTGTTTAAGCATCAAATATGTATTTTTTTGCTTTGTGCGTTATATTCAAACTCTTCACCTGCAAAATAATTATCGTTAAGTTTAAAGTGGTCTTTGGGTTTTATAGTGAGGTCTTAATCATCCCCCCCTGTTGATAGGACTTATCTTTGCCCCAGGGTATTATCCTTTCCCCAGGGTATTAAGAAAATGCTATGAAAAGCTAATTAAATTTGATTTTTGGTTTATCTAGGAGGGATGAATCTAGGGTTTTGGATTCCACTACTTCTAATATTTGTAAATTCAATAACAATTTATTTGACAAAATACTCCTAACTTACTCAAAACAATTTTCGAACTCAATCTCATGTTTTGGAAGATATAACTTTACAATCTATTTTTTTATGACTTTCGTCGCTATTCTAAGGCCTAATTTTCCTTCGCTTATAAAAGAACGGTATCTAACCTACCCAAAACAATTTTAACGAAGCATATAAAGAAGAGAAAAAATTTAATAATTTAAAAAGCACAATATTGGAGTATTTTTGCCAAAGAAAATAATTACTATAAATTACGCATCAAAAATAGCTTCTTCCAAAACCCTAGAAAAGAAACTTAGCTACTCATGAATCGAAGATCGGAGAATACTTGATTAATCATTGTATTACAAATAATGAAATTCTGCTTACAATGATTTTTAGTCGCTAAAGGTATTCATCCATAAGAGTGTTGCAATAGTTCAGTTGCGGAAGAGCTACTGCAGCTAAAACAGTGTACGATATTGTTCTTCTTCGGTTGAATATAAGACTGCTACTGCGACTATTTTGAACGACTGATGTTCTTCATGTTCTTGGTTGAGCAGCAGCAGGAAGAATTTTTCTAACCTCTCTTTTGTCGATTCTAAGCCTCTACTTTCTTCCCCAGCGTCTCCGTCTCTCGACCCTGATCAATCCAAGGATATTTATACGTAACAGGGTCCTTGTAACTCGAGAAAATCCTTAGAAAGTATTATTTTTCTTATCGCAAAGGTCTCGATATTTCCTTCCCTGTTTTAGTTAACTACTCGATATACGAAGATTTGATTACTTGTTTTTAGTCCCAACACGTCACACTTCCCTCTTTATTAGGAAACATAACCATTCTTTCCCAAAATTCTTCTAACATTCCACAAAATATCCGAGAATATAACTCCACCACTGTTTTGTCGAGAAGAGGATGGGATTTCCATTTTTAACGCAACCAACTTCTATACAACCCCTGTTTGATCGAAACAGGACCAATCCAACCCGAAACCATGAGAGAGTCCAACAGAAACTCGTCCAAATCACTAACAGAACTTTCCGGGGGAAAATAAACCCGAGAATCATAATTGCTTCAAATTCGTAATTCCATCCAAATCTAACCAAAACAGAACCCATTACCAGCCCTGTTAGACCAAAAGGAAGATAACCATTTGATTTTAGCCCTTTAATCTCATTATAGCTCGCCCAAATCACAAACCCTAATCAGCTGCCTTTGAAAACCGATTTTCCCGCCAAAACAGAATTCAAATTGTTGAAGATGACCGCCCCCTATCAAATTTCGGCTTCCCTTTAGCAATTTGGGGACATTTAGAAATTCCTGGGGGTGCGAATAACAATTTTCTGGGTACAAAGATAAATTTTGGGCTGTACATAGTAGAATTTCTGGGGTGCCTTTATCAACTCTTCTGGGACATTTCTGGGGTGCCTTTGGTAGTTTCTCGAGCAGCCATCTCTTACCTCTCAGATCCACTTCTTTTCTACATCATTAAAGCTGCCATGCTTTTCAGACATAACTTGCATCACTAAAGCCGACATGCTTTTCAGATAGAGATGAAGAAATAAAAGCAAATAATGAGAAATAAATCACCTCCAACAGCATTTGCACATGAAATGACACTTTAGCCCTTTTAAACGACGTTTCCTCTTCTTTTGCTCCAAAGTACCTAACACTCAAAATTAAACATAAAATACATAATTTACAAGAAAACTTAGCAAAGAAAGCATAAACAATAGATAAATATCAAGGTGTTTTAGACACCTATAAAATTCCCCCACACTAACTAAAAACTAACTAAATGTTTTTCCCTCACCCCCAAACTTAAACCTAACATTGTCCTCAATGTTTCAAATTAAAGTACAATACCAAAAATATAAGTAACAAGAGGAATAAAGAGGTAAGTCAGAAAGATAGTACCTGGATGAAGCGTAGCAATCCTTCTATGGGAGCAAGAACAAATAAAAACAAAAATAAAACCAATATACAACAACAGCAGGGT
>JAJJMB010001716.1:5962843-6443539 GCA_023531105.1 Papaver atlanticum | reverse complement strand
GGGAAAATAAACCCGAGAATCATAATTGCTTCAAATTCGTAATTCAAGCCAAATCTAACCAAAACAGAACCCATTACCATCCCTGTTAGACCAAAAGGAAGATACCCATTTGATTTTAGCCCTTTAATCTCATTATAGCTCGCCCAAATCACAAACCCTAATCTTCTGCCTTTGAAAACCGATTTTCCCTCCAAAACAGAATTCAAATTGTATAAGATGACCGCCCTCTATCCAATTCCGGTGTCCCTTTAGCAATTTGGGGTACATTTAGAAATTCCTGGGGGTGTGAATAACAATTTATGGGGTACAAAGATAAATTTTGGGATGTATATAGTAGAATTTTTGGGGTGCCTTTATAAACTCTTCAGGGACATTTCTGGGGTGCCTTTAGTAGTTTCTTTAGCAGCCATCTCTTACCTCTCAGATCCACTTCTTTTCTACAAATTTTCTACATCATTAAAGCTGCCATGCTTTTCAGACATAACTTGCATCACTAAAGCCGACATGCTTTTCAGATAGGGATGAAGAAATAAAAGCAAATAATGAGAAATAAATCGCCTCCAACAGCATTTGCACATTAAATGACACTTTAGCCCTTTTAAGTGACGTTTCCTCTTCTTTTGCTCCAAAGTACCTAAAACTCAAAATTAAACATAAAATACATAATTTACAAGAAAACTTAGCAAAGAAAGCATAAACAATAGATAAATATCAAGGTGTTTTAGACACCTATCAATCGCCGGCAGTCATTACCTTTTCAAGTAATAACCCATTGATTTTTCCTTATCATTATTCGTATTTTTGCCTCTGCAGGATGTATTGGTGCGTCAATATGACAAGTCTTATTACTCCCGTGAGTAAAAGTATTGTGATATTGACGTCTTTGAAACAATTCAGCTCCCTAGTGGAGGGTGTCGTCCTTATATCCCCCCTGACTTCCCCTTCAAGGAGGCTTATCCTTACCGTGTTAGGGTGGGTTCTTCCCATCCAGTGATGCCGACAATCAGTTGTGTTCGTGGCCTCTTGTCCCTCCGCCGATATGGCTTATGGTTACAAGACCACACCATAAGTGGGGTTTCTTGAGGACCGAGTGCAGCATAGTCAGGACTTATCAAGAATGGCCAGGTACGCTCCAGACGCCCCATGCACTCTTGACTCAACCGTGTACCGCGGAGCCCTGATCGAGTTTCTGCCCTCCTTATGAGAGAGCTTAGTACCTTAGTCTTTCAACTATGAGTCTATGCTGGATAGGCTTTCGTTTCGCCCCTATTCTCCATGACTCAGGTTCCAGGAATGGTATGGCTTTTACCCGAGCCATGCATTCTAGGTTTTCCCCAATCATGACGCGCATTAGGTCTTATTGTTGCCTCTTGAAGTTATGCAAACTAGGGTGCACGCCATAATTGGATGCCTATCCTCTCTAGTTAGAGGTTTTAATTTATATTGCCTCCTATTGGGGTCTTATTATGAGGTCTTATTGTTGCCTCGTTCTTCTACTTGTATCTTTTTATGAAATATTCATTTTTTCGCATAAGAAAAGATTTTTCACTTTTATTCAAACTTCTTAAGTATACAATTGCCATTCTTGGCGCGTACATATCATTTTCTTTATTCTTCCGCACGTCCTATGGATAGTACTTCTTCAGGTATATTCGATTCCATGGGTGGTTAAGCTTGTGTCCTGTGTTTTTCCCCTCATGATCCATTAACTCATACGCTCCGTTTCCAACTATCCTCTTTATTATGTATGGTCCATCCCATTTCTTCTCCAGTTTTCCATCTCCTCCTATCTGATAGGGCGGTATTTCTCTCAACACTAGTTCTCCAGGCTGGATTCTCTTTCTTTGACGCGCTTGTTATATTCTCGGGCTAGTCTTTTTTGGTAATTATCCATATGTTGTAGAGCAATTTCTCTGTTTTATTCTAAGTCATCAAGCTTGTCTAAGATCAAATCCGTGTTTAAGTTCTTTTCCCATGCTTCCTTCTTTTTGGTAGGTATGATAACTTCAGTTGGCAGCACTGCTTCTACTCCATATGTTAGACAGAAAGGTGACATTCCTGTAGCTTCTCTCCTTGTTGTTCTATACGCCGATATTGTATTATGTACTTGTTCGCACCATCCCTTATTGTGTCCTTCCAACTTCTTCTTCAATATATACACAATTATTTTATTAGTTGCCTCCGCCTGCCCATTGCTCTACGGATATAAAGGAGTTGACTATCCACTTTGGATCTTGAACGCGTTAAGCAACATCTCTATGTTTTCGCCCTCAAATTGCTTTCCATTATCAGAGACTAATTGCACAGGAATTCCGAATCTGCAAATGATATTTTCAAATATGAAGGTGAATACATCTCGATCTCAGATATGTTGGACTGCTTTCACCTCCGCCTATTTTGTAAAATAGTCTGTTGCGATTATTAAGTATCTCCTCTGCCCTGTTCCTGGTATAAATGGACCTACAATGTCTAGGCCCCATTTTGCAAATGGACACACACTTGTTGATGAATTTAGCACCACTCCTGGTGCATGTATCCTTTTCCCGTGACGTTGGCATTCTTCACACCGCCTAGATACCTCTTTTGCGTCCTCATGCATGTAGGGCCAGTAGTACCCTTGCATCTTTGTTTTGTAAGCTAGGGATCTTCCTCCACTATGGTTCCCTGCGTATCCATAGTGTATTTCCTTCAATATTTCCATTCCTTCCTTCCGTGTTAAACATCTGAGTGATGGCCCAAGGAAGGATTTTTGATAGAGTACGCCTTCTCTTAATTCGTAATTTGTCGCCCGGCTCTTTAACTTGTGCGCCTCTAATATGTTTCTTCGAACTTCTCCCTTTCTAATATATAAATGAAGTTGGGTTGTCCAATCCGCATCTTTGTCTGCTTGTATTTCTTCTGTATCTTCCACTATCATTACGTCTGCGTCTTCTTCTTTTTCTTTTTTAATTGATGGGGAAGAGATCGTCTCTATCTTTATATACCTTGCGGTTGGGTCCACTAATATAGAGGAAATAAATGCCAGTGTGTATGCGAATCGATTATCTTTCCTGCATATGTGTCTTCAACTTATGTTTTTTATTTTTACTGAGAGTTCCGCAACGAGTTGCTTGTATTTTTGTAGAGATGGCTCAATTGTGCTGTACAACCCTTGTATTTGGCGTATTACCAGTTGTGAATCACTAGTTATTCTGGCATCCTCTAACTTCATTTCAATTGCCAGTCGTAACGCGTGCACCACTGCTTCATATTTTGTTTCATTATTGGTGGATGCGAACTCCAATCTAAATGAGTAAGCCATTCTTTCTCCTTTTGGTGAAATGAATACTATTCCAATTCCATTTCCTTCTCCATTTGATGATCCATCGACCAATATTTCCCATCTTTTTGAGTTACGCTCCGTTATCAAGTCTTTAGGATTTCCTTGGTCTTCATCTATGTCCATCATTTCTTCTACGCCTTCGTCCTCTTCCAATGGAAATTCTGCCAAGAATTCCGCAATAACCTGTGATTTTGGTGAAGATAGTATTTCGTATTTGACTCTAAATTTTCCTACTTGTGCGTTCCATCTTTCTATTCTTCCTGATCTTTTTGAATTCTTCATTACAGACTCGATTGGTACTTTCGTTAGCACCTTAATTTTGTGAGCTTGAAAGTTGTACGAAGTTTCTGTGTTGCATAGACCAGTGCGAGGATACGCTTTTCAATCTTTATGTAATTTCTTTCTGCGGAATTGTAAGTTTTGCTGATGTAGTAAATTGGATTTTCAATCCCTTCGTCTAAGCGGAGCAATACGGCACTTAACGCATGCGTCGTTGATGCTAAATATATTAACAACTCTTCTCCTGGTTCCGCCTTCTGCAAAATAGATAAATTCATTAAGTAATCCTTAATGATTTAAAGCGCTTTCTCACATTCATCCGTCCATTCAAATTTGGTTCCCTTCTTCAAGATGTTGAAAAAGTGCTTGCATTTGTCTGATGAGCGCGAAATGAACCGCCCTAACGAAGCGAGTAATCCGTTTAGTTTCTGCACGTCTTTTACTTTTGCGGGTGATGGCATGTCTCGAACCGCTTGTACCTTTTCTGGATTTACTTCTATTCCTTCTTTCGATACAATGTAACCTAAAAATTTCCCCGATGCTACTCCAAAAATGCATTTTGCTGTGTTTATCTTCATTTTGAATTGTCGCATCTGTTCAAATATTTCTTTTAAGTTATCAACATGATCTTTTTCCTTTTTGCTTTTCACCAGCATATCATCCACGTATACTTATAGTGTTGTATGCACCCATTTTGCGAATATCTTCTCCACCATTCTTTGGTATGTTGCACATGCATTTATTAAACCAAAAGGCATTCTTGTATTACAATATAATTCTCTTGGTGCGAAGAAAGCCGTGTGTTCCTGATCTTCTTCTGCCAAAGGGATTTGATTGTAGCCTGAATATCCATCCATTAGTGATAACCTGTCGTTTCTTGCTGCTGCTTCCAACGTTTGTGGTATATCTGGGAGTGGGAAGCTGTCCTTTGGGAAAGCTTTATTTAAGTCACTGAAGTCGACGCAGATACGTATTCCTTTGTTTTTCTTTGGTACCACCACCATGTTTGCTATCCATTCTTGGTACTTTGCTGGCCGGATTATTCCTGCGTCTAACATCTTCTGTAATTCTTCTTCTATTTGAGGATGGTATGTTGTTGATATATTTCTTATCCTTTGCTTGAATGGCTTCGCGTTCTTGTTGATATCTAACCTGTGACATGAAACAGAAGAGTCTATACCTGGCATTTCGTCCATGCTCCATGCGAAAATATGTTTATATTCCCACATAAGGTTAATCGTGTTTTCCTCTTCCTCCTTGTCCATCTTAGTTCCTATTTTCAACATCTTTGGCTCGGCCTCCATCCCTACATTTATTTCCTTTGTTGGCTCTGCTACGGTAAAGTTCGCCTTTGGCTCACCTAATGGTGATGGTTCCTTTATTTTATGCATTGGTTCTCCTTCCTTTTCTGGGATCTCGCTTGGTATTCCCTTTCCTTCTTGTGCACTTATCATGTATATTCTCAGTTCTTCTTCCTTTCTTGATTCCTTCGCCTTCCTCCATCGATCTTTTCGCTTCTTTCTGCGTCCTTCATAATTCTTTACGTCTATTAGATTGCAAATTTTCGCACTCCCTATATCACCTTTGATCTCGCCTATTCCACTTGGCATTGGGAATTGTATGCGTTGATGAAGAATTGATGTTACACTCTTTATGCCGTGCACCCATGGTCTTCCTAGTAGCATGTTGTATGGTGACTCCACGTCCACTACGCACAATGTTACCTGTGTCTCTATTTCTCCTAAAGGTATGCGTATAATTACCTCACCTTTTGGATTTGTTACCGCCTTATTAAGACCGTGAATGTTGTATGTAGGCGGCATTAAGTCTGCGTCACTATATCCCATATTTTTGAACGTGCGGTAAAATAGGATATCAACTGAGATCCCTGTGTCTATCAAAGTTTGTTCTACAGCCCACTCTTCTGATGCCTTCGCGTTGTCTCTGTTTTCATTTCGCCTGGCAGGTATAGTGACAACCAATGGATCTGTTCGCCTTAAGTTTTCTTATGGTATTTCATCCGCTATAAACGTTATCTTCTGCTTTTTCCATTCTTTCAAGGGTGATATTTTATCAACGGTCAGGATTTTCCTTCCTTCATAGTCGCGCTTGTGTATTTGCCCTGTAATTCCTGCGTGAAAATCTGCAACATTCATAATCAATTTTGTTATTGAATTGCATTGTAGACGTCTGCTTCCTTTTCTTTCTCCCATGATCCTTATTGCTTTTACTGGTTCATTTTGTTTCTGTTGTCTTTGTATGTCCTCGTTTTCACCTCTTCCTTCGATTCTTCTACTCCTCCTGGTTGCTATCACCTGTTCTGCTTCGGATGCTTGCCTCACCATCTGTTTTTCCTGTAACAATATCTACTCTAGTTCTTTGAAAGCTATTTTGCTAAGATGAAATTTTTTGGTCTCGTTTTACAGATCTGTATTCCTGAAACTCTCAAAGATTACTGATAATAGAAATTTTTAATCTAACACTCTCAAAGATTAATGATAAGATGTTGAAAAGTAATGAATGATTTTAAGCTAAGATTTTAAAGAACTTCACACACAGGGATTATCATCCGAGCTGATTTCTAGCGCCAAAATGTAGTTGCAGGAAATCCTACAACCACACCCTAATGATAATCTATGAAGTACTCTAAGAAACCATGATGAAATACTCAAGATCTTTTATTAAAACTTAGAACAAATGCAAAGATGATCAGGGCAAACCCTAACTTGGAAAACAAATAACTTTCTCTCTCTTAAATATCTATCCTTAGCTCACCAAAAAGATCTCTCTCTCATACAATGGTGGTTGGTTCCTTTTATAGAAGTTTACATAGTGGAGGACAGCTAATAAAGCCCCTATTTTCGGATCTGGGGTGCGTCAATGTCGCTCGGACATTTATATTACCGCACGATTTATTCACTGCCGCATAGATCTTCACACTATTATCGTGACTAGGTGACGACATTTGGATCGTCATTTTAGATGTATCTTGTGCGTTTGTCTTCGCTTGTCATCAAGAGGATTATTTCGCATAACTAATGGGTGTGCGGTATTTTGCACCCACATCTAGATCCATTGAACTCACGTGTGCCGCACTTGGAAGTTCCACAATATCAGACAAATTGACGATCCACGTCAATATTTAGACTGGATGCAAACATCGATCTGCAGTATTGTCACGGACTCTCTGTGGGGATTCATGGGCATATGATGAAAGGTAAAGCCTCGAACAATGTTTGATGAATCTTTCCCAGCGGCAAATACATATTGGTACTTCTTGACAAATCAGGGTGGCCTTGAACTAAGAACGTTGGAGACTTCTTGAATTTCGTTGTGTTTTATCGAATCACATGCTTGATGCTTCAAGTTCTAAATTCTTCATGTTCTGAATAGTTTGGCATTCCAGACTGGATCTACACCTGAGCCTGTTAAATTTGTTAGAGATCCAACAACGCAAGTTCCGATTGAAAATCCTTTCTATTTGCAGTGGTTTCGGCAAGATCAACTTCTTTTTTGATGGTTTTTTCTCGTGCTTATTTGATGAAACTCATCTTTCTGTTCTTGGCTGCACCACATCTCTGAATGTCTGGCAAACTTTAGAGAATAATTGCAATTCTAGGGTCAAGTATCGTCTAATGCAGTTAAAGCATGATATGCAACACCTAAAGAAGGGATCTGAATCCATGCAAGCTTACTTTAGTCGTGCTAAATCCATTGCTCGTCAGCTTTTTCAAGGAAGTAGAATTGTTCATGACGAAGATCTTGTTTTTAACATCTTCAATGTCTGAATTTAATGCTTAAAATCTTGTTTAATTGTTCAATGTCTGAATTTAAGATCTTATTTTTTACTTCCTCAAATCTTCTTAGTTTGCTTTTTGAGTGAAGAACATCAAGTAGTTATCTTTCTGGAGGATGTTTTACAATAAAACTAAGTTCTAGAACGACTTCTAAGGGTGAAAAAAGGAATAAAAAAAAATAATCGGGAAGCAAACAAACTGCTTCTGACTTTTAAAAATGATTTACTCTTCTTGAAAAACAAAAGCATTGCTGCTTCCGATCCCTAAACAAACTCTTAATTTGGCTAGTATCCGGTGGTGACATCCTTCGACTATAGTGCTAGCAGCTCTACAGGCTGACTTTAGGATAGAACCTAGGCACACAAAAACTACTTTTAAATAATCCAAGAAACATGTTTCTTCCAAGGTCAGTTATTTGCAGTAAGGTCCATCATTCCTACCCAGAAAGAAAGGAAAAAAAAAAGTACCAAAATTGTCTCAACACATCAAAGATCGTAGTTGTCTGATGTGAACTTTTGATCAATACACAACGAATAGATTTCATTGATCATAATGAAAATTCCTACCCAAACTTTATTTAAGAAAAAACATCATGAAACGAAATAATGTCTTGAAAAAGAAAAAAAAAAAAAAAAAAAAAAAAACTTTTTAAAAAAAAAAAAAAAAAAAAAAAAAAAAACTACATCTTAAACCTAAAAAATGAAGAACAGTCATTAAAGAAATTAAGCCCTTTCTCCACGAATACGCCTAGCTAACTGAATATCTTTAGGCATGATTGTAACTCGCTTGGCATGAATTGCACACAAGTTGGTATCCTCGAACAACCCAACCAAATAAGCTTCAGCAGCCTCTTGTAGTGCTAGAACAGCATGACTCTGGAACCGGAGATCTGTTTTGAAATCCTGAGCAATTTCACGTACCAACCTCTGGAAAGGCAACTTCCTGATCAAAAGCTCAGTACTCTTCTGGTATTTCCTGATCTCACGAAGAGCAACAGTTCCAGGACGATAACGATGTGGCTTCTTAACTCCTCCGGTTATTGGTGCTGATTTCCTCGCAACCACGGTGGAGAGTTGCTTCCTTGGAGCTTTACCTCCTGTAGACTTACGAGCGGTCTGCTTAGTACGAGCCATTGATAATGAAACGAAGTGGAAATCTAAAGGAGAAAAGGAACTTTAGGGTTTCTTAATCTTTTGTGGATGATAGAGGTGGTGGTGCTTGTGGGTATTTATATTAGTGGTCAAGGCGGTTTAGAAGTATCCCAACGTGAGATAGGTTTCCTTTTTTAGAATAAAGAAAACACACAATCTGAATGCTCTGTATACTTTGCTCTCATTGGTTGGTCTGTGTTCATACGGATTAAGAACACTGACCTAAGGATAGAAAGAACTTCAACACCCAGCTTTTGAATCCCACTGTTCTGCAAACACTGCTTGTTTCTTTCTCTTTAGCAGTTCCATTGAACTCACCTGCAACATTAATAAATACCAAGATTTCTAAGTCAACATTTTGATTTTAAACATGTTAAAGCTTTACAAAGGCTTTATGCCAATAACAGGAAGTTAATAATTGAATAAAAACATAGTAAAACACGCACACTAGAAACCTTCAACATAGGACAACGGCACTTCCATCAAGTGTGAGTCATACAGACTTGTGATAAATTAAAAAGTTGATTGTTGTCCTCCTTCCCACCGCAGAAAAGAAAGAAAAAAAACCTCCCTTTGTCACTCTTTCTGTTTATGATAAAGCTTTCTTAAAATTACCGAAAACATGAAGTTTTAATCTACTAAGTTCGACACCAGTTTGACTATAACTCTGTTACACAAGCATAAGAAGAGCTATCAGACAGAAAAGTCACTAGTGTTTGTAAAAGGAACTAACTTGATTAGCTAGAGATTCAATGCAATGTGTACAGAGTATATGAACATCCTAATCAATCACACTCTCTCAAGATTATGAATCACATAGGGAATTCAAACAGCCCATAAAGTACTTCTAGATAACTACCATGACATACATTCTTCACTGAAAATTGAAGCTAAAAGCCAGGAGGGACATCAGACAATAATATGTCAAGATTCAGATTTTCAAACGTTATAAGATGGGTGTATAAACACCACATATATCACTGAATAAACAGCTATGACGAATATACCGCACAAGAAAACTAAAGATTGCTGTATATATATGACTCTATTAAGAAATTTCTGACACTTAGATACGTAAACTGACGCGCAACATAGAAAAAATAGTCAGTGAAAAGGATGTATATATATATATATATACATATACAGAATGCCATATTTATAGATATGTAAGTGAATATACCCGAGTCAGTTGTCAAAAGATCTTTCTGTTTTACGTTTAGTCAACTCAGCTCAACCAAATTAAGATTCTATTCTGGAAGAATGTATGTCATGGAACTGGATTTAGCTTAATTCTGGAATGATATTTTCAACGCATTTCAATTCATCAAAATCTGATCAAGGTCTTTGAAGTCGAACTTGTATGTGTCAGCACTTTTAAGTTTTAATCTACAAACTACACAATTTGATGGCATTATAATTGTAATTATTTTGACAGGGCTTTCCAATGAAGAACTCACAAGTGTTAATACAAGCAACTAACTCGATTCTTCGGCTTATCTCGACTCTTGCCTACATATGGGAGGCAGTCTAATACAGTACATACACATCAAAAATCAATCAACAAACCACACATACCATGCCCAAATTATATTTCCTTCTGTGTGACAGCCAGAATGCAGATTAGGCATCAACTTGTTCTACATTAACTTGGTGATGATTAAGCAAACAATAACTACTCTATGACATATGTTCTTCAGGTTGTTCATACGTGAGAGGTGACACAATTTTCATTTCCAAAGTAACAAAACCAGCACAACAGCATAGAAAAAGTCAACAGAATCCCATTAGAAAGGGATATTTACTGAATGCCATATTCATAGATTTCTAAGTGAATATACCTGGGTCAGTTGTCAAAAAAACAGCCTGTTTTGCGATTAGTCAACACAGCTCGGCAAAATTAAGATTCTAACTGACACAAACCCGGACTGGATTTAGCTCAATTCTTGAATGATTTTTCTAAGGCATCTCAATTCATAAAATCTGATCAAGGTAATAGAAAATAACAAAGTTTTATGTTTTAATCTACTAACTACTAAAGATTTCTGTATATATACGATTCAAAGAAAGTTCTGACACATAGATAATAGAATTGAAGTACAACAGCAAAGAAAAGTTGTCAATAGAAAGGATATTTACTTAATGCCATATTTTAATATTTATAGATTTCTAAGTGATTATACCCGGGTCAGTTGTCAAAAAACCAGTCTGTTCTGCAGTTAGTCAACACAGCTCAGCCAAATTAAGATTCTAAGTTCTAATTGACACAAACCCGAACTGGATTTAGCTCAATTTTTGAATGATATTTCCAAGACATCGCAATTCATAAAATCTGATCAAGGTCCTTGAACTTGTATGTGTTAGGCACTTCCATTAAAGATTAACAAAATAACAAAGTTTTAAGTTTCAATCTACTAATTACTCAGTTCAATGGCATTATCATTGTAGTTATATTGACAGGGCTTCCCAACGAAAAAAGTGTTCATACAAGAGGCTAAGCGGAATCTTCGGCTTATCTTGACTCTTGCCTACACAATAAAGACAGTATAATACAGTACATACACTTTAAATATCAACCAACAAACCACACATACCACGCCCAAAATATATTTCCTTCTGTTTCACAGACAGAATTCAGAGTTCACATCAAGTTGTCCTACATTGACTTAGCGACGATTAAGCAAACCACAACTACTCCATGACATTGGCTCTTCATGTTGTTCGTACATGAGAGGTGACCCAATTTTCATTTCCAAAGTAACAAAACAAGCATAATCAAGCATAGAGCTAAAATGTTAAAGAGAGGCAGCAAATAATCAAAAAGGGGAAAGACTACATACCAGTAACGCGTATTCATTTTAGAAGTAGCTCTTGCTGATTCAACTGACCCTGGAATACCTTTATCAACTCAGAAGCCTCTTGCACATATGGGATCACAAACTTGTCCAAAAATGACTTATTTGTCATTGCTGAAAGTGATGTCAGAGAAGGTTTTTCCTTAATCAGACCTTTTGAGACCAAAATTTGGATAACAGAGCACCTAGGGATAATCCTCTCCTTCAAGCTATAAGTGAAAATCACTGGGTATTCTGCAATACTCAATGAATCATAGCCCATTTTCTTCACAAGGAAATCCATAACTGCCGTCATCTTCTTTGGAGAAACCATCATATACCAAGGACTTTTCCTAAATGCTGTTTGAATTTGATGTTCAGACCAACCCCATCTCTTGTAAATATCCACTTTAGTTTTCCAAGTGGCTTCACTCATTGATCTCAATCCCTCTATAGCTACAAGAAATGTTGTATGTAAAGGATTGAAACCCATTCCTTTAACCTTTTCCACAATCTTCTTAAATTTATCAGCGTGTCCCATAAATGCCCTAGGTTTCCTGATTACATACATAGAAATATTAGACTGAGGGACACCTTCATATTTCAAATGCTCTAGGTTGACCATCAACTTTTTAACTACATTTACACTGAGACCTCAAGAAGAACGCTTAAGAGTTGTAATGACATTTGTGTCAGTATGAAGAATGCTCTTAAGGATATCAAATGAAGGAATTAATTGAGATTTTAAACTCACTTTCAATAAGACTGAGTTCATTGAGATGAAGTTTGCTAGTTCTATTCCATGTATCCCTTTAGAATTGAAAAAATCCAATTTGGGTTTTAGGGTTTTATGTGGATCAGATAGGAGAACTATTGGATGCTTAGTGATGAGTTTTGAAATGTGGGATTTAGTGAACCCATAGCTCTCAAATAACTTTAAAAATGAATCTGGTTGTGATGTGGTTTTCAATTTGATTTTCTTAGAAGCAGTAAGAGCTTCACTTTCAGATAATCCACAGGAATTAATCAGATAAGAAACTACAAATGAAGAATCAGAAGAAGAAGAAGATGAACTAAGATCATGATTACTAGTAGTAGAGAAGAAAGATAACATAGAACTAATCCTAGCTTCAATGAGACCATTTGGATTTTGAAATGCGAAGAGAATATACCGATTTGCTGCTGCTGCTGGTGATGATTGTCCATAGATGGGTGTCGTCCATTTGAGATTTGCTCCCAATTTATACCACAAGGATCGATTCATTTTCAGGTTTTGCCACAGGAACAAGAAGCAGAGAGAGTGAAGAACCCTAAATTGAATTTCTCACTGTGATTATTATGCCCAATATTTTCTCTATTTTCATTTATGGAGTCAAAAACACAACAGTCAATCAATGATGACTAAGGTCAAACTTTTATATTACTACAGTAAATTCATCATTTTTTATTTTCTTTTTCACATTTGGGCTTTCGATAGATCAGTTGTCAAGTAAATTCATCAACTTTCATTTCAAATGTGGATAATTTGCGGATGAAGAACCAACCTAAAAAAATACTCCTTCCCTTCATGGAAAAATAGGTACGATCACCTTTTCATTTTTGGCATGTTTTAGTGCCTCTCTTCAGAGACGAGATAATTCTTTATAAGCCAAAACGCTGATAATAACTTCTTTTTCTTAACTACGAAAGGAATTTTTATTAAATTTAGAATCTGGCAGAGTCTGCCAATAAGTTCTCATCAGCTGTAATTGTTGTTCTTTACCAAGAAGGCATATAATCTTGCCATTCTTGGATACTAGAAAAAGAAAGAGCTTTTTTTTGCAATAGTGTCTGCAACATTGTTGCCTTCACGCTGATAATAACTCATAAAATGATTTGATAAGTCAGTAACATCTCCAAGAATCTCTAAGAGTTTCTGGCTTTTGATGTCAACCTAGTTACGCCTAGGGTCTTAGACTAATAACGACGGCTAATCTCTCATGCCACACAGGACATCCAGCCTTGTTGGGTACCAGCCCATTTCCCAACTACTGGGTAAGCTAAGCTGGTTTGATAACACTAAACAGTATACAGATTTTAGAAGTTCCAAATTTGCAGCTGCAGAAATTTCTTAATAGGTTCCTTGCTATACTAAAAAATTTATTTACAATACAAGTATGTTTATTGGCAATGATCCTCGTTGATGTACATGTAAAAAGCTCCATAACTACCATCTTCTGTTACAGAGATTACAATATCTTTCACATTAGTTTCCTCTGCTTATCATCAGTCTTTTGTTTCGAACAAGCGAAATATGAAAACACTGAACTTGGCTAATTGTGGTAGTTTTAGATAACATTTCAGTACTTCTCATTAATCACACAACAAAGCTACTGGCAGTGGGATAAGATACAAAGCCAATAGAAGAAATTGACATACCTTCTCCATTAGATGTTTGGATGTACTCATATCCATCATATGAAGTATAGTCATCAAGTAAAGAAGGATCACTGACAATATGATTTGTGGCTCCACTATCAGCATACCAGGGGTTCTCACCAAAAATATTAGCAGCAGCTAACATAGCATGTAAATTCTGAGGAGGAGCACGACCTATAAGCAAAATTGAGCTTATTTGGACATTCAGCAGCTGAATGACCAACTTTGAAGCAAATCTGACATGTAATGGGATCTCCAGGAGTAAAAGAAGAAGGAGGAGGAGCTGCCATTACACTCAGAGGTCTAGTAATCTGTGGAGGATAACCTCTAAGTGAAGGATGATGATAACCTCTCTTACCTCTATAATGATGATTATAACCACCTCTCATAGGATAACCACCTCTCATAGGATAAGAAGAATGAGAATTTTGATTAAATCCTCTAGATGCAAGAAAAGCCTTGTTTTCAGAGTCTGCTATAACAAACTTAGATCTGGAATTAATAACAATTTATTCACTTAACAGTAGATTATGCAGTTCTACACTAATGACAGGAGGATAACGAATTCTTATAAATGTATCGAAAGCATCAAAGGATGAGCTCAACCCAGATAGAGTGTTTACTACAATTTCACTATCACTAACAATAGAACCAGCGGCAGCTAGAGCGTCAACAACTTTCTTGATTTCATTTAGATAGGCAGTGATAGAATCATTACCTATTTTGATGGATCGCAACTTTGTTCGAAGTTGAATATGAGTAGCTGAAACTTGAGAGAATCGATTCTAAATGTTGCTCCATAATTCATGTGAAGTAGCCGCACCAGCAAAATAAGGAAGAACAGACTCAGACATAGTGGAATTGAGCCAAAGAATGATAGTTTAATCTTCATATTGCCACAGAGTGTAAGCTGGATTGACAATCTGATTATTAGCATGATTATGAGATGTGAATTCCTCAGGACAGCATCGTTCACCAGTACATAATCAGCAACCCTAAATTTATTTAGTAGAGCAAGATTGACAGATTTCCAGGTGAGAAAATTGTCTTCTTTGAGTTTGAAATTGACAATGCCAGTGAGTTGATTGAGAGGAACTTTGGAGATCATCGAACGATTTTCCATGATAGTAAAGATTGAAAAGATAAAGTAGATCTTAACAGGAAGTATCAATAGAGAAGAAGAAATCAAGAAAGTTTGAGAAAACAAAGATCCAGATGTGAGAAATCTTGAGATAAAATGAGTGATTTGAGAAACAGAGTGCAAACTAAAGAAGAAATCACTCAAAATAGAGGAAAGAGCTCAAGAAACTCCATTAATGGAGGAAAAAAAAGTGGATCGAGTACCCCTAAGAATAATAATTCTGAGGCCTGATACCAAGATAACATTTCAGTACTTCTCATTAATCACACAACAAAGCTTACTGAGACAGGACGGAGACAAGAGTACTAAATATTCTTCTTACAGACACACACTGCCACACACAGTTTAACCAATGCACAACCACACACAAGATAGCCAATGCAGAATAGACATGTGGATTGACAGACTGTGAAAGACAGCTGGCAACACAATCTGATGTAAGCATGCTATTAGTTTTTTCTGTTACCAGCACTCACAACTTTCTTTCTTCCCATTGCAAACCTGAAAATAAGAACAAAAAACACACAAAATATCAGATTATATGTCAAATTAAGTAAAGAAATGTCACAAAAAAACTGAAGCTAAAACCCAAGAGTGTATAAACTCTAGCAAGCGTTATGAACTTATGATATATCAAAATTCAGATTTCCAAACATTAAAGGTGGGTGTATAAACAGAAAAAACTTATTGACTTGAGAGTTAAAAACTTAAACCCATATAATCTTTAAGTAAATAGCTATATGACGGATGTAATGCACAAGAAAACTAAAGATTGATTGACGTACAACGGCAGGGAAAAAGTACGCAGAGTCGCATTAAAAAGGATATTTACTGAATGCCATATTTATAGATTTCCAAGTGAATATACCCCGGTCAGTTGTCAAAAGACCATCCTGTATTGCGATTAGTCAACACAGCTCAGCCAAATTAAGATTCTAACTAACACAAACCCGAACTGGATTTAGCTAAATTCTTGAATGATTTTTTCGAGGCATCTCATTGTAGTTATACTGACAGGGCTTTCAAACGAAGAAAGTGTTCATACAAGCAGCTAAGCGGATCCTTCGGCTTATCTCGACTCTTGCATGCCTAAACTTGGCCGGCCGGCGACAGGTTAGCCTCCTTGGTCAACGGCTATGCGAAGCAATGCGCACCAATGTAATAAGGCAGAGAGGTTAGCTTATAGCCGAGTATACACCATATATACCTTGCTGGTTGGTTTTTGTCATCACCATCCATTTCTTTTTCTTTCTTTTGGTAAGATACAATGATGTCGTTGATTGTAGAATTTAAGCTAAAATAATCGAAGAATATCAAAAACGAGCTGAATGTCGAGAAGAATGAGTGTTTACTAACAACGAAACAACAGAATCACTTGATAAAGCAGAGAAAGATATACATGGCATGGGATGGTAATATGTGATGTTAATTTTCCAAACAAAAAACAACCAGCAAGGTGTGGTGTGATACTCGGCTATCCCGCTGCACCTCTGCTTTGCATTGCATCGCATAGGCATTGACCAAAAGCTGAATCACAAGACCACTAATAAAAAATCAATCAGCAATGGATGGAGAGGCTCAACAGCGACGCTCGCCAAGAAAGCTGAGCGCTACCACTGCCACAGCAGTGACCATAATGCTGAAAGCAAATGGCTGATAGCCCATGTAGGACTATTAGAATGAGCATCCAATCCATTGCCAATTGGCGATCAATAGTGCAACCCTAGGAGAATACAACATACTCAAAATTGCGTCGTCCAATGTGGGACCAATTAATATATATACACTTAACTTAACCTCAAGATTACTTCAAGGCTCAAGCTGAAAAATTCCACCGTTGTTTAATGCCGGCCTACATGGGATTCAAGTACAATATGGATTCAAGCCGGCCTCATTGAAGAATCCATATTGTGCCTGACTTGTTTAATATTTGCAAGCAGTTTTGACTTATCAGAACACTTTCTACATTGCCGCACTAGCAAGCGCCCGGTGGCTCATCTTATTTGTTGTCTGTATAGATATGATGCATCATTCTCCCTAAGATTCGACTAAGCAGAGGAAATTTTACTGTTGAACCTTCGGCAAAACCCTGGATGATTACACTACCTGCAGGAATAGGCTTCGAATTACATATTTTTCTTTAGACAATAAAAGCATTAACTACAAAGAAAAGAGAGATTGCACATTGACATAGCTTGGATGGAGAGACTGACCATGATCAATTCTCGATTGTCATTACGACTTTTTCTCTCAAATCTAACTTCTCTCTTCTATCTGTGTCTTGAAGTATTCGGTGTCCAATTCATCTGAATTAGTGAAAGGGTAATTAAGACTCTTACTCTGTCTATATGTTACTGATTTAGTGTAGTTACTGCAATTGTTTACATGTTGAAATAATGGTATTTAAGGGTTTATTGTGTTAAGGGTTTATGATCAAGAAGAGCGAGCACGTACCATGGTGGACACCAGATAGGGGTTTCGTAAAGCATAAACAAGCTGAAATTGATTGTCTTCTGCTAAAAACTCAACAAATGTAAAGATACGACACTGAGATGGAAGAGGAGAAAGCTGAATATTATTTTTTTGAGGAAGGTGAGGTTATGCACGAGGAAGTAGAGGATAATCAACCACATGTACCTGTAGACGTATCTCTGACGTTGATGCAATTTTTGCTAAAGCAACTACACTGAAAATCTGACATAAGAACTTTTGGATGCTTTTTGAAGAAAAAAACTGTATTGCTGAAATGTATTACGCGTATATATAGTACATGAGAAGAGTATAAATCTATTCTTGTTTTCTAAGATTTCTGGTTGCCAGTGTTACATTTCCATGACTTGATAATACCAACTGGATCAGGCAGGCACATCTTTATTAGCTTTTGCATACTCCCACAGACAAACTTCCACACGAAGGCAGTGCCTACCATGGAATAGAGTATAAACTGCGTTTTCTTTTGACCTAGATCTCACATTAGAGTACAACCACTCCAGGCGGCGCTGATACTCATCGCACCCTAACCTCCTCCCCCTCCATCTTCTTCTTCATAAGCCCGTCTTAAGGTAGAATCGGGCTTGGGTAGAATCCAGGCCCGTTAATATATATTATTACTTGCCTTATTAAAACAAAAACATAATACCACATCGGTAATTACAAATTTGAGGATCTACTATATAATCGATTGGTAATACTACTCTATCAACCAACCGGCAGTGGTATGATTTGGTGGTTCCAGAAAGGCTAAGCCTGAGCTAGGCCGTTCTATGTGCTGCCAACGCAATGCTTACCTTGCTGGTAATGGTTGGTTTTTGTTTGGAAGACTAGAATTAATCCATCATACTGTTGATACGCTCAAATTGTTGTCTTAGCAATCTTGAAATCTCTTCCTTTTTTTTGTCATCATATACCTTCCGGATGCCAGATGCATGCTGCTTCTTATTCTATTGCTGCTGAGCCATTCCCACTTTTCGTGATACCACACGGATCTCCACGCATATCATTGAACACAGTACACTTGACTGTTTCTTCACGCACCATTAAGTTTTTCTTACAACTGCTTTTCCCGAACTGATCCTTTTTCTTCAATCATGATGGCCGCTTTTCCTGACGAGCAGATGGTGGTTTTGGTATCCGGCTGCGTTAGGGTTTCTGTTTGATTAGCCATTATTTAGGACAATGTTCATATAAACTACACCACGTAATCATGGACTAGTCTAACATTACGAAGACGCCAATTATATAAAATTACCAACACTCTATATACGGGTGCCCATTACAATACGTTGCTCTGAATCACTTGGCTCATCCATGAGATATATATGATACATACGTGTGCTGCGCGCGAGGGACATAAAAACATTGCAAAAATGTAATGAATTGTCATTGCTCAAACCACAATCAAATTAACTTTTGCTTATAGGATCTTATCCAACTGTTGTAATATGAGAAATTTGTCAACACTATAACAATGGACTGTAATTGAAGATCAAAGTAAAAAGAACAGAATAATGCAAACCTTCCAAAAGCAAAGACATAATACAACTCTTTGCAGCTCTCCGCCTGAGAGATTCACAAATTCTTGCTCATTGATTATTCAATTTGGAAAGGTTTCATGACATCTAACACAAAATTATGAAAACCAGATTTAACATGGAAACTTATGAAAAGATTGGTCTTTCAAAAGGATCCCAGGAAGAGTAAACCAAAGATTGGTCTTTCAAAGGACCTAACAAAAGATTGCAAGACCCAGTTTGAGTGTCAAACAAGATGGTTCTAATACAAGTTGGAACTAACAAAAGTATAAAATTTGGATGCACTGGTACTTTTAATCTGAAGAATGCTGTAGAAGTAGCTAGACGTTTGATTGACTGCCAGTTGGAAGCTTCAGCAGTTGTGGAAATGACAGCGGAGTAATTAAGGAGAGGACGTCTGGCAGCAAAAGAGAAAGCAGCCAGAGAAGAACCAGAGGAGCAACATATGGATGAGGTAGATATTCCATGCCCAAGATGCAGTGACGAAAAAGAGGGTCTGCACAGCCACATCCTCATACCAGGACGTGCTGCCGGATACCAATTAGAATGTTTGAAATGCGAGAAGACATGGTTATAGCCTAGGATATGAAGATGAGGATCAACACATATATAACAGCCTGTCTTGGAATGTAAACAAACTAGGTCTATTAGAACTCAGCAATCCATGTTTAAGTACAACAAAGTAGCATATTATATAAACAAATATGGTGTATACACTTCCAAAATCAATCAACAAAAACCACAATACCATGCCCAAAATACAATTCTTTCTGTTTCACAACCAAAATTCAGACATCGCATCAAGCTGTTCAACATAAACTTAGTGACAACAAAGCAAACAACAACTACTCCACGACATGCATTCTTCATGTTGTTCATATATGAGAGGTGACACAATTATCAATTCAGTATAACAAAACAAGCATAGAGCTAAATCATGAAGAGAGGTGGCAGCTAAACAAAATGAGGGAAAGACTACATACCAGTATCTAAACCGCATTACATCCTTCAGATCAGAAGCAGCTCTTGGTAACTCAACCGATCTTGGAATATACTTTCATGAGTTCAGGAGTGTTAAAAATATTGGTTAATTTGTGATTAAGTAAATCTAGAAAAATCTAGATTAGTCATCAAGTAGATTAAGGAAGGGTAAATAATTTTCTAGACAAAGTAAAGTCTAGAAAGACCTAGGCTAGTCCGTACACCAAGGAAATTTAGACTAGTCCGTAATTCTCTAGAGTCTTCTTCCTCTAGAATAGTCGGTCATGGTCTAGAAAATTCTATCTCTAGACTACTCTTAGATTGTCGGTCAAATGTTCTCTAGAATGTTTCATTTCTAGAGTTTTCTTCATAGTCGGTCATGGAGCCTATAAATAGGCAGTGGATGGATTCATTTTGAACCATCGAAAACTCAAGTGAGTAAAGAAGTGAGTGGAGTAAAAGTAAGAGTGAGAGCTAGTTGTAAGAGCCAAAGTGCCTTTGTAAACCAAGTGAACCAAAGTGCTACACTAAAAATTCCTTTGTAACATTTCATTTCCAAATTAATCAAAGCCTCACTTTTCAATTAACCAACCTCTCTTCCCAAATCAATTCCATAAAACCCATCACACTTCCCCGCTGCGCCAACAGCATGTTGCTCATACGGTTTCACAAACTTGTTGGAAAATGACTCATCTGTCATACTAGAATGTGAACTCAGAGAAAAAATTTCCTCAATCAGACCCTTCGAGGCTAAAAGTCTGATAACAGAGCACCTAGGGATAATCCTCCCCTCCAAGCTATAATCGAAAATCCTTGGGAATGTAGCAATACTTGAAGAATCATAACCCGGAAATGCATAATTGCCGAAATCTTCTTCTCAGAAGCCATCATACAACCAGGATTACTCCAAAATGCTGTTAGAATTTGATCTTCAGACCAATCCCATTGCCTGTAAACATCCAATTTTTTTCTCCGATGTAAATACCTCTATAGCTTCAATAAAGGTTGCATGTAAAGGATCAAAACCCATTCCTTCAACCTTTTTCGTAACTTTTTCAAATTTATCAGCATCTCGCGTAAATATACTAGGTTGCCTGATTTGAAACTTAGAAATATTAGATTGAGGGACACCTTCATATTTTTGAAACATTAGAACCCATAGTTTTCAAATAATGTTAAAACTGAATCCGGTTGGGATGTGGTTTTGAAACATATTAAAGAAATCAGTCAAGACACTCGCTCCATAACAGTACTAAATTAATTTTAACCCTACGGATATGGCCAGTAAGATAATCTTTGTTAAGTATCACTCACAGATGAAAGCATGTGTCAAAGACTTTGCTGGTAATCTGGCAACAGGCAACTAAATAGGAACTTTTATTGATACACATGACCTTGCCACCTGAATAGAGGAATGTAGCCCATGATCCATACAACAGTAATCAAATAATAATAATATGCAACATAACTCAAAGCACACTTACTTGGAAAGAATGGTGTTTCCATTCTTGACAAGTTTTGTAATGTTTTACGCAGACAAATATGATAAACATTTCAACCATGAACAGTGAAATCCAAGACCAGATACTAAACATCAAATGGCTTTCAATTTGCAGGAATGAAACACTCAGAATTGATTAGACATTAATGTAAAAAAGAAAATTACTGGGTGAACATGACGGAGTTCTGAATTTGTTCACCTGCATTTTCTAGCTGACTCTCAATCAACTCAAATATCAACACCCATTTTTTAATTCTTCTTCTTTGGTTTGAAAATCACCCCAGATTACTTCAATGGTCTTCTCTGGGATTCACAGCAAACCCTAATCATCATCATGTCTTCAAGAACCCTAAATTGGTCTCAAACATCAATCTCTGAATCTTCTGATCACCGGAATCTCTGGCACCTAACATGAACCTTTCAATTAATCAGTCCATTAAAAACCCTAAAATTGAAGAAACCCAAAGAGAAAAAGAGATGAATTTGGACCTTGAATTCTTCTTCGTCTGGATCAATTCGAATTGGATGAAACTAAGACAGTGAGATTAATCGAGAGAGAGAGAGAGATAGGCAGTAAAGAATCCATAACACGGGTGGTGGTGATGGTGGTAGCAGAAGAAGGTAAATTGTACACGAAGATGATTTCTGAGTAAAATTTAGTCTAGGGATTTTGATTCGTATCTATAAATTGTTATGTGAATCAATCAATCTATCTTCTCTGTTAGGAAACGGAGGTAATCAGAGATGATTTTAATGGAGAAGAGATTGAGGTTTAGGGTTCTACTTAGGGTTTTACTAAAATGCCCCTCAACAATTAAAAGATTTCCAACTTTCGTGTCGTTGTTTATATCTTCTAAATTTAAGTGATTACCCTTCATTTTGTGTTGTATTTATAGTAATTTCAATAAGAAATGGAAATACGGAGGGGCTCTTTTGACGTTCATTGTTGATTGAAAGAAGGTTTGGGACACCAAATCCAATTTTTGTGTGTCAATTTATCAGTTATCATTTACAAAAAAGTGGTCATATAACAGCATGTTTGTTTCAAGGAATTGGATTCCAGAATCCAATTCCTAGGCAATGCACCCAATTCTTTGAACCGAACGGTGCAAATGAACTTTTTGTAATTAAGAATTTTGATTCCTAGGAATCCAATTCCATCCAAAATAGTAGAATTCCATTGCATTGTTCCAATAGTGCAATGGAATTGAATTCCGGGATAAAAACAAAGATAATTGAATTACCTCAAACGAACATGAATTTTTAGGATTTGAATTGCATTCCTTGGAATCCAATTCCAAGAATCGGATTACCCCATAATTGAATTCTTAGGTTTCCAATTCTCCCAACCGAACGGGTTGTAAAGGGCCGACCGAGCGAAAACCCCATAATTGAATTCTTAGGTTTCCAATTCTCCCAACCGAAAGGGCTATAAAGGTCCTCTCTCGCTTCGCTCGGTCGGCCCAATAATTGTTGTAGTATTCTTCTCAAATGCCATCATACAACGAGGACTTTTCCTAAATACAAACTGAAGTTGATCTTCAGACAAACCCCATCTCTTGTAAACATCGGTTTTTGATTTCCAAGTTGCTTCACCTATAGTATCAAGAAAATTTGTATGCAAAAGATCAAAATTCATTCCTTTAACCTTTTCCATAATCTTTTTAAACTTATCAGTATCTTCCATATATCCCCTAGGTTTCCAAATTAGAAACTTGGAAATACTAGATTGAGGGACACCTTTATATCTCAAAAGCTCTACAATGACCGTCAAATGCTTAAGTGCTTTCATTGCTCCAACTCTACACCACAAGGATCGAAACATTTTCGACTTTCAGCACTGGAAGAAGATGAAAATGAACAGAGAGAAGGAGAAAGGGGGAAACGAGAGTAAGCTGACTCAGGTCAAACCTTTTTCTCTGACATTTTATTTTTTATTTTTTTCTCAAAAATGTTAAGAACGAGTCCAAATTTAATGACATTTTGTTTTGATTTATCAAAATTAAGAACGAGATTAAAATGTTTCCATAATGTGATTCCATTTGTTTTGCAGTGCCTAGGCAATAATGCTGTGGGAATGAAAAACACAGCAACAGTCTCAGACTGACATTGCAAAGATAAAAGTATTTGCATCCTTCCCCGCCTGACAAATTTGAAATAAACCTAAAAGGTTTGATTGAATTCAACAGTAATTGGGGGAGAGATTGGACGGAAAAAAAACAAACTAACTAACAAACAAGGAGAATCTGAATTTAGTGATTGGATGCACTAGCTTTCTTCGCTTACTGGTCAGTGGTCACCAGGAATGGTTTTAATGATATCAGAATCACCTGGAAAACAAAATTCGGAAAAGAAGTGTGAGGTAAAAGGAGAAGATCTGGTAACATATGGTGTTGAAGGAAAAGGGTATTTCTGACTCACCTGGATCAATGATTATCAGGCATACACACGATAGTGTCGTCCACAAGCTGTTCCCAACTTGGCATTGTCTGGAACAAGCGAGAAGGATAAAATTTTATTATCAGCGTGAAAGATAATATAACTATAACACCACAACAACTAAGATGGCTCGGATAAAAAAGATTTATGCTGGAGAGACACAGCTCCAAAGAGACACTATCAGTCATTTGTTAAGTGCAAATGACAAAAGAAATCTATTAAGAAGGAACATCTCCTTGATGCTACAAGTCATTCAAAAAGGCACCCAAACTAAATCAAAAGGGCAAACAACTTTCAAACATGAAAACTCCAAAAGAACTTAAGCAGAAGAACTAGAAAAACTCAAGCACTAGAGTACAGGCATCACTGGACTCGAACAACAACCTAGCATAGTACACCCTGGGAATAATGGCAACATCTGTCTCTACTAAAAATTAGTATCTTCACAGGGAAAAAGATTGTTAATTATAACTGATTGTTTAAGATACAAATATGTCTCCACTTAGCTGATCCGTCACATTTTACTCAAACACTAGAGTGTAACTGTTTAAATGTAGCATTTCGTAGCAGGATATGAATCTACTGCTGCTTCATTACTGCATAAAATTTAGCATTGGTACTGATTGTCGAAGTATTTAAACAATACATATCCAGCAGAAACAGGCCATAACAGATCCAATGCTAAGTTTTTGGATTAAACCAATGACCACAATCCTTTCCGTAATTTTTAAATTTAGTCTGAACAAGGTGAGCAGAATCACTAACAGTGCTGCTGCAAAGCTAGCAGCAATTTCTAATCGAAAGAAGAGTCTTCAAATGCGGAGTGGTCAGCATCTAAGTTACTCTGATGTATCCATCCGGAGAAAAGCAGCTACTTCATAATAAATATATTTTACATATATAAAGTCTATCGTGTCCGCATGCCCACATTTTCTAATTTTCTAGTTACTGCCTTGCACGTACTAGTACTTGCACCCATATGGTTATTAGACAACTAATTAAATATTCAATTGGTTAACTGTTTCTATGACATGAGAAACTTTACTAGTTTTCTTGATATTTGCCGAGTATAAGTGCCAGAGACTTGAAGCGTAAAAGAACAAATGAAATCACCATGCCATAAATAACTGTAAAGAATTTCAGAAACTTACCTTCCAATGAACTTAACCCAATGAAGATGGTACTATCTGAGGCTAACAAATACAAGAGATTTTGCAATGCAGCACGAAGACTCAAGAGTACACAGTTAATCCTTTGGAGTCAGAATCTCCGGAGAAACAAAATTTGAACTTTGGCTGCATTCCTTACATGGAAATCCACTCACTCAGACATTTGTTGGCTAGTAACCTGGAGTGCACACATGCAATAAGAATAAAATTGAAGGAATAAAGTGCAGATGGGAATTAAGATACACAATGAGGATACCAGGGAATACCACAACTTCCCTGCAGAACCTGTACTTATTAGATGATAATAGAGCAAAGCTAAGTGAACTATTTTGTCATATGACAAATAAGCAAAACAAGCAAGAAGGTGACTTAATCAAGGACAAACGTGGGGTCTTCCAAAAGCAACATGGGAAGACCTGTTAGTGGATCCTAAATTCACTACAGAAACTACATACAAAATTGTGGTAGTCTAAAATCTAAGGGATGAACCACGTATGTGCATGTACATTCATTAAATACAGTGGAAGGGTGTTTAAACATTAAATTCGTCTGATTGGAGTATGTGATAACACCCTGTAGATCTTGAAGACAACTTGCACACGTAATCAGATGAATTGAACAATAAAGAGCCCTGGCCTGATCATATTATATTATCCACCATTCACAAAATACTTTCACTTCCTTTTTGTAGCTATAATATTCTAACAGTACCCGTAATGCTAAGCCAAAAAAATATTTCATTGAAAAATACAACAGTTTTATGTAAGAGAGAAAAGGAATTGCCAAAAGTTTACAGATACCCAGATACCAAAATAAACATACCGAAGCGAAACAATCAGCAATCAGATAGGCATTTCTCACCATTTACATATCAAAGGGGCCAATCAGAAGTTTTAGCGTGAATATATTCTTAAGCATTAGAAACCAAATGAACCTATAAGAAACTTATGTTTCACCCATAAATTGAACTTCATAAATCATAATAACTCTCTCGAGGTATTTTTGGTCCACAAATATGGAAATTAATTAGACAACTATGTTTGTCTATAATTTCCAAAAGCAAATACAATTCCTATCTATTATTCAGATTTAACGATTTCTAGCTAACCTTTGTGACAAACTGACATTAAAGCCTGCATAAATACTCCATGACAGATATTCTTCATGTTATCCTTACATGAGAGGTGACACAATTATCAATTCCAAAATAACAAAACAAGCGTAGATCGAAACTGTAAAAAGAGGCAGCAACTGTTGGCGCAATGCAGAAGTGTGATGGGTTTTATGGAAATGATTTGGGAAAAGGAATTGTATAGGAAATGAAATTGGTTAATTCAAAGTGAGGCTTTGATTAATTTATGAAATTGTGAAATGTTTACAAGGGAATTTAGTGTAGCACTTTGGCTCACTCTCTTTACAAATGCTCTTTGGCTCTTACTTACTAGCTCTCACTCTTTACTAACTCTCACTCAAGTTTTCGATTTTGGATGCACAAAATTGAGTTACTTGTTGCCTATTTATAGACTTAGTGTACCGACTATCTAGGGTCATCTAGATAATTCTTCACATGACTTATTATGACCAACAAAGAAAACTCTAGAGACTAACTTTCTAACAAACCCAACGTACTGTCTAAGTAACCCACTGACTTTGTAGACAATTCTAGATTTTCTAGTATGCTCGGAAGATTTTCTCTTCCCTTCACCACCATGATCATTCTGGATATTTCTAGATTAAATCACAAATTAGTAAATATCTTTAACACCCCCTCTTAATTTGTGATTTTAAGCTTGTCTCTAAAATGATTGAACTTATCTACCGTAACGACTTTTGTGAAAATGTCGGCACTCTGATCTTGTGTCGGACAAAATTCGAGCTCGATTTCCTTGTTTTTTACAAGCTCTCTGATGAAGTGGTGTCGTAGCTCTATGTGCTTCGTCCGTCCATGGAATACTGGATTTTTTGTCATTGCGATTGTAGACATATTGTCACAGTAGATAGTTGTTGGCTGATTTTGCCTTTGTTGTAGGTCGGTCATTATTCTTCTCAACCATACTGCTGCACTTGTTGATGCTATGTATTCTGCTTCGGCTGACGATAGTGCCACCGTACTCTGTTTTTTAGAACTCCAAGAGATAACTTTTGTTCCCATACAGAAAACATAGCCTGATGTGCTCTTTCGGTCTTCAATAGAACCTGCCCAATCGCTATCTGTGAAGCCAATTAAATCATTGTCTTTTTCTCTTGTATACTTGATGCCAAAATTCTTTGTTCCCTTGATATACCGAAGAATTCTCTTAGCGGTGGCATAGTGTAATTTGCTTGGCTCGCTCATAAACCGAGAAACAATGCTGGTTGCATTGACTATGTCTGGCCTTGTATTTGTTAAGTAGATCAGTGAGCCGACTAGACTTCTGAATAAGGTTGGATCAACTTTTGTCGCTCCATCATTTTTTACTAACTTCTCGTTAGTACCCATTGGAGTTGCAATTGGTTTGCAATCCATCATGTTGAACCTTTTCAGTAAGTCTTCTGCATATTTTTCTTGGGAAATAAATATTTCTTCTGGAGATTGTTTTACTTGAATCCCAAGAAAATATCGCATAAGTCCTAAGTCTGTCATCTCATATTCTTTCATCATCTCCTTCTTAAATTTTTCTGCCATCTCTTGTTTTGTGCTGGCGTAAATTAAATCATCAACGTAGAGATGGACAATTAGGAAGTCCGTACCTTGTTTTCTGATGTAGAGTGATGGCTCACTTGGACTTTTTTCAAATCCATTATCTCGGAAGTATTTGTCTATTTTGTTGTTTCATGCACGCGGTGCTTGCTTGAGGCCATATAGTGCTTTGCGGAGACGATATACCATTTTTTATTTTCCTTTGCGGGCATATCCTTGAGGTTGTTCCACGTACACCTCTTCTTCAAGTTCTCCGTTTAGGAACGCCGACTTTACGTCTAACTGGTAGACTTTCATTTTTAGTTGAGCTGCAAAAGCTAACACCATCCGGATTGTTTCCATGCGAGCGACTGGGGCGAATGTCTCGTTGTAGTCAATTCCTGGTTGCTGGGAGTATCCTTTTGCAACTAGCCTCGCTTTGTGCTTTTGAATTGACCCATCTTCATTATATTTTATCTTGTAGACCCATTTCAGACCAATTATTTCTTTGTCAATTGGCTGATTAACAAGCTCCCATGTCTTATTTTTCTCGATTACTCGCATTTCTTCGTCCATGGCATGTCTCCATTTTTCTTCTTTTGCCGCTTCCTCATATTTTTGAGGTTCTAGTGCTATAAATGCACAATTAGATATATCATAAATATCTCTTAGGGAACGCACCTTTCTAGGTGGGGCACTTGATTCAGATGAACTTGGACTTTGTTGTGTTGGACTAGGAGATCTCGGGCTTGCTGGTGGAGTATTATCTTCTTGACGTGGCTGATCTGGCTCGTCTTCGAAGAGTAGTGGCAACTCATGGTTTTCTGGTTCATCATTCCAATCCCATGATTTGAATTCATCAGAGATAACATCTCTTGAAATTACCAGTTCCTTTGTATCTGGCTTTAGAAGTCTATATGCTTAGACTCTTCGCTGTATCCGATGAATATCAGCTTTTCTCCTTTTTCATATAATTTTTCTCTATGTTGGTATGGAATATGAGAATATGCTACGCAACCAAAAATTCTTAAAGAAGTTACCTCAGGCTTTTTCTTATGCCAAGCTTCATATGGAGTTTTGTTGAGAACTGCTTTTGTTGGCGAGCGATTAAGGATGTAAACTGCCGTGTTGACTGCTTCTGCCCAGTAGCTGTTGGGTAGCTTCCTTGCTTTTAACATACTGCGAGCCATTTCTACGATTGTACGATTTTTCCTTTCCGCGACGCCGTTTTGTTGTGGAGTGTATCGGACGGTGAGCTCCTTTTTAATTTCATTTTCTTTGCAGTAGTTGATAAATTCATTTGAAGTAAATTCTCCACCACGGTCTGTACGGAAAACCTTCAATTGATGGCCACTTTGCTTCTCTGCCAACGCCTTGAACTCTAGGAATTTAGTGAATGCCCCGGACTTTTGCTCGAGAATATACACCCACATCATCCTGGTATAATCATCCACAAATAGGAGAAAATATCTTCTGTTGTTGAGTGAGGTTGTTCTTGTCGGACCGCAGATATCGGCGTGCACCAATTCGAGGGGCCTTCTTGCTCTCCACGATTTATTTGTAAATGGAAGTCTATGAAACTTCCCAAGAATACAAACTTCACATATTTTATCTCCACCGCTGATATTAGGAAGACCGATTACCATGTTCTTTGATTTTAGAACCTTCAAGGATCTATAGTTGAGATGCCCGTATCTCAAATGCCATAACTTGCATTCATCTATGTGATTGGTACTCATTGCACAATTTCCAATTGATGGCATAGATAGGGGGAAGACAAAATTTCCTGACATTTTTACTTTTGCCACCAATTGTTTATTAATTTTATCATAAATTGTGCATTCTCCGTCTTCGAAATGTAGTGAGTACCCTTTTCTTATAAGTTGTCCAACACTTAATAAATTTTGAGCTAGGCCGGGAACATAAAGAACATCATATATGTATGAGTTTTACCTGACCTTGTACGTACGGATATGACTTCTCTTCCTTCAACATTCTGGAACTTTCCATCTCCGAGTTTGACCGGTGGAATCTCTTGCTCCTCCAATTTTACAAAATATTCTTTGTTTCCTGTCATATGGATGCTGCATCCGCTGTCGACGTACCATATACCTTGCGCTTCTTGTTGCGAGGTGAGGCAGGAATAAAATACTTGATTTTGAGAATCATTTTTCTTGGTATAGTTAGCTTCATTGAGCCAACAATCTTTTTCCATGTGATTTAATTTATCACACTTGGTGCACTTGTACTTGCAATTTTCAGTTGCATGGCCAAACTTTTTGCAGACATTACAACGGAGATTTGAGGAGTAATTTCTTCCATACCTTTTGTTGTTGTTTCTATAACTCCCTTTTCCACTTCCACGTCCGCGGTAGTAATTTTTGGGTCCTTGATTTGAAGTCGACCCTTTCTCGTGAGGTGATGTTAATGATGATCCCCCTCTGGAGCTTTCTTTTCTGGCTTCCATATTTTTCTTTTCACTGAAATTTATTTTTGATTGAAATGCCTGCTCTAATGGTTGTTCCGCGAACCTATTTATTCTTTTCTCGTGCGCCTCTAATGAACCCATTAATTCATGTACCGAGAGAGTTGATAAATTTTTTGACTCCTCAATGGCAACGACGATATGGTCGAATTTGAACGGTAAGCTTCTTAAAATCTTTTCTACAACTCTTTTATTTTCTATGGTATCTCCATAACTACTAATTTGATTTACTATTCCAGTAACTCTTGAAAAGAAGTTCTGGATAGTTTCATTTTCTTTCATAAGTAAATTGTCAAAATCTCGCCATAAATTTTGTAGTTTTATGGAGATTACCTTCTCCGAACCTTGGAATGCAATTTTGAGAATATTCCAGGCCTCCTTTGAAGTTTTTGCCACCGAAATTCGAGGAAAAATAGCTTTGCCTACCCCTTGTTGTAGAAACAGTAGTGCTTTAGCATCTTTCTTCTTATTTTCTTTGTACTCCTTTTTCTTTGCATCCGTCCATGACGATAGAGTTTCTACCGACTCGGGTACATCATAACCTTCTTCTACAAGATCCCATAGGTCTTGAGAAATAAACAATGTCTTCATTTGTAGACTCCAATAATCATAACTCTCACCATCAAAAATTGGAATTAAACTTTGGGCATAATTGAAACCTTGAATACTTTGGTTAATTGCCATGAGTAGAGTTTTAGGATTACTGGGTTAGGTTTGCTCTGATACCAAAATTTGTTGGCGCAATGCCGAAGTGTGATGGGTTTTATGGAAATGATTTGGGAAAAGGAATTGTATAGGGAATGAAATTGGTTAATTCAAAGTGAGGCTTTGATTAATTTATGAAATTGTGAAATGTTTACAAGGGAATTTAGTGTAGCACTTTGGCTCACTCTCTTTACAAATGCTCTTTGGCTCTTACTTACTAGCTCTCACTCTTTACTAACTCTCACTCAAGTTTTCGATTTTGGATGCACAAAAATGAGTTACTTGTTGCCTATTTATAGACTTAGTGTACCGACTATCTAGGGTCATCTAGATAATTCTTCACATGACTTATTATGACCAACAAAGAAAACTCTAGAGACTAACTTTCTAACAAACCCAACGTACTGCCTAACTAACCCACTGACTTTGTAGACAATTCTAGATTTTCTAGTATGCTCGGAAGATTTTCTCTTCCCTTCACCACCATGATCATTCTGGATATTTCTAGATTAAATCACAAATTAGTAAATATCTTTAACAGCAACTAACCAAAAGGGGGAAAGAATGCATACCAGTAACACATACTCATCTCTTCAAATCCTTCATTTCAGAAGTAACTCTCAGTTGTTCAACTGATCTTGGAATATACTTTCATAAGTTCAGGAGCTTCTTGCTCATACGGTTTCACCAACTTATCCGAAAAGGACTTATCCACCATTGCTAAAATTGGACTGAGAGAAATAATTTCCTCAATCAGACCCTTCGAGACTAATATTCTAATAACAGAGCACCTAGGAATAATCCTCTCCTTCAAGCTATAAGTGAAAATCACTGGGGTTTCAGCAATACAGGGAGAATGATAACCCATTTCATTCACAAGGAAATCCATAATTGCTGCAATCTTCTTCACAGAAGCCATCATACAACGAGGACATTTCCTAAATGCTGACTGAATTTAATCTTCGGACAAACCCCAGCTCTTGTAAACATCGATTTTTGATTTCCAAGTTGCTTCGCTCATTGATACCAATCCCTCTAAAGCTTCAAGAAAAGTTGTACGTAATGGATCGAAACCCATTCCTTTAACCTTTTCCACAATCTCTTTAAATTGATCAGCATCTCCCATAAATCCACTAGGTTGCCTGATTATAAAATTGGAAATATTAGATTGAGGGACACCTTCATATCTCAAAAGGTCTACATTGACCGTCAAATGCTCAAGTCGTTTCATGCAAAAAACCCAAAAATTCGAGGTTTTAAGGATTTTAATGACATCTGTGTTGGTATGTAGAATCCTCTAAAAGATCTCAAATGAAAGGATTACAGCATCCTTTAAGCTCTGTCTCAGAATGTTTGGGCTCCTTGAGATGATGTCTGCTAGCTCAATTCCATGTATCCCTCTAGAATTGAAAAAATCCAACTTGGGTTTTAGGGTACAATAAGGATCAGATAAGAGAACTATTGGATGCTTAATGATGAGTTTTGAAATGTGGGGTTTAGTGAATCCATAGTCTTCGAATAGTTTTAAAATTGAATCTGGTTGGGATGTTGTTTTGAATTTGATTTTCTTGGAAACATTAAGAGCTTGATTTTCAGATAATCCACATGAATTTATCAAATAATTAACTACAAATGAAGAATCAGAAGCAGAAGACGATGAACTGACATTATTATTCACAGTAGACAAGGAACATAAGAACATTGAACTAACACTAGTTCTAATAACAACATTTAGATTCTGTAATTTGAAGTCGAAATACCGAGTCGCTGCTGATGATGACGAAATTGGTTGTCCATTGATGATTGTCGTTGTTGTTCTTTTGAGATTCGCTCCCACTCTACACCACAAGGATCGAACCATTTTCAATATCAGCGATGGAAGATAAGAAGAAGAAGAAAAAGAGAAGAAAGAAGGATAAAGGGGAAAATATTCTAATTTTAAATCGGCATTTGGGTCACGTGTGTGAAAACGGTGCCAGAGTGAAGATTGCTTGCCCTGCTCAAAAATATTCTAATGGATGCTGGCGTGTTCCGTAGTAAGGGGCGAATGCCACTGTAGTGCAGTGATAAAATCATTAGGTGATAATACTAGTGATCACATTAAAGAGTTCCGAAGTGAGGTGACGTCTCTGGTATAATGTCACTCAACGATTTTCCCATTATACTATAATGACAGATATTTGAATTCAGATGATTATCTTCAAGATAAGTTACAGAAATTTGGCTCTCTTTTTTTTCTCACTGGAGTAAAACGAGAATAAGTTGTGTGAAACACAAAATAGCTTTCTTGAAGACTCGTCTCTTAAGAATTCAATCATGGAGACCCTCTCCTCATTCACTGTGTCAGGAAAAGTTGGTAACTTCTCAACTAAATGATTATTTATAAGTTATGGATGCTACATTCTGGGGCCAACGCATGAAACAAAATTGGGAAAAATTTGGTGATCGCAACACTAGATATTTCCACCTTTCAGTACAACAACGTAGGAGGAAGAACACAAATACTCATATTCAAAATGTTGATTCTCAATGGGTTACTGGTCAGAATGGAATTGCTAGAGAACTTGTTAATCACTTCAGAGGGTTATTTCAACAACCGGTATATCAACCTTCAACTGCAATATCTTTCACCAACAACTACTCAATTTTTCTAGAAGAAAATGAGAGCATTTCTAGAATCCCTACAGCAGAAGAAGTATGGAATGTGGTTAAGAACATGGGATCTTATACTTCTCCAGGTCCAGACGAGTACTCTCCGATTTTCTATCAAACTTGTTGGTCGATTTTTTGTAATGATGTTGTTAGTTCAATAAAAACAATTTTCAGTATGTCGAGTTCCCGGATCGTTTCAATCACACACATATCACCCTGATCCCGAAAATAAAGAACCATATAGTTCCTAGTGATTATAGACCAATTGCACTATGCAATGTGCTCTATAAAATGGTGGCAAAATTGTTATCATAGAATTGGGCCTCTTCTAGAAAAGCTTATTTCTTGGTCACAGAATGCATTTGTCCTGGGAAGACAAATACTGGACTACATTGTTATTGCTAAGGAACTGCTTCACTCGATGAATTTATCAACTGCTTCTAACGGTCACTTTGCTTTAAAAGTGGATATGGTGAAAGCCTATGATTGTGTTAATTGGATTTTTCCAGCAGATATGTTGAGAATAATGGGAATTTCAGGACTGCTGTAATACTCCGAATTTTTAGGTTTTCTTAATATTATGTGAATGCCTCTAATTATTGTGTGACAATATAATATAATTGTGATTTTATAAATTCTAATGGAGACTTGCAGGAAGAAGGTGGAACTTTCTCTTCCCTAACCTCCGCTTTCTCTTTGGCGGTTTTCGTTTTTCTTTTTCTTAAACAAGAAGAAAACTTTTAAGAGATTGGTGAGACTAGGTATAAAAGAAAAATCAGCAAAGGGGTTGTTGTTATCAAGGTATGGATTTGATTTGTAAGAAAAAGTTAAGGAGGCTTCTACTCAATGGTTTTGTTCTAAAGTTGATTAATGGTAATTTAATTTTGTTTTTATCCCTAATGCAAAAATTGAGAACCAGGGTTCTTATGGATTGTTCATAATTTGTTGGCTAAACTTCAAGTCAAATCGGGTTTGTGTGTTTTAACCTACATCATGTTTTGTCAAACAACTTCATGAATTCCTTCACTTGATTTTTTATTCGAGATACTATTTGTGGTTAAGGTTTTGATTTTTAATTGGGGATTTGTTTCGAAATAACTTATGATGTTTTGGTAAATTGCTGATTTGGGTATCTATAAATAACCATGGATTGCCATTATATAGATTTTTTTGTTGGAATTTCTCTTTACCAATTCATGCTTGAAACATCTTGCATGAAACTTGTAAACCCTAAAATGTATGTTTCTATTTTTCTTAAATCTCTAGATTAAACCGTTGGAATCTATTGCAATATGATTATGTCATGCTTCATCTTGTTATAGATGTACGATAAAAAATTCATGATGATCAGGTCATGTTTACTACTGCAAAGAATTCATTACCTATGACTGTGTTCTGCAGAATTTATATCTTGAATAGCCGACTTATTGGTACACATCTCATTGTCTGTTTATCGAATAAAGCTGAATTTTGAGTATGATGTTTTTATCTATGTAGGTAATCTAATATATAAATTTCATGAAGTTCTGATCACGTTAGGTACCCCAAAGCATGGGATAATCGTAACTGAATTCTGTATGTTGATACTGAAAGCAGTCACGTTGAAATGCGTATATATTTTTAATGAACCGTTAGAATGTGCTTAATTTTAAATATGTTGTCGATCCATAAGTTATATGGGTTCTGTAAAAATTCCAAGACGATCAGGTTAACTTTGATACCTCAAATATTTGATATACCACGATTGTATTTTGAGAAACAGAAATCCAATGCAGTCCCGTTCATCCTTCTTTATGTTATTGTGTGGTGCTGTTTATGTATGACCCATATTTATGTTGTCTGGAAATGCTTCTCATGGAACACATATACATGATGTGTGAACTTTTGTGTGGATAAAAGGCTAAGTAGTTAGCTTAGGGACTTCATGCATGCACCACAACTAAAAATTTGGATTTGAAGATGATCAGTATGAAATGAATTACCATACGTAATTCCATTCTATTTTATATAATCTTACAGTGGTACAAACACTTTATTCCGTTAGAATTATAGATCTTATTATACTTACAAACACCTTATTTGTGTTGTTGGGAGATTCAATTTATTTTGGTATGGATTTATTATCCACTATTTTATTTGTCAGATTTGTTTCCGGATTGGACGAATTCTTTTTGGGGGTATCTCTTTTCTTACTATTATATTTAACTAACACGTTCAATTGTATCAGCAATGATATTGAGACTTGTAAACATAATTCATTAAATGGGTGTAATATACTTGCTACGGTTGTTAGTGGTAGTGAATGCCTATTGCAATTGAAGTTGGATCTTTGAATAGTTAGCTTGTTAACATTTTGCATAAGGTTTGAATTAGATATCCAACACAGATGTAGCTAATTGTTGAATTTGAGTGGAAGGTACAGGTACAAACATAGATGTTAACTCCTTAACATTAATTGGTGGTTAAGGTAATTGTTGGTGACGCGATGTGCTGGTACAAACATAGATGTTAACTCCATACCATTAATTGGTGGTTAAGGTAATTGCTGGTGACGCAATGTGGTTAAGGTACAAACATAGATGTTAACTCCTTACCATTAATAGATGTTAACTCCTTACCATTAATTGGTGGTTAAGGTAATTGTTGGTGACGGGATGTGCTAGGGATAGTTGTTGTTATACAACTAATACTATCTATAATTTCCAAGCTACTCCTATGGCTAGAAAGATAGTTACTATTGTGTAAGCAGTTTGTACTATCTAAACTTAAGATGACGAACTACGGTCGTGCTTGATGCCTTTCGAGTTACGGAGGAGGGTACGTAGGAGGTCGTGCTTGGTCCCCTTCGAGTTACGGAGGAGGGTACGTAGGCAGCCGCATTGTGGTTCAGCACAACTATGCGAGTTTGTTCATATCATCTGAAATAGTTTGGTCGGTACATGGCAGTTTATACCATCTATTCAGAGATGATTGCAACCTGGAAAGTATATACAATTGGCAATTGGTCGATGGTGGCTGGTAACCATAATTACCTTGATATTGGAAACTGGCCATAGAAATTGTTTGAATTGGCAACTGGCTGATTGTTATTTTTGGCAATTGGCCGTCTGTTATTTTCGACAATTGGTCTTGTTTTATTTTCGGCAACTGGCCGTATCTGATTTTGGAAATTGCCCGTGTTTTATTTTCGGCAAGTGGCCATATCTTGCTTCGGCAAGTGGTCGTGTTCTATTTTCGGCAACTGTCTTTCTGTTATTTTGGCAAATGGCCGTCTCTTACTTTGGCAACTGGCCGACTCTTATTTTTGGCAATTTGGAACCTTTTTGGATTTTTTATGAGTATTATGATATGGGACATATGCTCATAGAATTCTAACCTTAGGACCAATGAGATTTCTGTTCAGCAGGATCTTCAGTTTGTTGTTCGGTAGGGAACGATTGTTACCTACTTAGATAGAGATTTTATCAATGAACATAACTTTTTACTTGAATGATGTATCAGACAGTCGGAGCTTGCCAAGCGGGTCGTAACCCGACCCGTTGGGAGCAAAAAAATTCTGGTCCGTCACAACTGCTCACTCTTTGATCTTGCAATGTGTTATTACAACTACTTTATCTATCAATTTGAATGGTGGCCCTCAAGGTTTTTCAAAAGTGAGAGGGGTATCCGACAAGGCTTCCCTCTTTCTCCAACTCTCTTCATTATTTTTTCTCAAGGATTATCTCTCCTGATACGCCAATATGAAGAACAGGGACTTTATCAAGGGAACGGGATGAATAGACGGGCACCAACAATCAACCACTTAATGTTTGTAGATGACCTATGTTTCTTTAGTGAGAATTGTAGGATTAATGTTACACACCTCAAGGAGATATTGGAGATTTATTCAACTTAATTTATCCGACCAGATGATCAATTATAATAAATCTTCAATCTACTTCAGTAGAGGGAATTCTGTCCTAAGAAAGCAAACCATCATTCAAGAACTTGGAGTGAAGGAAATTGACGCATAGGAAAAAAATCTAGGTATTTATCCATTAAAATCTGATTACATAATTTCTAGTTTCAATTATCTTGAGAAAAAATTTGCTGGAAAAGTGTGTGGTTGGAAGCAATTCTTTATAAGTGTAGCAGGTAGAAACATTCTAGTAAAACACGTATTATCTGCCATTCATATCTTCTTCATGGGAATTTGCCTTCTACCAAAAGGTGTTCCTCAACAGATTGGAAAACCTATGAGATGGTGGGGTCATCCAACTGACACAAGGAAACTATATTTTATTAGCCGGGAAAATCTCTTGATGCGAATATGGTGGTCTAGGTATTCGAGATATAGAATGGGTCAATAGACCACTAGTTTGTAAACAAGAATGAAGATTCTTAGAGAACAAAGATGTTGTATGGGCTCAGATAATGGATGCCGAATATTTGAAGGGAGAATCCTTTTGGACTGCTGAATTTCCTAAAAATTATTCTTCTACTAGGTATCACCAGGGCCTTACGGCCCTGGCTCAACCTCTATTTTAGTCTTAAGTTACATACTTTATTCTTTTCTAACAATTCATTTAAAAGGCTACAGCTTAGTTAATGTATACAAATACTTTTAGAAGATTACAACTTAGTCAATTATACAATTGATAACTCATACCTTTCCAGGGTACCCATACTTCTATAACATTAGTAACAATAAAATCAGTTTGTATATAGGCACACAACTCCAGCAAAAATATATCTTTAAAAGAAATATCAATCACTTGATTTAATTTCATCAATATTTATCCCTTGTTAGTTTTAAAACCAATAATTCTTGTTGAAGACCGAAATAGAGAATTCAAAAGAACAGATGGATCCATGTTGGCAACTATAATGTATTTCATGAAATACATGACGATAGAAAAAAAAAATGCAATATTGTTTCTACTTATCACCCAAAGATTGGTATTGGTCAGTTTTGAAACATAAAGATTGATATAATGCTTCCACATGCACTATACGACTATTATTGATCTGTGATAGCGTCATTTTTCTTACTCATATGTATCTATCACCATACCCTTCTCTTCATACTTCATACACAACAAACCCGTTGCTAACCTGCACAAACGTCACTAAAGAAATTTAGCACAACAATCAAGTTATTCAAACTCAACGTCATCAATCACAACTACCGTATTATTTAATGTCAATATATATCAAGTGATATCCTAACTCAATTTGGTGTTTCTTACACATTGACCAACACCTCTATTTTTTCAATGGATAAATGGTACATACCTACAAGTTATATGTAAACAACCATCCTTCTTCTTCATATGTGCATTATATTTACGAAGAAGTGAATATACACCATCCTAAGATTTCTAGGCCTTTTCCATCATATTCCCTCTACATGGGAAGGGTAAGAGTAGCGACATGTTGTTGCTTATAAGAATATATAGCTTTTTGATCACACCATCGAGTCTGGTGGAAATGATAACTAATAGTAGTTTAGAAGCTTCATAAGGGAATAAATAAAAGGTGGTGGTTTGGGTTTAACATCCTATCAAAACAGGTCTGGTGGTGGTGGTGACGGTGACATTGGATATTACTTCAGAAAAACTCAATTAACCCAATAACGACTTCAAATCATGTAATTTCAGCAGGTTGGAGGAATTAATATGCACCAATGATGGTGTCGATGGATCTTTCTAGTGGCCGAGTGTTTAGGCTAATAATTTTATTAGTTTGTGTTATACCTACCAATAAAGGGAGAATAAACTCAAAAACATAAACGAAATAAGATTATAATATATTCACCACAAATTTATATGTTCAACGAAAAGCAGTAAGATCTTCATGTCAAGTCTTTCAAGAAGAAATAATAATGCTTTAGAGCTTGACAAAAATTACTTCATTATACCACAAACTTCACCTTTTGTCTCTAAAAATTATTGAAAACCAATGAGGAATGATCAACGAAATAAGAAGTTAAGTTCTTCATGACTGCTAAAATTTTGATCATAGGAGATATATTTCTTATATCTTAGTTTGATTTGAACGTACAAACTAACCGCTTATCGGAGCTTTATATATATCTTACTAAAACCAATACATATGATAATGAAGGTTATTAAAAACAAAAAAGATCACTTAATATTACTATTTCATGAGAAACTACAGTAAACCATATAGTTCACTTGATATTACATGCCCATATATTCTGCTTGTGTAGGGATCAGTATGTATATATAAGACCTGAATAACGAAGCAATTGAACAATCTCTATATACAACACCGACGTACTTCTAAAGTTCAACTTCGAATGACAACCTCTAAGGTGGGTCACTCGTCATACGCTTAACCGCTAACGGGGAACCTCCATTAACTTTTAGTAAACTCTCGATCTGACACAACCTTCAGTAGCACATTACATATACCAATCTTACACGAAATCTCCAATAATTTCAAGCAGTACATATTTTAGTTAATCAATTTTCTTCAAGAGTACCGAAACTCTCAGAAGTATTATTACACGTAGATTAATCTTTACATAATTATTACAGACTAATTGTGTACGACAATTGCAAACCTGCACGGAGAATACAAATTAATATTTGCTGAAAAGTAATAAACAACAATAGAAAATGGAACCGTGCTTATCTTTAGAAGCACACTAATTATTATATGAAAAAGCACACCAGAAAAACAACATTTATTTAATAGGTTTACCTTTACAGAAAACTTCCCCGCTTCAAATATCTGCGTCCTTAATGAGCGTGCTGATTAGTTTAACAGATTTCATCTTAGAACTTCCAATGGGTGGCCCACTTTAAATTCTAGTAGGAGTGCCCCACCTTTGAGGGTACACCTCCATCGGAAAGGATGTGAGCCTACGTATATTTATTTGAAGCACTGTTATAGTCAACCAAAACATTAGGTAATTATGATCTGAGTAGTTCGGAATACAAAATAGATTTTTTTTTATGGAATTTAGTTGCTGGGTATCTTGGTTAAATCAGAACCCATCACGTATTTCCACTTCTAAGTAACTGGCTTCAACATGGCCATGCATATGAAAAACTTAAAATGATTTTTGATATTAAATTCATGTGTCAAGAGAACCATAATTCCAACTAATTTCTAACATAACGTCGTTGCACTCACTCGTTATTATTGACTTGGATGCGCCTAATCCTGAGTTCAAACACTAATGGAAAATAGGTTACCTGAGACATAATGAAACGACAAAAACTGTAGATCGCAGATAACCACATTCGAAAAGCGTCCTTGACCAAAGTCAGAATGTCGTTGTGTTAGGACTTTTGTTGACTTATAAAACGATACTTTTGATTGTCATTGACTAAAGTCAAAATGTCGTTGTGTTAAGACTTTTGTTGATTTTGACAACGACACTTGACTAGCAACCTTTCCTTTGTAGGATATTCCCCTTCTACGGTTAGGATTTAATCTCAAAAATATCTCGTCTCGACCCTACCTATCTTTACCCCAAAGTAGAGAGAGAAAAACATTATCCTTCTCACCCACTTCTTTCTCTCCTTCTCCTTCGCCCTCATCTCTTTCTCCTTCAAAAGTCGAACCAGAAAAACCCTCTAAACTTGCCAAAAAAAAAAAAACGTCCGATAATTCAATAACCTAATCGTATATCTGCAAACCCAATTTACAGAAATCATATCCATCTTTGAATAACCTGATCGCAGAACCCTTGAGTTTTGATTTTTAGACTCAAAGAAGAATCAAGTATTTGCCCAGTTGATTTTGCAATTTCTGAGAACAAAAATTAGGTTAAATCTAAACTTATTACTTGTGTTGCTTTTGATTTTGATTTTGAGATGAATCTGAGAATGAATACTGATTTTTCAGTTGGATTTGTATCTTTTAAAGATGCAGAATGGAATGAAGTCGACAATAGCAGATAAGGTTCATGGGGTTGAGATTGCTTCAAGGTAAAACAACAAAAGACCTTAGTTTTGATTAGTGTTTGTTTTGGTAGCTCTGTTGCAATGAAGTTTTACTAATTAATGGTTATGTTTTGAGTGATGCAGTCTTCTATTGTTGTTGAGATGCCTGACGTTGTAGATAATAAGAACAGGAAAGCTGAAAACATTGGTCTGAATAGGATGCAGACATTCGTGAGGATATTCCTACTAATTTCCCTCCAATGGAGATTGAGAAAGATGCGGGTTATGCTAGTGACAAAACTGGTGGTGGTTCTGGTGGTTCTGGTAGTTCTGGCTGTTGTGATTCATCTTCTGATAGTGGTATGGGTTTTATAATTTGTTTTGCCTATATCAATCTTGTTCTGTAATTCAGTAATTGTTTATTGTTCAAGTTGTGATGTTTTGATGTTAATTGCAGATTCAGATTCTGGTGGTTCTTCAAGGAATGGTTCTGATGGTTATGATGCATAATCTCATTTCCTTGCCAAAGCTGATAAATCGAATGAGGGATTCGCTGAATTTGTTCACTGAGAGAAGTGAGTTGTGCATTGAGTAATGGTGTTTCTAGGCATAATGTCTCTTATCCTTCAAATTCTTTCAGTACTCAATTTCACTGAGTTGTGCATTGAGAGTAGTTACTCCCCTTCAGTTTTACTGAGTTGGGTTGTTCTTTTTAGTGTTTGTCTGCAAAGAGTTGGGTTTGGGAGACCTTAGAACTTTCAGAGACCTTACATAGTTATATACATACTACTATGAATTTGTAATGGGTTGTTCTGTGCACTGTTCTTTGGTTCAGTGTTGTTTTCTCGAATGGGCTTGTTTAATAAAGGTGTAGTCTTGACTCTTGAGGTTTAATCAGATAGTTTTAATGGTTTTTAGTAATTTTCCTTTTTATTGTTTTGTTCTTAGAAAGTAGTTGTCGTGTACATATATTGTATTTCTGAGTTCTTATAAGAATATGTTTAGTTTCAGGTGAGTTCTATTTGACTTTATATGCTTTCTTGAATCTTTAACTAAATGAGCTATTTACTGGATCATGATCTGAATTGCTTGAACTTCTTTGTAATTTAGGCATCTCATGCACTTAGTTGTCCTGACATCCTTATTTTTCTTTAGTTAGGCATATCTTTCACGCTTTGAGGTTTACATCAATGGATTTATGATGAGTAATACTATTAATTGGTTGGTTCTCCTGCGTTATATACTTTACTTGTGTGGATCTTAGTGCTTTTGCATGACCTTTTATGAACTGAATTATTTGCACTCCAGGATTTGTATACAAGGTTACAGACTAACCGGGAAAGTATTATTTGTTGTTAGTCTTATGCAGACACTTACAGTTTTTTAAGCACTTTTGACTTGGCCATAGTTGAGCTAATATCTCAATATTTTGTTATTACCTCATTTTAAAGAGCCAACTCTAATCCAAAGCCAAAGGAAGGCTATTCCAGTCCTATCTGTGTGCTCTTCTATTTAGCTTTTCTTTCTAGCTCTTGAAGTGTCTCTATTTTTCTGATGTTTTTTTTCCTTGTTTCTTTTATGTAGCATCGCAAGTGCTTTGCGTGTGTTTCTGCAGGATCTTCTTAAGGTACAACTTGCAGGATTCTTTTTTATCGTGATATGTTGTATTTTTACAACCATATACAATATATCATTTTCTTTAGATTTGTTTAGGTTGATACACCATATATCATTTTCTTTAGATTTGTTTAGGTCGATTACTTGATCATGAATCTCGATTACTTGAATGATTTTCTTTAAATTTCAAAGCATGATTTAGGAATTGGTTCTAAACTTCTAATTGGTTCCTGTAAGGTTATGAATATGGAGGTGTGGTACCTCATATTTATAAGTCGATGCCGATTTATGGAAATTGTATTTGATTTCTTTTAGATGTTTTAATAAGAAAATGTCTAGGTTGTTATTTATTTGTTTGTTTTGTGGGTATCCAGTTTAAGGAATGGTGAAAAATTTCTTGGACCTTGTCGTAGCGATGACAAGTTATTTTACATTCCTTGTTTCTACCTGGTTGTTGTATAGTTTCTTAAATAGGTGCGTGGATACTTTTAAACTTTGCAAGCGTGTTTGCTATATAATGATGGATGTTATAAGTTGGTCTTGGTTAATTTTTAATTTTTATGTTCACATCCTAATGATTTCGACTTGCATTCTTATGTGTATAATATTAAAGGAATGTCGAAGAGGGAAGATGCGCACAAAGTTTACGTTGTTGTGTTTCTTTATCTCTTGTTTGTAATATATTTATGATTTTAGTTCTGAATTATTAGAAACTTATCAAATGCGACTCCATTTTTGTCGAGGTAGGGTAAAATTTAAGGATAATCTGTTCATTGCTTCAACCTCAGCTCACATGCAGATTTTTTTTATGTTAGCATCAGACGGCTTATGGGATTACACGAAGAGGTTAGATGGTCACCATTACTTGTTTATTTTCTTATATTAATTATGATATTGATTGGTAACCAAAACTTTATCGTTATTTGCAATTGTTTGTTGATGTTTCAGCTCCGACACCGTAAAATTTGTTTGGAATCAACTATGGCTACACAGAATCGTTCAGTTAGCTTGTGAAGCACTTTCACAAGCAACTCTGGTACCTTTTCTTCTATGTCCTGGTCACTTGTACACAATACACAAGTTCTTGAATATATTTCTTTCAATCTATAAGCAAGTTGGGAAGTTCTTGAATAATTAACTTGATTGGGTGAAATTGAACGAAAACATAATCAGTTTAAGGTTTCTTATCAGTTAGAATTATGGTTTTGGCTACTTCTTCTCATGTAACCATTTTATTGGCTGTCAAATGTGGTGTTATTATGTTTGGCAATGTTATAAATCTCTTGGTACAGTTTAGTTTAATCTTAATATGTTAAGTGTTTAATAAAATTGTCGATTGTGCAAGCATTTAATCTGAATTGTTAATTTCTGACTAATGATATAGCCTGCTCTTTCAACTTTACTTCAACATAGAAAACCATATCATTTTTTTGTCTTACCGAAGATTTGTTTTCCCAATCATCGAATCTCAAGTTCTATAGTGTAGTCTAAACCGTTGTTCAGATTGTTGTTGAGTGTAACCTGTGTATAAAAATCATGATTCATGTGATGTGTTGTTTGTATCTTTTCACTTATCTAGAAGCTTTTGCTGCAAGGATAATAAAGGATGTCTCGTCTGCAAGAAAAAGATGGCTACATCTCCAGATTCACTTTGTCTCGTCTACAAGAAAAAGATGGCACAAAAGGTAGTCATTTTAATCTCTATCTCTCTCTCTTGTTTTCTTTCCATTCGTTTCCTTTTCCTTTTCTTGTTTTTATGTCTAGCATTAAGAATTCCAGTTTGGCTATTATCTAATGTGTAGTTATCTTATGTAACGCGGTCCAGGTTGGTCTTAACAGAGGTTGATTCATTATGGAAGAAGAGGATGATGAGCAACTAAAGAAGAAGGTGTACGAGTGTTAATACCAATTCAGAGGTTGCATAGTTTGTTTTCGAACCTGCTATTGTAGTTGAAGTTGTTGCATATGAAAAATGTCGTTTGAAACCATGTGTTGGCTGTTACGAGTAATATTATCAAGCTGATTGTTTTTTTTTTTGCTTCGTTGGGTATGCTAGATTGCTGTGATTTCTCAAGATTGTGAGCCACTTTTTATGAGGATAACGTGAGTAAAATTCTTATGAATTATATAGTACGAGTTGCAGTTCAACCTTGAACTATATTTTCTGTGCTCGTATGATAGTGAACTGGATAAATATTAGAATGTATGGTTTAAGTACCACGATAGTTGGCACCTGAGAGTTCATCAATGTTTATCTAGGCCATGTTCTGTGCTTTTTTTGTGGTCGTTGATGTGAGAATTAAATTCACTCGCAATTATTTTGAGTACATATTAGAAGCTCTGCTTGAAGTGAGGCAGACTTCACTTGGTGCATCTGTACTTGCGAATATACATGTGGTTTTTGCTGCAATTGTTGTGTTGAAAGCCACAAACTTTGACCTTGTGAAAACAGGTGCAAGGGTTCAAGTAGCATGCAGCAGGGAGCATGGATGATCCATTTCTAATCCCTGGCATATCTGATAAGATGGTGCCCAGGTCATAATCTCTGAAATTGATTATTATAGTATCCTTGTAAATTTATTTAGTTTTTTCTTTAGCACTTCTGGAATTGAATGCTTTTTTGTATGATTTTGAACTAAATTTACAGTTCAATGTAATTGGTTTGGCATTTTGTGTGGATGGATTACTATTTGTATTTCATTTGTCATTTGAATTTGAGTTGTCATTTGAGTTTCATTTAGTGTACTTTAAGTCTGAATCATAATTATTTTAGCCCAGTCTGAATGACTGCAATCAGTCAACCAGGTCTGAATAGCTTTTTTTTATTATAAAATTAAATCTACGACATAATCCAGATGTCGTACCTAGAGACAGTCTAAAAGTATCGTAATTTTTAGTCAACTTGAAAGTGTTGTTCCAGGAAAAGACACTAAATCTACGGCACTTTCGCGGCAGCTCCAAAGTGCCGTATATGTCTCTAATACGACACTTTCAAACTATCTTAAAACGGCTTTTTTCCACTAGTGAACCCCTCCAGAGTTTTAACCAAAACTTAGATATGTCCAACTGCTTTGTCTCATTAAACACCAAAATAATATAACAATTATGAGGAAAATAATATATACCGAGATCTTAATTCTAAATAATCGATGTTTCTTATGTTTGCCATAAAATCAATGTTGGGAAAGTCATTATCTCTACCCTTAATCTTTTCTTTAGATTCAACAGTATCTAACGAAAATCAAAACTTTCAGAATCTTTTGTACTTAACAAATATCAGTATTGTAAAAATGACATGATCAGTCGTTAAGCGGTTGTTAATCTATAAAATAGTTAGAAAGTTATAATTGCACACCATATACCTTATAAAGCTTTCTTTTAGCAGTTTCCAACCCACCGATGCCCCACTTGAAAAATACATATATATTATCGCTCACAATCAGTACTTCTACTATCTCTTAATAAAGCAAACAGTATATATCGTATCCTATGAAACCTTACGAAGAATTATAAAAAAATAACCCGCAAACAATGACCAATTTGATAACATTATAGAATCTGAGATCCATATTTGCAAATAATAGCCATCTCGAAGCCACATGAAGCTTAGAAGTCCAGACAGTAAAGTAGATGGTAATATGATGCCAAGAAGAAACTACAATGATATTATACAGTTCTCTAATCTACATTGTCTCCTTTTAGCTTATTTCAAATAAATTCATTATGGTCATCTACTAAATCCCATCGCACCTGTCGATTAAGCTGTAGCATTTATGCAAATAAACCTTAATTCAAATAAATTTGAATGATTTTAACAATTGGAAATTTGAAAACATTGGATATCTGCTATAAAGATCAAATTGTAGCTAAGAAAACAGTCACATCGTTCTGCTTTGATAGCGGATTAGAAAAATAAACTGAATCAAACAAAACAATAGTTGAGAGGCCTCAAGAGTCTCTTAATCGCTGACATAGCTTGAGTATAGGGTAATTGAGAGCGGACTCCACAGAATCAAATCAAACAATTAATATAGGATAAGAAGGTAAAAAAATATAGGATAAAACAACATGCTAAGTGAAGTTACGTTCTCAGCCGACTAACATAATATGGTTTGAATCGCTAGGTTTAAAGCTAGCCATTGAATTTTGAACATTAATGTTTGATTGAGGGACTCAAAATACGGTATTAAATATTTTTTGAGACGTTGTGGTGTTATTGTGTTAATGGTCATTTGAATAAGACTCAAATGATATAACCTTTTTTTCTTCTTCCTCTAAATTTGACAAAGAAGTAGATGTCAATTAAGATGTTGGGTTAGATGTTGTTATAGTTGTAATTGAGATTCACTCTAAAACAGTGAGAAAGAAGAAAATGTTTTTCTTCTTGAACATAGGATACCATGAGGATCAAGCAGGTAAAGGACCAAACCAATTGGTTGTGGAGGTAGAGCATTCAATACTATGTAGTTCAAAGTAATGACTACAGGTTATAGCATTCTGAGAAGTGCCATTGAATTATAAGACATCATAGTTTATCCACTTTTGTACCTCTCGACAGTTTGATTCCTTAACTGCATTGTTGAAAATTGTAATGCCAAACCTTATTATTCTCTCCACATTCATCATATCAGGTATCTTTGGCATCTTCCTTATAAATGACTGATAATTAAATAATTTTTCTTCCTGAAGGAAAAAACACTTCGCCAAATGCATATTTTCATAGAAAAAGATTATTGAGATTTTAGTCCAAAAAAATTTCTACCGTTTGAAGCCACATTAAATCTGCAAAGTCTTCCTAACCCCTTGTAGGACCAAGAAAATTGCTACTTTGGGTAAGCTGATTTACCTGTCCCTCTCAATAACGAAAGAAAGAAATTGCTAACGTGAGTGGAGTAACAATACACCAAATTCCAAATGAAAATTAACTTTGCTTTACCTGCAACCCAATGTCATGTAATTGAGTGTTTATGGTGGTTTCCTCGGCACAATGTATTCGTGGTGAGTTCAGCAAATTTTGTTGCAAAGTACCATAGTACGACATAGCTTCAGCGGAACTTCCTGATGCCACTGGATTCTCAAGTATTGATGTGAATTAACTGGAACAATAAAAAGCGGCAGTTTTTGAAGGCAGAATAATGGCCTGTAAACCTTGACTATATATACTGCCAAGTGAAGATATAAGCTATACGTTAATACAATGAAATAAAAATAACAACCAAACACTGGCATTCACAAAACAAAATCAACACAATCAAATAATCGATAAGAAGGAGAGATGTTATGGGAATTGTAAATATAACCTCAACTTGATTCCTTTCCAGCTCAATTAGAGAACCCAGTCCCGACTCTACAAAAAATTGGAGGAATGGAAAGAGTCTGGACCTGTTATACTCCCAAGTCCTAATATATCCTTCACTTGTGGAATTCTCTCTCCTGCACACATGAATATCATTGCTTTGAAAGACGTCACAAATAGCTTGACACCCATCTTAATTAATGTGTTGCATTATGTAATGATGAGCTAATATTGCCAACGGAAGCATGTGAGGTTTCAACCTACTCAAATAACGATGCCATCTGTGGGTGTCGAACCCACAGCTACATGGTTAGAACCATGTGCTCTTCCGTTTGAGCTAAAACAACAAGTATAATGATTACAGGAGTGAACCGTGTGGTACTGTGCTAACATACAGTAATTTAAAGTAAGCAATAACACAATTTGTAAAAAGGATCATACGGATCCTAAAGAAAACTATATACAACAACATTATATGGATGAAGCTGCAATTACATTGTCAACAAAATTTATTAGCCAATCCAAGATTCATTAATATGTCAATTCACACATTGTCGAGCGAAGCTTTTCCTCGTAGATGCAGTAAAGTGATTGTGCATGGTTAACCTACGAAGCGAACAATCAATTACGCAATAGTAAGAAAGGTAGCTGCATCTAAAACATGAGGTTCATATGCATTGATGTACGAAAAAGAAGGTTGTGTAGGTGTTACATCAGACCATACTGACAGAATATTCTATCATTCTGTAGTAATATTGCTAAGCTTCGTATACAAAATTAGTTGAAGGCTTAAAACAACAATTATCGTTAATATTAATTGCAAAGCGCCGTAAACCCATACACAGAGCATAAAACAGTTGGTAACTTTACGCACACCTTCGGGATATTGGGTTCATGACCGTCTGGATCTCCTTTGATTTATTCCAAGCATATGCTTAGTTATTGATAATCCCGACCCTGTTCTGTTTAGAAGGAATCAAAGAGAACAATCACAGAAAGAAACTTTATTGAAATCGATTTTTTCTTTTAGTATTTGATAATAATATAGACAAAGAAAAAGAAAGCTGCAAGTTGGCTGGTAATTAGTTAAGTTTTTGTTTTTCTTTTATAACAGCACTTATATTTTTGTGGATACCATATTATTCATCCATGGCCATTACCAAGATCCAAATTAAGAGAATAGAGATCTGAACAGGGGTTATTTGACAAAAAAGAGAATTCAAAAGAATAGTTATAAAACATGAATTGAAGAAAATAGATTTGGGAAACAAATACCTGCAGGAATCAAGCCACTGCCTAAAAGTCGTGAATTCATCACTCTCATCCTTCCACTCATTAACAACCACACCTATAGAGACATGAACATCCACATGGTATAGGCTACATATGATTCATATATGAAGGTATAGAAGGATACCTGAATAGCTGCTGATTGAAGGTCAAAAGAAGAGAAATTCCAAGCCCATCAAAGGCCTACTCTATGTGCCTCTGATAGGGTTTCCCATAGCCCTTTGCATTTACGAAGGAACTTGTCTGCATCCTTAAAGATGTTGTATCCGGTGGCTCCAAAGTAAACCAAGTAATTAGACTATCGAACTACATGAATGGAATAATTATATAAAAATATTTAGCATGCATCAAAAGAAAGTTACATCCATAATTTAGTAGAACTAATGATGTACCATATCATATAACATTTCTAGATTCCAATAACTAAACAAAAACTGAACACAATTTTAAATGGTCAGTCACAGGCTTATGGATGTTTCACAACCAACTAAGCAATGTGTTTTATAACAAACTAAGATATACCTGTTTCTAGATTCCAGTTTGCACTGGTTCCGCTCATTCTATGATATAACTTCTTAAAGTAGTTGTGTTCATAGCGATACAGAAATTGAGCAGTGAAAGATTGCATATTGATGGTCCCAATCCCTTGGAACTATGACAATACTTGTATAAAAAGCTTCATATAACATCAAAGAGGTTCCTACAAAGATCATTCACCAAATATGAACAATCTATGAAGAGCGCTGCAAGCTGTTCTCCAGTAACCTAATTGACAAAACAATGTTACTCATGGACCTCAAAAAAAAAAAAAAAAAAAAAAATCGAAGCTTGATTGTGGACCTGTTGATCAAGGTCAGCGACATGAATAGTCCTAATGACGTCAACTCGCTGTGCCATTGTCTAGTTCGGAATTTTGATCTCGAATTCCAGCTGCTAAAGCATAGTTCTCATTCTCAATTGGTTTTGCAGGTTTCAACAGAAAGCAAAGATGCAACGGTGAACTTAGAGATTCCCTTTTTCTATGATAAGCAGGTTAATCTTGGAGATTCCTGTTCTAGAACAATTCATAAGTTGACAAATAAAATAATACCCCCTCCCCAACCTGAATTTCATGTAGAATAGTCTCAGCATCCGTAATACCCGCAACAAAAATATCATCAGCTTCTCCAATTTTCTATTTTCTGTCTTCTGCTCTCACTAAACCCCTTCCTACAAAGTCAAAAGTTCTCTCTTTCAGTTATTTATACACGACTTTTCCTGCATTAATCATCCATAAGATAACCAAATCAAGAAGAAAATCGCATACCCATTTGGTAGGGTACCACGATGACATCACTTAGAGGTTACTTAAGTGGCTTCTACTTCCACTTGGCTACGTGGATGAGTTGAGTCAAGTCAAACACACCAAGATTAGTCATCTACTCAGCCAAATTGTTTCTACGGTATCAAAAGTGATGGTGGTGGTTTTTAAGTGAAGGTTCAAACTTCCTGTAATCCCCGCCATCAAAGTTATCTAGTCTATGATTGACAACATAGTTTCGCGTAGACATAAGTTAGAGAAACTCAGCAAGTGCTTTCTCTTCATGTTTTAGTCACTCTAAAATTACTGATCTTTGAGTAACATAAATCATAAATATAACTTACATGCAAGGATCTTATAGTTGGTTCAATACAGTCATGCTGAGGCACTCATCTAGGAACAAACTATTAAAGAAATCCCGATATACTTTGGATCAGCTCATAATGAATCTTACAGTTGGTCCAATTTGAATCACTGACTAACAGTATATCGTGATGCATAAAAAGCATTTGGAACAGAAAACAATCAAAAAAATGCATGAATGGAGATAACAAAATGACAGAAACCAATGAGGCTGGAGTTGTAGAGTTATGACTCTAAAGAATGATTAGCCAAGACAAATAGCAGCACCTGCACCTGAATAAGGTCTGGAACAAACTCGTTTTGTTATATGGGCCTATGTGATCTCTCTTACAAACACTGCTAAATCGTAGAAGGATCATACGTAATAGGCAACAAAGCTATATATATTGAATTGTTTTCAGTGCAAGAAAAATAAGAGTTTCTTTGTAAACTAAACATACATCTTGCAACAAATTTTAAAATTTCTAACCAAGGTTCCCTCTGAGAGCTGCCTATAGCAAGCAACTTCCCATTTTGTGTTAGTGACAAACATTCAATGTTTGAATCATGAGCAATAATGAACTTAATCTTCTTAGTCATAATTCCCAACCCTTATTTTCCCCTTCTGAAGTCCTGGCAAAGAAACTACCATTGACCCTGAGCTTGTATGCTAAAAGAAGCCTCAACGTGAACCATTTCAAATCAGTATTAAGAACATACAACAAAAGAAAGGTTTATACCAAGTTAACCAACATAAAATGGTTACAGAATACAAACTACTAATTTTAGATTGTCGAAATCAACATAATCGAGTCAGACTGTTTTCCGACTGTGGTGTCATACAGTAAATAAAGTGCATTTTTTAGAAAGCATGGCACATCAATGTATCAGTTTGAGCACCTTGGTTAACTGAAGTACAGAAACATTACTGTGGTTTGCTATAATACATAATATTTCATGAGCAAAACAATGAGAGAACTGAAAAGAAAGGATTTCTTACAGGGAGTAACAACCGGTATAGCTGTTGTTATTGATATAAGGGCATCTCAATCTCGGGTTTGACCGGCGGTAAGATTACCTCATCCTTCAGCAATAGGAAGAGTATTGGGGGCAGGTTCATCATGTTTGGTCAACATCTTCATGGAATAACTATGCCTGCGGAAGAAAATATACGAAACCCAATTAGAATGCATAGAATACTTTACCCTGTTGAGAATAGATCTAAAATGAGGAAAATGGGGTAAATCGCATTCCGACTCTACAGTAGCATGAAAATGCTATCTTTAGTTTCCCAGTTAAGCCTTGTTTTTGTAAATTAGAATCACAGTGCACTCGATACTAAACTAACATTACGGCCTTTGATGTTTGTTCTTCATAAAAAATCTTAAATACAATGTTAGACATGATCAGCAGGTAAAATTGTAGATAAATTGTTTCTCAGAACTTCTTGGAGGTTGTGTACCATCATCAATAGAATAGACTTATTCCTAGTTGCAAAAAATCCGTAGAATTAATGGTAAAAAGACATCACAAATATTGACCGAAAGCATTCCAAAAGGAAATCATCTTTATTACAATTTATATATTTGGATTGATTGATTGATTGAATGAATAACAAAGCGTTCAGAATACTTTGAGATTCAAGATTAACATCACAAAATTCAGTGGATTGTCAGACCATGAATTTTATCGTCATCTCTCTTTCATATCAATCAATCTACCCATAGAAGAAAAATAGGTAAAATTATCCTTGGATCTAGGAATTATAAATGCAGAAACAAATTATAAATCCTAAGAAACGATAGAAAAAAGAAATTTCAAAATAGACTTTAACTAAAATTATCCCAGTTATTTTAACGTTTCATAATCTTAATACCAACTATATGATCTCAATGAGCCAATAAACACACATAACCATAATTTAGAAGTAAGGATTCATGGATAAGAATACTTGATTTAGTTTCGACTATGACGAACACTGATTTCAATTATGTTATCCTGATAGGAATCACGTTAACATCTGCAATAATTATTTTAAATATCTTTAGGAACACTGCTCAATGTTTTCAACAACTTCAAAATTAACAAAAAGTAAGTGGAAAAGAAAATCATACCCTAGCTTTCGGAATGCTGACAGAAAATTTCCTTCCAGTTCACGAACAACAATCGGAAAAAAGTAAAACAACAAATTAATACCTATCTTTATTTCCACCTGAGCCATTGAATCTCTTGCGAAGAAAATAAAAAGCTCATCAAGATAAAGGAGCAAGTGAGCAAAAAATTATAAATTAAGCAAAAGAGGAGAAAGAAAAGACCTACAGCAATGTTCATAGCTGCTATGGAATCTGGTGTGTCAACAAAGCGCAGTCGTCCGCTCCAGCAGTAATGAACATGAATCTCGTCTGACTATGAGCATACAACAGCAAGTTCAACTTTACCAATCTCAGTGAGCAACATTTTCATCTTCAGTAAGTAGCCCCTGAAATCATTCCGACATGGATTATCTCGATGATGCACTTTTACTATTTTAAAAATATTTTGGCAGTTGCAAATAGTAAGTGATCGTCATAAAATGCCGCAAAGACTAATGAAGGAGATCTGACTCACCTTGGCTATCTTATAATCTGTATAGTGGCCTTCCTTTCCCAAACCACTCATGCACGTAATTGTAGAAGAACAAATGTTATCCCAAAAAAAAGAAAAAATCGGATCAAATCGTATCTACTAAAAAAAACATGACAAAATGATATGTTCAATACGCAATGGCGCATCAGTATGCAAATAATAAGCTTTTCCCTGGAGCACATGAACAAGCTATTCCCTTTATGAGAAAGATTTAAAGATTGCTTAAAAATTAAGTGACCGCACTTGCAAATATGTATGTCATCAAGCTCAAGGAAACAATCAAAACGAAAGAAAATCAATGCAAAAATGAAACCGAGATTATATATTTGCTGAAAAGCAAATTCTATATGACATAATACCCCAATATGGATGCATCTGTTTGCTCACAACTGGTTGGCTTGGTGTAGCTAATCCATAAAAGATTGAGCTTAATTAAAGACGGCTGTAAAGAGGTTCAAATTTAGAGATGCTTACTTATATATCTAGATCCCTCAAACAAATTGTATATCATGTTGAGTTTATTGATGTAGTTTTCGCTACATTTAAGTTAATCAAGTGCTTACAAATGAAAGTGCAAGATTAACTACACAAATAAGAACATTGCCTCAATTTTGTATACGGTCGCCATAAGTAATCATATGTTTTTCAGCTTAGCATTGCGCTTTAACCTGAAACAAACCTCTGTTGTGTTCTAAGGTCTAGCCATGCTCTTTAACTCCCAAGCTTCTTAAGAGCTTCAGAATTAAGAAGTTTAAGGAATTAGAATGATATAGGAAAACCAACCTTGCACATCGTCGTAATCGTGAACCTAATAAGGTGGAGAAGTAGAATAATTAAGAAATTAATTAATCAGATGATGCTTGATTAATTAATCGTGAAGTCTACACACGATAGGTTGTTTCTGACTGAGCCATGTTTCTGCATTTTCTGTCTAGCCATGATTCATTTTATTTATTTTTCTTTTTTTCTTTTTGAAGTTTACTGTTGGTGGTGAAAGAACAAACAAATAAAAAGGAGTTTGATTTGATTCAAGTTAGTGAATTGATGCTGGTGTTGATAAACCAAAGAAGTGGTTTGGTGTTTAGAAACAAAGTTACATCAGGTCTTCTTCTTCCTTCCCGTCAAACGGTGGTGATTGAAGATAAAGCTTCAAAAGAGGAAATTGGTTTGTGGTGTTTGCTGTTCTTGGAGATTTGGATTAGCGAGCTAAGGTAACCCAATTTGCTAATATTAACATTATGAACTTAAAGTTGGGTTTTTGAGTTGAAAATTTCAAAACTCTATTTCCGCTGCGTTTTTGACCGATTCCTAACAATGGTATTAAGGTGTAATTTTTTTCCTGATTCAACTCTCTTAATGTAGCACAATTTACAAATGTTGTTCATAAGACTCACAATTGCAGGGTAATTTACCTACTCAAAATAGGATGCAATAGAATAAATCCTAACCTAACCCTAGATGAAAAATAAAAACCATAACAAATTGATCCACGGATTCTACGCTAACAAATTTAATCACACAATAGAGAAGGGATCAAAGTATACCTTGGCAAGATTTCCATAAAAGAATAGGGAGTTTTTAGTATTAGAGACTTCAATCCGATTCTTCTTGTGTGAATCGCCGATGTTGAGATTATTTACTCCATAAATAATGTCTTCCATTGTTATTAAAAAGAGAAACCTAATTCCAAACAGGAGAAACCTAATTCCAAACAGGACGGAAGGAGAAAAATTTCTCCAAAATGTGTATTGCAGAGAAATAAAGGAAATTCCGGTGGTTTTAGGGTAGAAATCAACGGCCATGATTCTATTGATCATCCATCCTATTACCGGGAATTTACTAGCCGTCCAAGCAAAAACTCCATCCGGAGCTTCCCGACCGCCAAATGATGACCCCCTTTGAACGACGTCCGTCTGATAGCCGGGGCTATCATGGAGACAAACCTCTACCTTTTCATAACAATGATTTGGGATAGTTTGTTGTAGTTCCGTGACACTCTGAGAAACAATTTTTCTGGCAAATTTCAAGAGATTCTAACTTAAAAATCTTTGAAGACATTGGATTCCTAATCTGCAAGAATTTATCTTACATAAGCCAGATAATGTCTTGGCTAATATCCAAGTTGTATCAGATTTGTTCATTCCTGGTACTACGGATTGGAATATTGATCTCGTGGAAAGTCTATTCTCTCCATCGGTGTGTCAGAGGGTCTTAAACATCTACGTCAGCAATGATGCCACATAGGATAAACTTATTTGGTCTCCGGAAAAATCTGGTAAATTCTCATCAAAATCTTGCTATAAGATCTTTACAGACTCCATTCCTTCTGCATCTGCTTTAAACGAGTTCCCATGGAGAAAATTTTGGTCCTTCACGAATATAATTCCTAAAATATTTCTTTTCGGTTGGAAAATTATTCACAATGGCTTGGCAGTCAAGAATAACTTACCAAGATTCAACAACAATATAGAGTATCTCTGTTCTTTCTGTAAGCATGAAGATGAAACCGTTATGCATCTACTCTTCAACTGTCAGTGGACAAAAACAGTATTTTTAAATGCTTCCATTTCTTTCCTATTTCATGGTGATGTGCAAGACCCAAGAGAGGTTTTTAAAGAATTGATGGAGGATAATGAGCAAAATAAATTTGAAATGGGACTTTGTATCCTTTGGAACCTGTGGAAGATAAGGAATAATATCGTTTTTAGGAATGCTACCTTTTCACCAGGAAAAGTATTAAAATTGGCAGGTGATGACTTTCAGAATTGTATCTCAGAACATAATGTCTCTTCTCAAACTCAACCTCATTTGTGGGAACACCCTCCTCCTAATGTGATGAAGATATATGTTGACGCGGCTTTTATCCCTAATAAGGGGGTAGCAGGAGTTTTGGCACAAGATCATAATGGTATTTTCCAATGATGTGGTACGTCTCTTTTCGATGCAACTTCACCTTTGATAGCTGAAATGAAGCCAGCTCGGTTGGGTATTGAGTTGGGAAAAAGGAACAAGTTCACTAGGGTGGTCATAGATGCAACAAACGTAACATATTGGGTGACGTCGATGATATTCCCAGGAGTATTCACTTTTTGGTTATGAAGATCAAGGATACTTGCACTTATTTTGATGAATTTTTTTTTTCAATCAGTTCCTAAAAATGTAACCTTTATAGAAAAAAATAACTTAGTCCCCTAATACAAAAGTATGGCTCCACCACTGTTGGAATGCCACCTCCCCTCTTACTTGTATTTCTTCAAACCTCACTTTGATTGAGGTGGTTCAATAGTTCTGGACCACCTTTTCCCTTCAAAAAAAAAAAAAAAAGATATCTGAAATTACCAAATTGATGGTGAAATGAAACCCACAAACCTTGTTTTTTCTTTTATTTATTTCAGACGAGAATTATCATGTTTTTCCGTAACAACATATCTTCCCATCTAAAAAAAATGTATTTTGGTTGCGCAAACTGATTTTGATTATTTATCATTGCAATGACCATTAGAGAATACATCAAAGCAATTTTATGAGATTAGCATGTTTAATTATTTTCCGGCGATCTTTATGATTAAACTACAACAGCGTACTACTACAATTATTTATCGGATATTCTTTTATAATTATTTTTTCATAAATGTGTACTGTTGTTATGAATATATATATTTTTATCGGACATTCTTTTAGTATTATTTAACTAATTTTGTGCAAATCTGTCTACAAAAATGTTAATTAAAATAACAATTTCTTTGTGATCTTGTCTTAAATGTGTATATTTATGGAATCTTCCTTATCATGTATAATATAGATCATGTACAAGATGTCAAGAAAACAACTAGCATTGCAGATATGATTGAAGATGGTAGATTGTGTATCAAATCAAGAAGAAATCTTTCTGTAGGTGAACAGTTGGAATGGAATTTGCTTTTCATTGAGCTTGGCCCAGTTCCTGAGTTAGTGAATGAAGACGATAGTGTTTCAATGATGGAGCCATTTACTGTTCAGAAGTGCTATGAAGTTCAGGGTGAACAGCAAGATGATTGTCTTTATAAGAAGTATATCTGGAGGAAGGAGATTCCACCCAAAGTGAGTTTCATGCTTTGGGCAAACTACCATAACTCCTTGCCAACATTCAGTATGTTGAGTCACAAAGGTATTAATGTGCAGAGTAATTTGTGTAGTATTTGCAAGAAGGAAGAGGAGACTGCAAATCATGTTTTGTTCCATTGTGAGTATGCTCATGAAGTGTGGGGGTACTTTTTGGATTCTATTCATATGAACTAGAGTATTTATAACAATGTTCTCACTCATTTTATTCTTGGTTTGGTGTGGTGCTGAATGGGGGGAAGAAGGATATTTGGAACTCTTTGATTTATGCTATCTTGTGGCATATATGGAAGGAAAGATGTTCAAGAGCATATGGTGGTAGATCAATGGAGGCTGTGGAGCTTTGTTTGATTATTAAACAAACTCTTATTTTTTGGTTTTTTGAGAAAGATGTTTTTTGAGGGATGACTGTAAATCAAGTCCTCTTCAATTGGGAAACTGCTCTTCACTTATAATTGAAAGTGAAAGGCTTTCCTAGGCTTGTATTTCCTTCTATTTTCATTTTAATATAACCATCTTTTTCTCATTTTAATATAACCATCTTTTTCTTAAAAAAAAAAAAGATGCCAAGAACTACCAAAACACAAAACTCGCAAGAAGGAGGAAGTTAACAATTAAAAATCTTTTGGGTGAAATAGATGGCTAAGATGAACGCTCTCGTCTCATTCTTCTTCTTAGCTCTTTTGGTTTTCTTTGCGGGTAGAGGGTAGATTCGCTGAAAAATACATATGTCAAACAACATATGTATTTTTTTTTCTCTTTTTAATCAATAATTATAGATATAATTATAGATCAGTGGTAATCAAACTTCCAAAAACAATATTATCCGTGCAGCCTAACTTTCTTTAATTTGTTCTTCAAAAGATAAATTCATATCCTATGAAATAAAGGGGGATGATAGACTGACCGAGTGGTTCCCCGAGGAAAATGCCGTGTTCTACCATTTGGATTACTGATAGATCCTATCCTAGTGGGCTAGCTTAATGGATGGTCCTCTCCTCAAGCCCAGCTTAACCGGAGGTCCAAATTAAGTTTTTTGGACCAATTTTTTCCTTCAAGGTCCGGTACACGTGCGAGTTTTTTAATGCGAATTTGTAATATTCCAGGATTACCCCCTATGTAAGTATACTAGTTTAGTTTTCTTCCCATTTTTTCATTTCTACATTTGAATCGCGAGCTCTGTGCTCAGGGGATCTATGCTGAATTTTTTTTCCCTTCTCTTTTTTCGTTTCTGGTTTTATGCTCGAATCTCTGCTATTAACCTCTCAGTTAACCGAAATCAAGTAACAACTGATGTTATCTAAATCAATCGGTAAGCTAAAATTTTCATATTTTGAATTGTTAGGGTTTTTGAAAGAGGAATTGATATAATCTTCATGATTTTGATCTCCATGCGTGTTAATTACTTTATTTTCATGAAAAAAAATCAGATCTAGAAAATTATCACGTTATACGTTTGGTTTTGAGATGATGGTACTGATTCATATACGTCGATTTCATCATAATCAATTTTGCAACTTTGATATTCTTACTAATTGTTTAGTTTTTGTATTTAAATATATTATTTTGTTTTGCAGGTTTTATTTCTTTGATTGCAATTGATATCGATTTTTATTCAATTGACGAGAGTACCATATTTTTCAGGTTTGTTTCTGTTTATTTTTAGATTTTTTTTTGTTTTTTTGTTTTTATACTTTGATCCAACAGTGCATGTAAACTATACTATTCAATATCAATAATGTTTTTCATTTTAATCAAAAATAGCTAGGTTTTTATCAGTATACGGTATATGTACAGTGCATTTTTAGGGAAAACTTATTAGTATAGGATATCTATGCTCTTCGATCATAATTTGTAGGTCTAAATAACCTAGTTTTATCAGTATAGGGTATCTACAATGTTGGATCATAATGTGAAATCAACAATAACCTAGTTTTTATCGGTATATGGTATCTACATTGTTAAATCATAATGCGAAACCAACTGTATATTATGAAAAATGAAATAAACTACATGAATCTAAACCAAAATAGCTAATTTTTTCTTAGTATAGGATATCCACACTCTTGGACTATAATGGAATTATTGTAGATACAATGATAATTGAAAATCTATGTTACTAATTCTACTACTCAGTAGCCATATGTGAATAAATGATGTTACTGACATTGAAAAAAGTGCTCTTTGTTCCAGTGATATATGAGGAATCGAGGAATTGAGTATTGAGTTCCAAATTAGAGTATAATATATGTATGGGTTACCTTGCTTCTAAATGTTTTGTTCATTCATCCTTGATTTTAAGGTGAGGAGCTAGCTAGGTACCTTCACAGTCGAATACCAAATAAATTAACGACTTCATGCTATGATGCTTAAAATCCACTTAAAATATGAGTGTAGCCAATATGTACTGACAGTTGTGAAAGGAAGAATAGCCTTCTTAGCGTTATGCGTAGGTTTTAGATGAAATTAGTTGTCGTTCCGAATATAATCCCTGTTATGATGCTTAAAATCCACTGGAAAGTATGAGTGTAGCCAATATGTACTGACAATTGCGAAAGGAAAAATAAAATAGCCTTCTTAACCCAAAATAGCTAGATTTTTATCAGTATAGGTTATCTGCACTGTGCATTTTTAGGAAAAAATTCCTATATTTTTATTAGTATAGGATATCTACACTCTTTAATTATAATTTGTAGGTCTAAATAACCTAGTTTCATCAGTATAGGGTATCTGTATCGTTGGATCATAATGCGAAATCAACAATAACTTAGTTTTTATCAGTATATGGTATCTGCATTGTGCATTTTTAGGGAAAATTTCTTATGTTTTTATTAGTATAGGATATCTACAATCTTCGATTAGAATTTGAAGGTCTACATAACCTAGTTTTTATTAATATAGGGTATCTACATTGTTTGGTCATAACGTGAAATCAACAATAACCTATTGCAAAAAGAATTAAGTGCTTATCGGAGGCCAATCTGCTGTATAGCAAGGTCTATAATTTTTTCAGGTTAAGCTTTTTCAATTTTTGGTTCTTTCTTTTTGTGCATGATCAACAGTGTAGATTTGTTATACTTTGTAATATTAGTCCAACAATGTACGTAACACTATACTGCATATATACTATACTGTTCGACAGAGGTTCGATGTTGCGAATAAATTATCTTGTTCTTTATTTTTGTCTATCTTACGGACATATTTACGGCAGTGTATACTGCCTATACTGTTCATTTCAATACATATATACGTTGTCTTGAAAAATAAACTATATGAGATGGAAAATTATAGTGCAGAATATCATATTATTCTTGTTCATGAAATTTTTGTGTGGATCATTATATTCTGAACTTTATTAGTGGCATATTTATGGAAGTGCATATTGTTTATACTGTATAGACATCACCCCATATTTAAGGAAATTTTTGATTTTTCATAGATTCAACATCATGTCTTCATTTTCAATCTATAGTGATTCAACATAGTAAAGATGCAGATTGGTTATACTATAGTAATTATAACTATGTGATTTTTTTTTGAAGTGCAGATTGGTTATACTCTAGTTATAAGGTAAATAATCTGACTACATCAAAACTTATTTTTTCCATAATCATATATAAGAATTACTATTTAGTACCAGCAATAGGATAACCGTGCATGATACTATATAAACATGAATGTCTACCAAAAATTATTTGCTATATGAAAGTTACAGCAGGGTTCATCTCTACATTAATGTGATATTTTGGAGATGGACACTCCCCTCATACTATGTTGATTTGTACACATTAGGATGCTATATTGGATACCTAATTGGTTTTGTGTTATATTTATGTGATATCTTAGAAATTGAGTGCAAGTCATATTCACTGGTTAAGAATCAAGTACGGATCAGTTGTACTGGATAGAAATCTAGTATAGGTCTGTTGCAATGGTTTGAAAATAAGTGCAGGTCCCCTATACTGCTTAGAATATTGAATGCACTTCCCCTATACTACTTAGAATATTGAGTGCAGGTCCGATATATTGCTTAGAAAATTAAGTCCAGGTCATCTACAATGTTCACATATTCTAGTTTTAAACCTACAGCATAATTAGAATTGTTATCAGTTTCATGTCTTAATACTGCCTTTCTATGAAATTATGCATATAAATAGCATATAATTCTTATTAATACCATCTTATTTTCTCTCTTATTACCAATATTATAATGGTTGTTTGACAGAATGTTACTAAGCTTCAGTTGGATCTCTAAAGTGAAATTAATCTCTCTTCGTCATTTTGTTCTTTTCTTTCAATTTTTTAGATTCTAATTGTGGCAAAATGCCAAGTGGTGCGCTCGGAGATATGGTTGAGCAACGACAGTGGTGGCTTCCAAGTAGAAGATTTGGTTCCATCTTTTAATTTTTTAATTTTTTTCTTTTTGTCTTCTATTCTTCAATTTTTTTTGTTTTAATCCTGGTCTATTGGTGGATAATATCTATTAAATCTTTCTGAATTATATGTGGTTATGGTGTATATTTTGATTGTAATTTGCTGGTGTAACAAAATAAGGAAAATTTTATTTATTTTCATGTATAACCTTGTAGAACAACACAAATTGTACAATGAAAAGTACTAATTTTAATTATTTGTAATCAATATATATATATACTCTCAAAAATTGGATGTGTTGTTTGGATATATGAGTACAGGTCACCTGCACCGGTTAGAAATGGAATATAGATCTCTTATACTGCATAAAAATCTGAGTTCAGGTCCCCTACACAGTTAGAGATTGAGTGTCGGTCCCTACACTACTTACAAATATGAGTACATGCATGTCCGCCGCTCTGGTTAGAGACGAAATATAGGTCCTCTACACTGGTTTGGAACGAGTGCAGGTCCGCTATACTTGTTTGTAATTTAGTACAGCTTCACCACACTAGTTAAAAATCGAGTATATATCCCCTATACTTTGTAGGAATTGAGTGCAGGTCCACTACAATACTAAGGAATCGGGTACAGATCTCCTATACTGCTTAGAAATTGACGAGATAGAAAATTCCATTAGAAAAAAGCTAAAATTGTGTATGTTAACATACAATTAGAGATATCAAGTGCAGAAAATATACATGTTTGTCAGTATACACAATTTTTTTGTTTACAAGTGCAGAAAATATACACATTTTTATCATTAAAGATTCGATAGACTATCTACATGTTTGTCAGTATAGTCTACACACACTCCTCTAGAATACATAGCAAAGATGAATTTTAGGACTCAATATCTTTGGTAATTTCCATCACGACTTCTTCAATGTTCCACTTGGTTGTTCATGGTAGGTTGCTCCATTCCGGTAATGTCAGTGCTTTAACACAATCAGTATGCATAGCATATCATAACTATAGAAAAACACAAACGAGATCGATTAAGAATGCGAATACAATCCATATCAATGTTATTAATTAACGTAAATACAGTTATAAATCTCACCAACAAATAAATAACACAACCAGTAACAGCAGTTAGAACATAAACACAAACATAGTATACGTAATCTGCACTTACAAAGATAGTAAACTTCATAATAGAATGGGAGATTTCGCTACTGATTGACCAAACTCCCTACAGTATAGGTTATCTGTACCTCTAGGATTATAAAATAAACTTAAATACTACAGTATAGTCACTCTGCACTTCTAAGAAATCTAGACAAATATGCAGAAAATAAGAGAATCATATGCGGAATAACCATACTATCTAAAACATAAACACACAAACATAGTATGTGTAGTCTGCACTTAAAAAAATAGTAAACTTCAAAAACCATTTGCATAAAAATGTCTACCAAAACACAATGTTGAATTTATGACAAACCAAAAACTATCATATGTATTGGGCCGGTATCTACAGTGTCACATGATAATAGAATGAGAAATTTTGCTACTGATTGACTACAAATCCCTACAATATAGGTTATTTGTACCTCTAGGATTGTAAAATAAATCGAGTCACTACAGTATATTCTGCACTTCTAAGAAATCACATAAGTGTAACACTCAAAACCATTAGCATAACTACATGTAGAATCACTAGAATATTGCAAATAACAACAGTATAGGCATTCTGCACTCTAGGATCATAAAAGGAACTTCATGTATCCATAATCTAACAAACAACACTTGTATATCACATATATATACCATGATCAGATCATAATAGCAGTTGAGATGGAAGACTCTCCTCTACAATCTATATAAATATGACAAAAATAAGAGAATCATATGTAGAATAATCATACTATCATAAACGTGCACTTACGAATATAGTAAACCTCAAAAACCATCTGCATAAAAATGTATACCAAACATAGTGTTGAATCTATGACAAACTAAAACTACCCAGTGGCGTAACCACATGGAGAGGTGGGTGTGTAATTGCACCCCCTCAAATGTGAGCTCTCAAGCCCAATTTGAACTAATTTGTCCCGTTTTAAGTCATTTTAACCCTTTTGCACCCCCTAAAACATGTGTTGATTGGTAACTTTCCCACCCATTCCCAAATCTTGGCTCCCTCCTTGAAACTACCATATGTATTTTTGGTATCTACAGTGTCACATCATAATATGACAAGAGATTTCGCTACTGATTGACTACAAAATCCCTATAGTATAGGTTATCTGTACTTTTAATATCGCAAAATAAACTGAACTACTACAATATAGTCATTATGCACTTCTAAGAAATATACATATATATATGCCGATAATAAGTGGATCATATGATATGTAGAATAATCATACTATCTAGCACATAAAAACACAAATATAGTATATGTAGTCTGCACTTACAAAGATAGTAAACCTCAAAAATCATTTGCATAAATTTTTTAATCAAATCACAATGTTGAATCTGTGACAAACCAAAAACTACCATATGTATTGGGTATCTACAGTGTCAAATAATAATAGAAGGGGGAATTTCGCTACTGATTGACTAAAAATCCCTACTGATTGAATCTGTAAATCTAGGATTGTAATGTAAACCGAATAGCTACTATCTGCACCTCTAGGATTGTAAAATAAATAGAATCACTACAGTATAGCCATCCTGCACTGTTTAGAAACTTCCACATATTCACAACATTAAAAGAAAACTAACTAGTATCTCAATTTCTTTGAAGTTAACATAGTATATGCAATCTGCACTTCCAGATATTCACATAACATAAAAGAAAACTAGCTAGCATCCTAATTTCTTCAAGATTAACATAGTATATCCAACATGCACTCCTGGATATTCACATAACATAAAAGAAAACAACTTATGCATCTGTGGAATGAACAGTTTAAGCAATTTGCAGTATCAAAATTTGTCATGAACCAAAAACAATATTCAAAAAAAATAAAAAAAATAAGAACATGTGTACAAGATAAAACATAAATAACAGAAGAATAAAATCCATTAATGCAGTGGATCTACACTCTAGGGTTATAAGAGAAAGAAGCATAAAGAATAAAAGAGTTATCAGATGTTAAAAAAACTAAAAACATGAGTATAGCAGATCTGCACTCCAGGATCATGGAATAAAAAAACAAAAAATCAGGTGAAGAATCTATACAAAATGAACTGCGTGTAATTTGTGATGGTTTTCAAGCATAAAATAGGGTTTTTTTTCATTATAAGAGATATGGATTGGAAAAAAAATGGAAAATAGAAAGTGAAAAAAATCATAATTGTAGTACCTTTTTTTGCGTACTACGTATTTTGTGATGTATTTCTTCTTTTTGCTGCCGGTGATTCTTCGAAATCATCTTCTGCTGATTTGGAGTAGAACTACTTTTTCTCATAATATTTTGATGATTCGTCTTGTTGTTACCATTTTAATGTAGATTTCACAAAAAATCTAGGGTTTTTAGTGAACTTTTAGATAATTCAATATGGGAATAGTGTAATTCTTATGGTTCTCATGGATTTCTTTAGTTTTTATTAATGATTATAAGATTTTTATGATTATTTTCAGAATTTTTTTCACTGTTTAGTAGGTGGAGACGAGATTGGGTTTTTTGTGGGAGAGAATGAGATCGAGTGATATTAAAGGGACAGGGAACCGTGTAGACACACACGTTTGGAAGCAGGGAGTATTTTAGTCTTTTCGCTTGTTTTAAACAATTATGGACCTCCGGTTAAACAACTAATATGGATAGACCCTACTAGAAATAACTATATTGGCCTAGGACCAAGCAAGAAATTTCCCTATGATATGTGCGGGCATATTGGGCCTCACTGCTTGTCTCAGGCGGGATTACTGTCGGGTTCACGAGTAGGTACATCTATCATTTCAGTGAATTAACACGCGGGTGGCAGAAAAATGCCGAGTCAAGTTGAAGGGCGTATTTGCAGTATAATCGGAGAGGATTGCCAAGAGAAATGTTGCAGTGCCCATCGTAATAAATCCATAGCTTCATGTGAAGCCTTATCCAGTTGGTGTGAGTGTAGCTGGCGTTAGAAACAAAGTTATATAGTCCAACACAAGTCATTGTTTACTTCTCCTTCAGAAGTATGCTATATCAATAACTAAACAAATGATCTAACAATGTGGATTGTTTCGTTTCATATGGATTTGGTAACCCCGGTGTTGCAATTTTGTACCTAAACCAGTATCCGTTTCACAATCTAAAATCTTTTATTGGTTACCTCGAAAAATATCGGACTGTTGGGAAATAAATCAAGAATAACCTTATCCTAAGAATCTTTTCAAGAAACGAAAACTTTGAATTTATAGAATTTGAGAAAACTTATATAACCATATCAGTAATGATGACAAGAGAAATGTGACCAAGTCCCCTGAAATAACCAGCTTGTTTGGTCAATAGAGAAACCAACTTGTGATGACCTTCAGTAAACCCATCTTCACAAGTATATACATCAGTTTTGGCATCAGTCATATCTAAAATAGCACCCTCATAAGCTTGTACTTTGAAATTTGCAACAGCTTTTTGAACTTTATCAATAGCATCCGAATATAACTCTTAGATTCATAATCTTTGCTGCTGGTTCTTTTTTTTCCATCTTTCAAAATTTTAGCAATATAAGAATGAGTAGATGCTGCGTAATGTAGACATGTTTGTAATGATATTATTCCAAGTTCGAAGAGATCAGCATGTTTGCTTGCAGGGTGTGCTAAAAGAGATGCAACACAAAAATCATACGTTGCAAAATCGGGATAGGTTGATGCCTCCTTACATACATGACTAATTAAATCACCATATACACCATGAAAGGAGTTGAGAACAACAAGAAAAACAATGAAAATTGAAAACAATGATAAAACTGATTGACTCATCTTTTTGTTTGGACTTTTAAGTATTTCTTTCTTCGGAAAAAAGATTTGTAGTCGTGACCCTAATTAACGATTGTAGACCAATTTTTGGGTAAAGTTTCTCCATTAATTACAAGATGTTATTGATTTTTTAAAGAGGTGAATATACTATATACGGTATGGTATTAAACAGGTAATAAGATTTTAGATTTTTTCATTTTCGAAGATTTTTTCATGACTGCTACACGATTCTCTTTTGCAATTATTATAGGGAGAAATGTGGGCGAATCTATCATCCCTCAGTTTTTAACTCCTAATTGTTGCCCAAACTTAGTGGAGGAGGTCTTAAAAATATTAGGTATTGTACTATTTTAAGACCTTTGTCCCTTATACCGGAAATACTTTAAGATTTTTGGGAATCAAATGCTCTAAGATTTTAGGGAATCAGACTTTAAAAAGGTAATTAATATGGTATTAATGGCGTTTCACGTTTTTAGGGACCGAATTTTACTATTTTTTTATGAAAATGCTCTGAACAGCAGGCGGCCAAAAAGAAAAAAAGGATCACCAAGGCAACAGCTTTTTTTTTCATAAAAATAGAGGAAAATCCGCTCTAACATTACACATTTATGGTTCTCGTCATGATGGGACTTGGGTTCGACCATGATATGTTTTTATTGAAGTACTGAGAATTGAAAAAGTTCAAAAGATATCCTAGACTTTCTCCTTTCCAACTGTTTTGGAGATTGAAAATATTAGAATAAGCTGCAGTATTAGCTGCCCACATTATATTTAATCTAGAAGATAACACAAGTTCTGAAATTTTAAAATTTATGGCTTCCACATTGTTTTGAAAATCATTGCTAATAGAGTATCTATGTTTCCTAGCTTCAACATACATTCCTTTCAGCAGCAGCAAAGTAGGTAGAGAGTCGCTTTGGAAAGCCACCTCATGGCCACTCCATTCTGTTGCCCAATGGAAAGATATCTCCGCTCCTCTCCTCTCTAGATCCTCCCTAGTGTTGCAATAGCAGGTAGCTCCTCTGACTTCAACTGTGTAGCCTGCAAAATCTGTAAATGTTATACCAATGCCAGAAGAAGAAATAGGATTCATCATAGTTAGGGCAATGCTGAATTTGTAAACAATTTTGGAGTCTATAATTCTGTTTTCATCTGTGAAAATGTTTAGGCAATCATCATTCATGGGAATATGGTATAAGGATTGAAAGATACTATATCTTGGGGCTGTTACTGCAGACAAGCTGTTTATATATTTAACTATCTTATTAGCTGTCACAGCACTGTTTTGTTTCTCTTTTATAAAAACCCAATCACATCTGGATTTCCTGATGTGTCGGGTAATAATGCTACAAAATTCAGGATACTGCATCACTAAGCCATTTCTAGAAGTGTTAGAGAACCAAGAATTTAACCAGTCATGAAAAGTCAAGCTATTTTCAGCCACATAATCCATGCTAAAATTTAAATGCAACCAAACTTGTTTAGCAAAATTGCAAGTCAGGAAAAGATGAGTTAGAGATTCCTCGCCACTGTTGTAAAGGGTACAGGTAGAATTTATATAAGGAATGACTGCGGCCACCCTTAAACTGTTTGGGAGAATAACATTATCTTCTTTCCACGCAAACGTTTTAACTGAGGGTGGAACTTTCAGATTCCAGATTTGATACCAATCCTTACTATTATCTCCTGTAGAATTAAGTTTGTTATACATCGATTTTACCGTAAAATTACCTTTTGAGCTTAGAGCCCATTCAGTTGAATCTTCATACTGGGTTGTTAGATTTATTTTAAGAATACAATCTATAGTGTGCTGATCAAAACAGACTCTCAGTTTGTCTATATCCCACATATTCGCATCAGTTATCAATTGGCGTACCGTTGTTATATCTTCAGCTCCCCTATTTGGTTTCTGAATGGGAGGTTTGATTTCTGGAATCCAGTAATCATTCCAGACATTTATCAAAGTACCTATGCCTACTTTCCATAAGCAGTGATTTTGTATTTGTTCGACACCATTTAAGATGCCTTTACAAACCCAACTGTCCCTTTGGTTTGGTTTAGTTTTCATATGGAGGATATCTATATTAGGGTAACACTTAGCTTTTAACAGTTTAGCACATAATGATTCTGGATTTTCTTTCGACCTCCATCTCATTTTTGCCAACATGGCAAGATTAAAGTTTTCGAGGTTTTGAAACCCCATTCCTCCCTCAGCTAGGGGCTTACAGACAGACTCCCAGGCTTTTAGAAAGACCCCTTTTTTCCCTTTATCATTTTTCCCTTTATCATTTTTCCCCCACCAAAAATCTCTTTGGAGGTTATCTAATTTTTTACAAATCTTCTTTGGGATTTTAAAACAACTCATTTGGTAGATAGTTAGCGAAGAGGTAACATTTTTTATCATAACCGATTTACCAGCAGTGTTTAAGTCCTTTCCATTCCAACCAACCAATCTATTAAGCATTTTTTCAATTAGAGGAGCAAAACTTTTAACTTTTGATTTATTTGTAAATAAAGGGCTCCTAAGTATCTATCATCCAAAGGTATTTCCTTAACACCTAGGATTTTTTGTATCTTTAATTTCAAGTTAGGGTCAGTTCTAGGACTAAAGAAGACACCAGACTTGCTAAGGTTTATTAGTTGACCAGAAGCATCGCCAAAATCAGATAACAGTTTGATTAAGTTAGAGCTAGTAGTTATGTTAGCCTCACAAAAGATTAGGCAATCGTCGGCAAACAAAAGATGGCTTACAGACGGGGCATTTTTACAAATTTTTATAACTTTTATAAGACCATAAGTTTCAGCATGGATAATAGTTCTAGACAGGGCTTCAATACAAAACAGGAAGAGATATGGAGATAACGGATCTCCCTGTCTTAATCCCCTAGAAGGTTTAAAGAAGGCAGTAGGGGAACCATTTAGAAGGACAGACAAAGAAGTCGTAGAAATGCATTCAAACACTAGATTGCACCAAAATTTAGAAAAACCCATTTTAGTCATAATGGCAATGAGAAATTTCCATTCGACTCTATCGAATGCTTTAGACATATCGATTTTGAGACCCATTAGTCCATTTACTCCATCTTTTCTTCTCATAGTATGAATTAATTCATGCGCAATTGTTATGTTGTCTGAAATTTGTCTCCCTGGAATGAACGCCGATTGAAAATGGAAAATAATTTTACTTAGCATTCCTTTCATCCTATTTGCCATAAGTTTAGAGATGATTTTATAAATTATATTTCCTAAAGCTATTGGTCTAAACTCAGCTGGAGTTGTGGGATTTAAAGTCTTAGGGATAAGAGAGATAAAAGTTGCATTAATTACTTTCAGTAAGTGGCCTGATCTGAAGAAAGATTGAATCATTTTGGTTAGTTCATCTCCTATAATATCCCAGTTTTGCTGAAAAAAGAATGGGGGAAACCATCCGGACCCGGGCTTGTGTTTGGTTCCATACTAAACAGCGTTTTTCTAATCTCAGTTATGGTAGGAGTTTCATGAAGTTTTTCATTATCACTAGCAGTTATAGATTCATGAATTAAGTCAATCATTTTTACGTCGATATTTGGGTTAACTGTAGTAGTATAGTCGGCAATGTCATCTCTATTATTTATCCATTCACCATTTTCATTTTTCAGAGTCTCAATTCTATTTCTTCTAAATCTTTGTTTATCTTTACTATGGAAAAATTTCGTATTTCTGTCACCTAAGGCTAGATTTTGATCCCTACTTTTATCCTTCCAAAAAATTTCAAGGGTACGTAATATACCATTTTTTGAGTTCAGAGTTCAAATTAGATAAATCTGTAGCTTTCTCTAGATAGTTAGGTTTTCTATTAGTTTCATACAACTTTTTCTTGGTGTTTTCTATATTAGTTCTAATGTTACCAAAGGTGTGTTTATTCCATGGTTTAAGAGTATATTTCACATTCTTAAGTTTACTGACAAAAGAAAAAGCATGCGATCCTTGAACAGAGTTGTTCCAACAGTCAAGGATAAGAGGTTTACATTGTTCATGTTTCATCCACTCACCAAAAAAATTAAAAGGGGTTGGACCATCATTCCATATATTATGGGTATTTAAGTAAATTGGAACATGGTCAGAAGCAAGAGGATTCAAATGTTTAATACTAGAGTTTGGGAAGTTAACATTCCAGTCATTGTTCAGGAAAGCCCTATCCAATCTCTCTTCCGTGAATTCAACTCCTGATCTATGATTGTTCCAGGATTCAAATGTTTAATACCAAGGCAACAGATTGATAGTTGTGAAAATGCAAATAAGTGTCTATTTTGCTGATCCGTGACATTTGCCCTAAAAACCAAAGCTTAACTATTTGTATTGTAGAATTTCACCAAGGGAATAATTGTCTACCATACTTCATTGGCGAATAAACTTAACAACGAAAAAGGTGATCCCGGACGGTCAAAATTATTAAGAAACCAAAACTTTGAAACAAATTTATTAAACCATATTAGTAATGACAAGAGAAATATGAGCAAGTCCTATGAAATCATCATTTTGTTTAGTCAATGGAGAAACCAACTTTTGAGGACCTTCAGTAAACCCATCTTCACAAGTACCCGCATTATCTTGGGCAGAACCCATACATGTATTAGCACCATCATAAGCTTGTACTTTAAAATTTGAAATAGCATCTTGAACATCATCAACAGCTATTGAATACAAATCTAAACATTCCTTTAGATACATGGTCATTGCTGCTGGTTTTTCTTTTCCATCTTTCAAAATTTTCGCAATATAAGAATTAGTAGATCTTGCGTATCGTTGACATGTTTACATTGATATTACTCCGAGTTCCAAAAGATCAGCTTGTTTACTTGCAGGGTTTGATGAAAAAGATGCAACACAAAAATCATACGTCGAAAGATCGGGTTGTTTTGATGCCTCCTTGCACACATCATTAATTAAATCACCATATACACCATGGAAGGAGTTGAGAACAAGAAGAACAATGAAAATTGGAAGAAATGGGAAGAATGATTGACTCATCTTTTTGTTTGGACTTTGAAGTATTTCTTTCTTTTGGAAAAAGCTTTGTTGTCGTGATCTTTTTGCTAACGATTTATAGACCAAATTTGGCTCAAGTATTAAAATGAGCCAAATTTAAGATTTTTCGTGAATCTCCAATTAATGAACGAATTAAGATAAGATTTTGTGCTCCCTATTAATGCTGAAAAGGCCAAAAGGAAACAATCTTTGCAAATAAGGGAGTCATTGTTAAGGCATGGAAACAATCTTTGCTGATGACAGTCTTTGGTACCATATTATCTGGTTCCTGCATATTTGGATAAAGTTTCCAAAAGAAAAAGAAAAAACAAATCCGACCTACCGGATTCGAACCAGTGACCTAAGGATTATCTGCTACTACTACAGTCCTCCGCTCTACCAACTGAGCTAAGGTCGGATTTGTTCAATTCCCAAGAAAAAAATCTTAAATAATGAAGCATTATTCGCGTTGACGTTGAGACAACTTATAAGCAACATCTGACGTTGGGTAACCCAGGTTAAACCACCAGTGAAACTCAGGTGATGCAAGCTAAATTATATGAGTAAATTTGTTCCTACAAAGTAGCAGTTGCATTTTACCACCAACAATTTTGGCAAAAGTACAAATTACCAGAGAAATGACAATCACACTTTTAGAGCAGTGGCAGTAGGCAACTCTGTGGAAACTTCTAGGTTGAAATGTAGAAAGAAAAAAACACAAAAATGGTCTCGTACAGATTACAAAATTGAAATAGCCTGTTTCAATTTCACTGTAACTCATCAACTCAAACTAAATAGAAAAAGAGACAAGCAGACAAGGAAAATTCTGAATCTTGTGATTGGATCCACTAGCTTTTTTCGCTTACTGGTCACCAGGAAGGTTTTAGTATGATATAAGAATCACCTGGGGGAAAACCCCCGCAAAAAAGTGTGAGGCAAAATAAGAAGATACACTAAACATGTGGAGTTGAAGAAAAATGATATTTCTGTGATACTTGGGCATCAAACACGGTAATATCGTCCACTAGCTGTTCCCAAGTCGACATTGTCTGAAACAAAGGAGAAAGATACAAAAATACCATCAGCATGAAAACTCCAAAAGGTACACGCCCAAACTACTCAAAAGGGATAGAAATGAAAACGAACAACTTTCATACAACTCCAAAAGACCAAAAGCAGCAGAGGTAGAAAAACTTAAGTTCATAGCAGATTATAATATCACCGACACTAACAACCTACCATGACACACCCTGAAAACGAACGCAACATGTAATTCTCTATTTTGCTTATTTGAGACATGTTCCTCAAAACACCAACTGTTTAAATGTAATTCTCCACCAAGGCAACATGAATCTCCCGCTAAAAAAAACTAATATATAGCACAGGGCAAAAGTAATTGTCTATTTTGCAAATAATTGTCTATTTTGCTGATTCGCGACATTTTCCCCAAAACTAAAGCTCAACTATTTGTTATTGTAGCATTTAACCAAAGAATAATCCGATACCATACTTCTTTACTAGATACACTTGAGCGTTCTAACTGAACGTCAGATATTTCTTTACATACACCAAAGAGAAACATGTTTTTTGAACGAACCCGGTGACCATAATTTTAACTGTAATTCTAAAATTGCTAGCTTGAACAATGTGAGCAGAATCACTAATATGGGAAATGCTAGCTTGAGCAATGTAAGCAGAATCACTGATACGGCTACTGCAAAGTTAGCTAAAATTTGTAATAGAACAAAGAGGACATAAATGTAAAGGGGTCAAAATCTTAGTAGTTTGATAAGAGAGCTCAAGGTAGGAGAGAACTACAATTTAAATCCTACTGTAAACAGTTGGCACAATCCTGCTATCCTCCCTAGATACAGAATTGAGGCTAGCTTAACTACTTCACACAATCAGGTTACTTTGAATTAAAAAACAGAAACATCTTAGGCTTGTCCATGTAAACAAGATATTCTTAAGCTAACAACCCTAATCGAACGACATTTGAAAACCGTCACATTGTGCACCACAAACACACACAAAATAGACAACCCCCAGATGAACAATCAAACAAAAGAAGCTAAATTTAGACCAAACAGACAAAAAAAAAGGGTACATTAAATACTACAATAAGACAACTTACTTCCATTAAAATAGTGAACTCCAACTTTAGCAACCATAAGATAGTACTCAATCTCAGATTTCCTTAAAGGAGGACAATTGTTTGAGATAATATAACCTTTGCTGCAACAAAATGTTTCTATCAAACTCAGTAATAACCCTAAATTCTCGTACATTTGGAGCTTCTGAGAGTTCTAAGAACTGTTTTGTAGCCAAGAGTGTTTTTCCCACTCTTCGTTACGAGAGCAAGTCTGTTGTGAATAGTCTCGTGATAAAAAAAAAAAAAAAGATTTATGTTGAAAAGACACAACTCACAATCAGTCATTTGTTAATTGCAAATGACAAAAAGTCTGCTAAAAAGGAACATCTCCTTTACTCAAACACTAAATGTCCATCAAAAAGGTACACAATCAAACTACATTGAAAGGGATGGAAAATAAAACCAAACAACTTTCAAATACGAAAACTACAGAAGAGCAAAAGCAGCAGAATTAGAAAAACTTCAGCGCACAGTAGATTATGATATATCTGGGACTCAAACAAAAACTTATCATTGTACATCTTTGGAATAGAGGAAACATGTACCAAACAATAGCACCATCACAGGGGGAAAGATTGTTAACTATAATTGAGGCCTCATATATGGAGGGTTCAAAACATTAGTTCTCTGACAAGACACGGATGCATGTCTCCATACAGGGACACGATAGGTAATTTGAATATGCTTGTCTACAATTTCCAAAAGCAAATGCAATTCCTATCTAATAGACCATATTTAACAATCTTGAAACTTACTTACAGAAGGTCTAGCTAACCTTTGTGACAAACAGGTAATAAAGCATACATAGCTACTCCACTACAGATGTTTTTCATGTTATCCTTACATGAGAGGTCACACAATTATTCATTTCAAAATAACAAAACAAGCATAGATCGAAATTGTAAAGAAAGGCAGCAACTAAACAAAAGGAGGAAAGAATACATACCAGTAACGCATATTTATCTTATTAAAAATCCTTCATTTTAGAAGTAACTCTCGGTCATTTAACTGAACTTGGAATACACTTTCATGAGTTCAGGAGCTTGTTTCTCATACGGTTTTACAAACTTACCCGAAAATGACTCATCCTTCATTGTTGAAAGTGATGTCAGAGAAATATTTTCCTTAATCAGACCCTTTGAGACTAAAATTCTGATAACAGAGCCCCTAGGGATAATCCTGTCCTCCAAGCTATTGTCTAAAATCTTTGGGGTTTCCGCAATACTGGAAGAATCATAACCCACTTCATTCACAAGAAAATCCATAACTGCCATAATCTTCTTCTCGGAATACATCATACAATACGGACTTTTCCTAAATGCTGTTTGAATTTGATCTTCAGACCAACCCCATCTCTTGTAAACATCCACTTTAGTTTTCCAAGTGGCTTCACTCATTCCTACCAATCCCCGTATAGCTACAACAAATCTTGTAAGTAAAGGATCAAAACCCATTCCTTTAACCTTTTCCACGATCGTTTTAAATTTATCAGCATCTCCCATAAATGCTCTAGGTTTTGCCATTAGAAACTTGGAAATAGTAGATTGAGAGACACCTTCATATCTCAAAAGATCCAGGTTGACCATCAACGCTTCCACCCCATTTGGGTAGAGAATCCAAGAAGATTTTTTTAAGAGTTGCAATGACATTTGTGTCTTTATTAAGAATGGTCTTAAGGATATCAAATGAAGGGACTATACTGGAATTTAAGCTCCATTGCAGGACAGATGAGTTCTTTGAGATGAATTTTGCTAGCTCAATTCCATGTAGGCCTTCAGAATTGAAGAAATCCAATTTGGGTTTTAGGGTTTTAAGAGGATCAGATAAGAGAACTGATGGAAGCTTAGTGATGAGTTTTGAAATGTGGGGTTTAGTGAAACCATAGTTTTCAAGTAATGTTAAAACTGAATCTGGTTGTGATGTGGTTTTGAATTTGATTTTCTTAGAAACAGAAAGAGCTTCAATTTCAGACAATCCACATGAATTAATCAGATAATTAACCACCGATGAAGAATCAGAAGAAGATGATGATGATGAACTGACATTATCACTAATAGTAAAGGAAGGACAGAAGAACATGGAACCAACCCTAGTTCCAAAAACAACATTTGGATTCTGTAATTTGAAGAGGAAATACCGAGTTTCTGCTGATAATGATGATGAAAATGGTTCTCCATTGAAGGTTGCTGTTATCGTCCTTTGCAGATTTGCTCCCACTCTACACCATAGGGATCGAAACATTTTAAGCTTCTGCCTTTGGTCTGGAGAGGAGAAATCCCTAGAGAGAGCGCTTCGATTTGCAAAAAGAACTATTTTTATGAGAAAATGAGAGTGATAATTGAAGTTAGTCAACTCTTGCTGACTCAAGTCAAACTTTAATTTTGATGCTGCTAGACCTAACCTGCCTACAAACTTCGTTTTATCTATACTTCGGCCAGAAGTTCAACTCCCATTCAACAAATGTAACTACATTGACATAATTTAAGCAGCCACTAACATAAGGTAAGCCAAATTTAAAAGAACAAGTACCAGAGACCAGAGAAAAAGATCACATTTGTAGAGCGGGGTCAGGAGGCAATGTTGTGGAAACTTCTAGGTTGAAATGTAGAAAGAAGATACAAACCAATAGTCTCATAAAGTGCGTTCAGATTCAGCTACCAAAAAAACATTTAGTATTTATGTGTTCTTTCGGACTTACAAATTTGAAATAGCCTGTTTCAATTTCACTGTAACTCATCAACTCAAACTAAATAGAAAAAGAGACAAGCAGACAAGGAAAATTCTGAATCTTGTGATTGGATCCACTAGCTTTCTTCGCTTACTGGTCACCAGGAAGGGTTTTGATGATATCAGAATCACCTGGGAAACAGAACATGAAACTAAGTGTCAGGCAAAAGAAGAAGATTCAGTAAACATACGGATCTCAAGACAAATGATATTTCTGTCTTACCTGGATCAATGATACTAAGGCATGAAACACGGTAGTATCGTCCACAAGCTGTTCCCAAGTCGACATTGTCTGAAACAAACGAGAATGATTCATTAGCACGAAAGATAATATAACTATAACCCCGAGATAACTAAGACGCCGCCAACAAAAAGGATGAAGTCAGAAAGCCATTAATTCATGGAGGCTAATTCCAAAAGACAAAAGAAATCTGTTAAGATGGAACATCTACTTTATTCAAACATTACATGTCCATCAAAAAGGTACACCCCCAAACTACTCAACAGAGTTGTGCATGGCAGATTATAATATGTCTGGATACTGACGAAAACCTAGAATCATACACCTTGAGAATGAGAGCAACATGTACATCTGCTAAACAAAGTAAAGTTACAGGGCAAAAGATTGATTGTTGCAAAACGCAAATAAGTCTCAATGTTACTGATTCGTAACATGTTTCTCAAGGCAAAGCTCAACTGTTTAAATGTAACAGTCCACGAAGGTGACATGTATCTCTGCTACAAAGTGTATTGTAATTGTATTATTTCACCAAGGGGATAATTATCTACCATACTTCATTACCAAATAAACTTATGCATTCTTACAGATTACCAGAGAATTTAAGCAACATACATCCAAAAGAAACATGTCAGTATAGATGTAGTGCTAATTTTTGGAATGAAAACGGTGACCACAATTGTAACTGTAATTCTGGAATTGCTAGGTTGAACAATTTCAGCAGAATCACTAATGGGCTACTGCAAAGTTAGCTACAATTTGTAATAGAACAAAGAAGATTCGAATGTAAAGGGGTTAAAATCTTGGTAGTCTGAAATTGCTAGCTTATACAATGAGAGCAGACTAATAGCGCAACCGCAAAGTTTGCTGGAAATATGACAGAACGAAGAGGACTCGAATGTATAGGGGGTCAAAAACTTAGTAGACTGATAAGACAGCTCGCTGTAGGATAGGATTACTATTAAATCCTACTGTAAACATTCAGCACAATCCTGCTATCCTCTTTGGATACAGAACCGAGGCAAACTTAACTACTTAATGCAATCGAGAATTTTCCTTAAAATAAAAAACACAGAAACATGTCAGGCTCATCTAGCTACACAAGAATTTCTTAGACTAACAACCCTAATCAAATGACATTTATCTCTTGCCATGCATTATAGTACATCACAGACACAAACACCATATAAACAACCAATAACATATATCTCAGGTAGAAAAGCATAGCTACATGGCGAAAGATTGATTGTTGTAAAATGCAAATAAGGCTCTATTTTGCTGATTCGTAACATTTGTCTCAGAAACTAAACTGTAAAATTTCACCAGGTGGATACTTATCTACCATAGTAAATATGACAAGCCCCTTTCTTTCTCTTTGTGATAAAAGTTTAGCATTCTTAGTCATTGTCCTCACAAGTTCAAACAACACATCTCCAACAGAAACATGTCAATCTTATCCATGTAAACAAGATATTCAACCCTAATCAAACTGACATTTATCTACAGTCACATTGTGCATCACAAACACATAATAAGCAATAGATAACCCCATAAAAAAAATCAAACAAAAGTAGCTAAATTTACACCAAACAATCAAAACAGAAAAAGTGGGGCACATTAAACACTACAATAAGACTACTTACTTCCATTAAAATGGTGAACTCCAACTTTAGCAAGCATAGCATAGTACTCAATCTCAGATTTCCTCAAAGGTGGACAATTGTTTGAGATGATTATAAGCTTTGCTGCAACAAAATTTCACCATCAAATCAGTAACAACCCTAAATCCACACACACAAAAAAAAAAATCAAAAAAAAAAAACACCTAAAATCAGAGAATAATAATTCTTACATTTGGAGCTTCTGAGAGTTCTAAGAACAGTTTTGTAACCAAGAGTGTATTTCCCACTCTTCATCACAAGAGCAAGTCTGTTGTTAATACTCTCATGAGTCTTCTTCTGCAAAAATCAACAAAAAAACAGATTTGATTATATATTCAAATCAATCAATCAAATACTGTAATATGATGAAAATCAAAATGGGATTTGTGTACCATTTTCTTAACGGCCACCATTTTTAGAGATTGTTGAGTTTTCTCCGAAGACGGCAGTGGAGGAGAGGAGGCAGAAAGAAGAGATTGAAGAAGAAACCCTAGAAGGAAGCAGAGAGACTTGTTTATAAGGGTTGGGCTTTAATATTGGTATGTTTTGTGGGCAATTTTTTTGGGGCTTTAATCCGCTGGATACGCCCAATCCAATCCGTGGGTTGGACGGATGGTGGGATCCTAGTTAGCAATTCGGGGTACGGGTAGTAGTTTGGGACGGCATACGTACGGGAATTATACGAATTTGGATAGGTCGGATTCGGTCAAAAATCTGGTCAACGGTTCGTTGTTCGGACAGTAGTTCGGAACGGCATACGTACGTGCATATTCGTTTTATAAATGTGAGTTCGGCACTTAAAATTCGACTTATATATATGATAAATTGATAAGTTTATGACCTTATTACGAGACTAATTTTATTTGTATATTATTTATAAGATGGAAAAAACATTTAGCGTGATTATTTAACAAGAAGTAAACAATTTAATCGCATAAATGTATTATAAAACGAGTTTATAGACTTTTAAACAAAAATCAACACATAAAACACTGGTTAAACAACTACCAATAGAAAATTTTAACTGAATAATTGTGTTTAAATATAAAGTATGTACAAAATCAAACAAAAACCAATCAACAGAACTTTGGTCAGAGAGTTTACCTATGGGAGTTCTAGTTCGGAAATATCATTCGGATTCGGTCAGTTCGGATACGTTCGCGAATCATTCGTGAGGTCCATATAATCCGCGAACTAGGTTCTGAGTTCAAATAGTTCGGAAGTATCATTCGGATTCCGTCAGTTCGGATACGTTCGCGAATCATTCGGGAATGATTCGGAGAATTACTAACTAGGGGTGGGATGTGTTCTCTTAAAACCGGATGGCGGATTGAATGCGGAATGAATTTCTGTTATAGCTGAAAACCAGAACCAAAAATATTTTACTTCCCTTTAGTAAAAGTCGCTTTCCTCCTAACAATTATCCAAATATAAGCAAAAGTATCTTCCGGGGGGACTGGAATCAAAAATATTTTACTTCACAAAAAAGATACTACTACCTTTCTTTATTTTCAGAAATTATTTTCTCTTTAGTTCCCAACCTAACTTCTGATTTTCAGAAATAATTTTTCTTTTAATTCCCAAACAAATTTCCGATTTTTCGAGTTAATGATCAAAAAAATTATTCTTAAGGTGTATCCAGACACCGTCTTATCTAGCGGATTGGATGTAGATACCAGGATTAACTTTATCCTTTTTGTATGTAGGAGTAGAGTATATATACAATGACAATTATAACAAGTCACTAATAAAATATACAATGACAAAAAAAATTTGTAACAAATAGCTAATAAAGTATGTAAAACGCAACGGGGGTTAGTTTGAAGAGCCCCAATTGGCCATGGTTTATGTACGTGGTGTTGTCGAGATGCACAATGAAACACACAAAGACATTAAAAAGAAAATAAAAAGAAATGATATTTTTGCAGTTTGTAAGGATATTTTTGGTCCTCTTTTCCCTTAATCCTTGCTCTTCAATTGAAGATTTAAGTTTTTTCCGTTTGTAATTTTATGTTCATGATTTTATGCTTGGGGTCTGGTTGTAATCAATTCTTATTTCCCTATAGGAAAAATACTAACTTTTATCCGTTTACTTTGGTGTTGTAAAAAGAATATTGGTGCTGGACAGGAATTGATATTGGGTGTCGATCAAGTTAAGGTTATAAAGTAGTGCTTGAAACACCATATTGAAGGCTGGTCTGCACAGTAGGACCTGAGGTGATGTATGTGTTCGACAAAAGGTTTTCCGAAAAAATATGTAAAGAACTCAACAAAATTCGGTCCATGGACACTCCGCTTAAAACCTCAATTTATCAAAATTTTCCCCAATTTCATGTACTTACATCGATTTTGCCAGTCTCGTTCGAAATCTACACTTTGATTTGAGATTAAATCGATTCTGTAATCAAGAATTTATTTCGCGAATCGGATATGTGCATATTAATCTGATAATCTCCCAAAATTTACACCGTGATAAGAAATCTATTATTATCGTCAAATCTCATGTCAAGTTTGTCTCCTTCCATTCATTTCAATCGACCATGTGACCAAATTAAGGATATCCCACTATGTCCAAAATCAATAACTTGATCACCCTCCTAAACTTTACATCATGACAGAAATTTCCCATTGTTATCAAAAAATTTGTCAATTTTGACAACTTACATTCATTTTGCCAATTTCATCGGTTTTCTATGCTTGCCATCTGAAATTAAATCCCTCTACCATTAAATCTTATTGCTCAGACATTTCGGGCTAGATCCGAGCAGGTTTCTTTACTTTTTTTTATTTTCTTAGATAGCTAGTGATTTAGGTTAGGTTTTTGCTTCAATCTCCATTGTTTTTAGAAGATTTTATGTGGGTTTTTTGGGTTTTTTGCCCTTTTTGTTTGTATCTTCTCCTTTATGGAGATTCTCTATGCACTCTCATGATGTTTCTTTGTGATTTCAATGGAGATTTTGGATGGAAGTTCAAGTGTGGTGATCAAGATTCAAGATTTTTGGCATATTACACTCATATTTTTATGAGTAGATCTCTTTTTCAAGAAGAAAAAACCTTATCAAAAAGGTTGGATTATAATCTCAAAACCATTCTTTCAATCTTAGGATTGCTAGTTCGTTACTTCTCTTCACGGATTACTCTTTGTTAGTACCCTTTTAGTTGTATATCGATCTTTGATCTTGAAGTCCATGTAATCTCTATTTTATCATGGATAAAATTTATGAGATTTATCAAAAAATAAAAAAAAACACCGGCTAGCAAATTTTTATGTCTCAATTAAAAATATCTCATGAGGTTAAATTGTACTATTTACTAATAAAGTATGGCCTATTGTAACCCAAAAACTTTAACATAATCATTCTCAAATCCCTAACATTAGGTCGTATTTCCGTTTGGGATGCATTTGATTTGGCAGTTTCTTGGATATTAATTTCCATTTGATGGGTCACTTTTTATTGGCATTGATAGTACATCAAATTATGGTAGGGTAATGTTCCGTAGTTTAACACTTTCGCCACTTTTTTCCACTTATATTCATTTCGTCGACTTTCTGTGTGGTGCCCCAAATTTTACTTTTAACCAAATGCGTTTATTTCAGTTGGAATATATCCTTATGGAGTTTGAGAGACCATGTGATAGATGAGTTTCTCACCATGGGAAGGAGTGGGCAGAGGGACTAATACAGCACTAGATTGGCCGTCCAAATCCAAAAATATTTTTCTTTACTAATTTTTATAAGATTTGTATTTATCCAAACATCTTAATTTACCTAAAATATATTTATTTAATATTTTTATATTGCTTTTTAATAACCTAAAACTTACACCGGGATTGATTTGTGGTTTTTCTTTCCCTTTTCTTCACCGAACATTTGATTAGCCTTATTGACTATAATCCAACCTTTTTGATATGGCCATGGATTTGGCCAGATCCGAAGACATGAGAATGGGGGCTTCGGGTAATGACCAACTGAAGCCACCATTGACTATAACGTGGTCATAAAGGTGATGCACCCTTAGTAAATGGTGGTTGTTGTATAGTAAACCTCATATTATAAGGAGGTTGTCCACTTGAGGTCCACATTAAGCCAACTTCTCCGCATTCCTCTAGAGAGAGGTAGAGCTAATGGAATATCTTAGAAGAGAGAGAAAGAGATTTTTAGATAATTATACTGTATTGGAATTAGTGTCCTCGTAACCTTATAATAATATTACGGTGTTTACATTTGCGGACTTCACTGGGGACTAATCCTCAATACCAGTACAAAAATTTCATCATCATGGATTCGGGTGATAGCAACCTCGGGTTACAAAACACCAAAAACATCACAAAATTTTCAATCAAATAGCACTATCGTCACCTTTTCCTTTTTCCTGCTCCTCAATATTGAGCACTGTACTTCAATAATAACAAACACCGTATCCACTTCTTCACCCGAAGTCTCCATTTTTCCTAAACTTTTCGCAAAATTTTCATGTCTTCGATAGAACCTTAAGGAACCTTAAGCCGAAGTCAATATCAAGATTACACCCGGAGATCCAATTATCAACAATGATGAGAAAGTTCATGTCTTCGTAGAACCTCTGTTAATGGTATTTGGATCGTGTGTTTACAAAGAACAAAGTTTCTATGAGGTTAGAGGACATGGGTCTCGATACCATCCGTATTAACAGCAAGAATTTGAAAATACCAAAAGAGGACGCCACCACCTTCCTTTATCAATTGCCGAAGTCAATAACAGCATCACAACATCAAATCCGGAGATTCAATCAACAAAAACAATTATACAGATAAGTTTCATCCTTCCTCAATCTCTCAATCAAACTGTAACTATTAATTGATTGTTTTCAATGACAAATTCCAAAACAAAACCTGCTTAGGGTTTCGTAAATTAGACTGAATATTAATTTGAAATCATTGCTTGTAATCATGAAATCATTCTACTGACTTAACCCCTGTTTGCAGTGACGTTGTTATATGCACAACATTTAGTTTTGATCGAGTAGAGAGGAACCGGAGCAGTGACGTTGTTATATGCACAACAACTGTTTGCAACAAGTTCACAGAGAAAAGCCCCTCAAATGCTCAACCATCTTTTACCAACAATGCAAATTAATGAAGATTGCAGTTTCTAATGAAATACTAAGCCAGCAGTGAAACGAAGAAGAGGAATCCGTGCTTATCCGAAACTCCAACCATCGTCACAAGCCAGAGACTCCACTAACGCCTACCATCAAAAGATGACAGTATGGAATTGATACTGCCATCGGCAGTCCAAAAGCACCATCGGATCATCACCCTACCGTATTCCGAAGACACTACTACTTCGACCATCAACAGCCGAAGTCATCAATACTAAACCCGAAGATGCATCATAAAATCAGATAAGTTCGCTGTGCTAATCGACTGACTTTAACAAATGAATTTTGAGAAAAAATGTTTTTGTTTTCAAAAGGGGGATCATTATGTGCAATATTGATACTTACGTAACTTCGATGTCACCTGACTAATTTTGATGTCTTTCGTTTTCGGATAATTAGCATCTGGTCATGATCCAGTGGTAAATAGCCGGAGTACCGAAGGACTCGATAGTGCTTGCAAGAATCCCACAAAGAAGAAATGTTCAATCACTAAACCCCCCATGGATCACTGGAAATGCAAGATAAGTACCGCCTATCTTAAATGCTCTATTCGTTCGTTACAACATGAATAGTCTTTGAATTTTCGTAAATCATCCAAAACCAATTTTGAATACAATGATTAAATCTTCCCAATGTGGTTGCTTTGCTTCAAACGAGACGATACTTCACATGGAAAGTAGTAAGAGGCGAAACAAATGAAATTCCTCAGTTCAAGAGAGAACACTTAAAAATACTTTCCACTGTCGGGGTACCTATCAAATGGACGAAACAAGTCATACGATGGAATATTAAAATCGAGCAAATAAAATATGATTAGACATAAACATACATGAAACATACCCGATCTGGAAAACTAGAGAGTTAATTTTATACACTTATCTTTGTAGCGAATGCATCACAAAATGAAAACCCGAAGCAACTTCAAACCAAGCAACCAGATCAAGAGCTCATATAGGGGGCTTCGGCTGATGTATATCCGAAGCTATCAACAATTAAGTCAAGATGACGATGCTCAGAGAAAAGAAGATCCTAAGTGAACTTCAACGAAGTAACTTTACATGGACTTATCGCGTTGCACTCCTTTCCCTTCGTCAAGGTTTTGTCCCACTGAGTTTTCCTTGTCAAGGTTTTAATGAGGCAACATATGCGAATCCAATTATGCTCCAAGTCTTCTCAAAGACCATGCCAAAGTAATGCATCCAGCTGATGTAAATCCAGACCCGAAGTCATGACCAACAGGGGGCTTCAAGAAGACAAGAAGACATATCGAATCGATAATCCCGGAGACGCATTCTAAATACAAGCTATGACTGTTTGCCAATCCCGTAAGTCTCGACAAAATAGTCAGGGGGCTAATGTAAGCACATGGATTTGGCCAGAGCCGAAGACATGAGAATGGGGGCTTCGGGTAATGACCAACCGAAGCCACCATTGATTATAACGTGGTCACAAAGGTGATGCGCCCTTAGTAAATGGTGGTTGTTGTATAGTAAACCTCATATTGTAAGGAGGCATTGTCCACTTGAGGTCCACATTAAGCCAACTTCTCCTATAAAAGGAGAGCATTCCTCTAGAGAGAGGTAGAGCTAATGGAATATCTTAGAAGAGAGAGAAAGAGCTTTTCAGAGAATTGTACTGTGTATTGGGATTAGTCTCCTCATAATCTTATAATAATATTAGGGTGTTTACACCTTGTAGTGAAGACATTCATACCCTCCTTCGAACGTATGAGTTTATGATTGAGTTTGGGGGAAAGAGGGTTTCTCTCGACCCATAGTAGCACTAAATTAAATTTTTTGGGTTACACTCTTTCATATTGAATGACATTCTATGACACTCTCAAACCCATAGCCCTTTCTCTTATGAAAAAATATATATACTAAGATTTGACAAAAAAATTCATTATGACCCGAAATCTATAACATGGTTATTCTAGTGTCCCAAAATTTATATCGTGATCAACAATTTATCACTTTCGTCGAACGTGATGCCAACTTTGTTTACTTATATCTATTTCGTCAAGTTTATCAACTTTCTACAATAACGATTATAGATTATATCGACTTTGTGTAAATTGTTTTGTTTCTTTTTTAGTTTGTGTTTTTGAGTTATGTCGAATAATAAGGAAGATGTTGTCTATTATACTCTACAGTCTAGCTTCATAAACGATATGGACCTTTTATTTCCTTTAATTGTTAAACGAATAAATCTTTTTAAATATTGTTTTTGCATTAAACTAGAAATATGTTATAAATTCACATATAAATTTGTGTAAAATATATGTGATATCCGTGGTATAAATATATTTATATGAAAAAAAATATATGGTTGTTAAATAGTCTGTAATAGCCTTTTTTATCTAGATACAAAAGTAATATTCGATTAATTAATAATTTCTAATAATAGATAAAAGAAGTTGCACAAGTGAAACTTCGTAGCTCAAACATGATATTGTAATTGTTTATATACTCAGAAGACAGCTCACAAAAGTGTTATACCGCACATTTTTCCCCCATCTCGAGCTTGAAGAGAAAGATGTTAATGTTTCCCAAATTACTTGTACTCAGTTATATCTTTTCCTTGTCGTTTTCAGTGTTGTTGATCTCAATAATTGCATCCTTACTGAAAATATCAATAACATCCATATGTGGTATCATTGTATTTACAATATACCCTACTCTAGTAAGAAAATACAAAACATAAACGAAAAATGAAATTTTACCCTTGTAAGGTGACTAAAATCAGAGAGGAGAAAGATATTCTTTAATCAGCTTACCAAGGTATAATATGTTATATGCAGTTGTGATGATAGAGTTCATAAAGGTAACCATCTTTCAATTTTCTCTTCAAAACAGGAAATGCTTTCAGTAACGGGTAGCCACAAGCAGGCGCATGGATAGATTACTGAAGAAATGGAAGCAACTTACAAGGGTAAGTTCATTTTCATTCATGTTTTGTATTTTCTTACCAAGATGGTATTATAAAAACAATGATACCACTGATGGTGTTATTCGATTGTCAGTGAGGATAAAATTATTGAGAAAGACGAGAAGGAGAAGATATAACTGAGTATTAAGTAAGTTGTGGAAAATTAATGTTTTTCTTTTCAAGCTCGAGATGGGGAAAAATATGTGTGGTATAGCCACTTCCGCGAGCTATATATTCTGATCGCATAAACATTTATATTATTATGTGTGAGCTACGGTGTTTCACTTGTGTAAAAATTATTAATAAATGAAAATTTTACTTTTATATATAGATAAAAAAGGTTACTGCAGGCTATTTGACAACCAAATATTTTTATTTTATATATGTATTATACCACAGGTATCACATACATTTTACACCAATTTATACTCGAATTTAATATAATAACAATATTTAAGAACTTTCTAAGATTAAAAACTAAAGGAAATGGAAGATCCATATAATAAATAAAGCTAGATTGTAAAATACAATAGACAACATCATTAATATTTGACATAATTCATAAACACAACTTAGAAGGAAAATAAATCAATTTACACGAAGTCTATATAAATTATAATCGCTATCTTAGAAACTAATTGACGAGATAGATGTAAACAAAAGAAATTGATGTCACATTTTTTTGGAGCACCATGGTGATCATGTTATAGATTTTGGGTCACAATGGGATATTTTATTGGTTCATAGTATATATTATTTATGTCACATGGACATTATCACATTGAAATGCACGCATTTGGTTGTGAAAGTAAAATTTGGGCCACGTACTAAATCAATTTAGTTCTAAATGCAAATGTAAAAAATTGATGTAATTGACAAAATGAATGCAAGTGGAAGAAATGTGACGAAAATAATAAATCTATTATACGGTGTAATGTTAGGGACACGAGAATGATCATAATAAAGTTTCCGGGTTACAATAGAGTATCTATTAGTCCATAGTTGAAAATTAATGTCATAGAGACATTTTAAAAAATTGGATACACAAATTAGGTTCACGGTGTAAATTTTAGGCCACATGATCAAAAATTCACAAATTAGTCTATGAAGTAGATTTTTGGTCACATGCATGGTCGATTGAAATGGATGCAAGGAGATGAATTTAGCATAAAATTTGATGAATACTGGTATGAACGACCCAATTCTTCTGGGGGCTGATATTAAGCTTGCACAAAGGTCGACCATTTTGGATAGATTTTATCCGCAAGATAATACCCATGAGTGTATTGATGAACGTTGATTATGAAATATTCTGAGGGACTTAAACCACGATATGACTAGCAAATGACAGTGAACTTCCGCTTCAGAATTCCAAAAACCCGTTCTACATCCTTCTTTAAATCCATTTTTCTGTTGTTAAAATACTGGTATGAACGGTTCAATTCTTCTAGGGGGGTTGACAGTAAGCTTGAACTAAGGTTGACCATTTTGGATAGATTCCATCTGCAAGATAATATCCGCGAGTGTATTGATGGCCGTTGATTGTGAAATGTACTTATAGACAAATTCTATATTTTAAATCTTCAAACATACGCGATTTGTGCGAAACATTAATGTCATTTGGTGAACCCGGAATACAATTTTTTTTGCCATATCCAACATTCATAAGAAGCAGTAGATTGAAGGATAACAATTGGTTTTGGGTAATGACACTTATATTGACCGCCCCAATAGGCAGGGCATCCCACCTATACCCAATGAATAAAGTCAAGACTACCAAGCATTCCTATTAATCCCCTATTCTAGTTTTGCTTTAATATTTTTCTAACGTCTTTATCGGCTGGTTTTCGTAAATACGTTGAACCAAAATGATTAATCATTATTTCGCAAAATAATGAAGGATACTTGTATGAAGTTGTTTTGCTCATACGAACTTACTCATCGTTTGAATTCGCAGCTCTACCAAAAGCTAGAATCCTTAGGGCCGAAGAAACCTTTTGTTCATGACTATGACCTTTAATATTCATTGCATCAAACTTATAATTAAATTGAGACTCTACCTGACAAAGGTCATTGATAATCTTTACCACCAAGTGTCGGGGTAGCGGAATCGACGTTGGAAATATTGATCAGAGTACATACAGTACGGAAGAAAATAATCATGCATCAGCTTAAGGTAGAATCATTCTCTCTCTCGATATGTATATCCTCTTGTGATTACTTCTTTTGGCTTTGAGGATCTAGGTATTTGTCCATAATGTATCGTCATCATATAGTTTTGATTAGTTCTCTATCTTCATCTTCCTCAATATCAAGTTGTTGCACTAACATATAAGCTTTTCTTGCTGTGATTTAAACCGATCCTCATGAATTTGCATCTCTTCATTGGAATATGAAATTAAATTAAAAATTACTTAATTGAGGATAAAGGTAAAAGAATAGGTAGATAATGTAAAATCTACGGAAAATTATGTACGAGTAAATTGAAATTAGTATTAGGGTGTATGCGTAGGACGGAAGTAGCGGTTAGAAAATTGTTGTTGAATCTTGACCGAGCGGAAGAAACTCTAACGCCATCGCTCAATATTTTGTTGCGGGCGATGGTAACTCCATTAATCGTTAGATACTCTATCACTATTTGGTTTTTCCATAGTATCGCGGCTGGTTTGCTAGGCCACCTGATATGCCAAACGAAAGAATTTGATAGTTCTCATAGGAACCGACATTAATAACTCTTGTGAAATGGTTAATCTATGTATTAAGTGCATGGAAATTTAGTCACTTTTAATAGTGAAAATTACAATAAATAATGTCCTGGATCTATTTCATAATTGAATAACTTTATGAAACGGTAAAGGTCGAACTCAGGAGTGGAACCAGGGCCTAGGTTACCCTGGATCTAAAAAGATTTGAGTTTAAGCGCGACGCAAAAAGATAGTCAAGCGCACCCCTTTAGTGAGTCTCGCCACTGGTCGAACTCACAATCTTTTTCAAGTCTCGACAGTGACGAAGCAGTGAAGAGTAGTATCAATGTACACAAAGGCGGTCGTAAGCTGCTCGAAATTTTTTAAGCTTTTTTTTTTGCAACAAAATTTTGATATCTATGTGGAATCTTGTACTATTAAACCTAATAATAATATCTTTTAAAGAAAATTATACGCTTATGAAAAAAATTATATGATCTTAGCCTCGAATGATAATTTTCTTGTAATCCGAGAGGGGACAATTATGGAAAAAAAAAAAAAAAATTCCTAAGCATGCTACAGTAATTTCAAAAAAATCTAGGGAGGAGGACAACTGTCTTCCATAGACCCCACATGGCTCCGTCACCGGGTCTCAACCCTCCCCGAAAGGATAGGAACCCACCGCACCACTGAGTGGTTAATCAGTGCATTATTCTAGGAGACCAACATCAAGCAAAACAACCATAGGGGCAAAATAAAGAGCCTCATTGATGGCTAATCGTGCACAGCAATTTTGATGTGGCCCAACCACATCGTAAAAGTATGTGACCCATCTTATTTTTTTGACACGTTTTGGAAAAAGTTTGTTTTTTTTCCACGAGATTTAAAGGGGATATCTTATAGGTAAACTAACTTTTTATGTTTTTTTTCGGAGAAAAAGTATGAAACTTTTGGGTTTAAACTAATTTTTAATAGTGTAGAGAGATGAAGAGGGGACACATACTTAAAGTATATGGCCCGACCACATCATAGCCGTAGAGCTAATCGTGTAACTGTGTAGTTAGGATAGCATATTTGAAGCTAGCGAAATGGATGGGAGGTGCATCTCAGTATTAGTGAGAGGCATCCCTTAGCTTAATCACATGGAAACTGAATATCCGTGTAAATAGTGCCAAACAACTCGGTTTCCGTTTTTTTTTCCTTTTTCAAATTTTGTTTCAACCGATTTAGAGATATTATTTATGGGTAAAAAAATTATAAGAAAAGAAATGAAGATATAATAGGAAAAAAGGAGTTTTAGTAAAATAAAAAAGTTAAAAGTGAAAAAGTAAGAGTAACGCTGAAAATTCAGAAACGGAAACTAAGTATCTGTTGAAAATAACAAGGAAACTCAGTTTTCGTAAAGTGAATTTTTTCAATTTTCCTTAACTACAACCCGTATCAAATCTAATCAACTTTAAGGTGTAGTTAAGGGATTTCGTTACAATTAGGCGACACGGAAGACCTTAGTAGTTAGAATTCACTACAAATAAACCGCAACTAAGCAAAATGACTTACCATTGTGCTTGGCCTAAGGTTAACCCAATGTAGTCAATCTCGGCTAAGATGGTCAAGATTTCGTTGGAAATTCTGGTTTCGGCTCTCAAGGTAGCGGAATGCTTAATTCCACCAAGACGGAATTTGGCCGCAATCGGCCGGAATCGTCCCGAATTTTTAATTGAAGTTTGGGTGACTCGTCCGGAATTAGCCAGAAACTTGAAATTTTTATGGATCTAGAGTTTTCTATTATCATGAATGAAGACTTGGTATTTACACACAATTATACGTGGAAAATGTTTGAAATATACTATATGTATAAAATTTGAAATGAATTTTCGGTAGTTACTCCGAAATTTCACCGAGAACCTCATCGAGAATCTCCCCAAGATAAAATTGTCCCAGTGTAAAACTATTTTGCTTCATAGAAAGTTAACTTTTTAACTTGTAGAAGTCGTTTTGAAATTCAACATCCAAACTGACTTCTGACTTTTCGAGCTACTTCTGATGTGTTATCCAAACAGACTATTAACCTTTCTAATCAAAATAAAAAGAAAGCGCCTCATCAAATAAATAATGTGATCTTTTTTTTATAGGAAAATAAGTACCCAAAACTATACTAAAGAAGTATAGCAGGGATAATACAAAATCCAGTTGTATTAAAAATTTGTTGAGAAATCCTGAATCAAATTGGTTAAGTTCTCATCCATCCAAATGGAGTTGATAATATCTTGATTACATTTTTTCAAAATGCTAGCCGCTAAAAGTTATCATCTCTATTGACTAGATTGAAAGATGAAACTTTGAAATTAAAGAGTTTATGGTTTTGATTCTCAAAAAGAGCACTATTTTTGAATCTTTCTTCCTTAGCTTTTGCATACATCTCAATTAGGAGCTTTTAGGACCGGTTCCGAATCACTTTGAAATTCTATGTGGTGTCCACTGAGTTTCACTGCCCATTAAAATGCTGCTTCGGCTCCTGCACATGCACTCACCATTCATTCCCCACAAGTAACATTATTGGGCTGAAGTATCAAAACCACTTAAAATAATGTCTTCTTGTACGTAGGCTGAACATAAAAACAAAAGAACTCCCCTCTTGGATCAATCTACACTCTTCTTTGCATGATAACCTCTTTTCCTCTCTTCCTGCACCTGCCATGCCATTCTGTCTTTCTCTATATTTTGACCTTTTAGCTACCTCGTATCTTGCGCAGTCTAGAGAATAGCGAGAGTAGAAACAGAAGAAAAACACTGCAAAAACAACAGTGATGAATGATCAAATCACTCAATCAATGCAATCTCAAACAGTAGTAGCCTTGTTTTAACGATTTCCAACATCATTCACAGGTTCACCCACACATATTATAATCAAAAAGACAGATTTTGTTTTTATCATTTTACTTGCTAAAAAATCTTACTTATGGTAGTTTTTGCTTCTAACCAAAAAATTTCACAGTGTTCTGAGAATCTTCTCAGAAAAATTACTCCACCTCGTCATCATCATCCCCAAAATGGAGCTAGAAAGAGAGAGATATAGCCAGATAGAGACCTAACATTACCCCAGTTTGCAGACCATTAATGCTAACAATTTGGTTGCTTACCACCCCCACACCCATCAATGAGAGTTGGACATTACACAAACACTCTCACTTGCTCTTTAGTTACTGTCACATTCTTTCTCTTTTTATAGCTAATACTTCTCTTTCACTCTACAGTGTTATAGGGATCAGGAGAGCCTGGAGAAGGAAGCCATAGCAACATTGGTTATGTAAAAAAGAAGATAATCTGATTTAGCTTAAACATAGAGATGTGGTGACTCATTGTGACATTACCCAAAAAGAAGAAAAAAAATGTATACCACTGGACCATGGTGAATGAGGGTGGCAAAGCCACGTATGAGCTAAGCAGGGGCAGTTGCCCCACTTGCTAAATGACTCTCAAAATCAAAAACTTATGGTGATATTTTGTTTTTTTGTTGGTTATATTAAAATTCAGTCAATGTTTTTTTTGTATGAAGTATAATAAGAATTTTATGTGATTTTCAAAAAAAAAAAAAAAATAGTTTATCTGACAAAGATGAATAATCTTGATTGAAGAGACTTCTCTCCCTGAACCCTAACTTTGTTTTTTCATCTGACCCCAAAAACTTGTACCTAGTTGACCAAATTAAAGCAACATGGCAATTAACCATTTAGTTAATCAACCCCTTTGTACTAATATTCTCCATTTGTCTAATCAAAATCACAATAATTTTTCAAAAATTATAATATAAAATTCTGAAATAGTTCTTTTTTCGAAAATGCTTCTTATCCTCCACTCCCTTCCACCACCTTACATAATACACACTAATGGGCCTCCTGTTTTTCCCCACACCCATCTCAACAACTGAATCAATGGCTAAGATCACTGCCACCCAATAGTGGAAGAAAATGGTGGAAGGGAGTGGAGGAAATGTAGCAGCTCCATTTTTCTTTTGCAATATCTGAGGTGATTTCCATATATAGGTATAAAACTCTCATTAAATAGTCTGTTATCTACACAACTCTTTAGATTTTGCTTGGGGTTATGTTAGATTTTCACATGACCCATAAAAAGGCATTTGTTTTTTTTACTCTCTTCCACTGTCTGTCACTACCTAACTGTAGTTAGAGTAGTACAAGTAGAGTTATATGTCTGATTTTCAACCGTATAGAGTGAGAGGACCTGATAATAGGTTAGAGGTGGCTTGTGCACATAGGAAAACACAGAAGAAATATCAGAAATAGAATGGATTAATCATAAGGTTTTCAAGTGATTTATGATAACAAATATCATTTTCTTCTGATCTTTTTGTCTTCTTTCCTTTTCTTGAAGTAAATAAAAAGAAGAGTCACTTGTTCCAAAAGTAAAGATCTATCTGTGACTCTCTCTGTGTGTATGTGTAGTCTCTATAGATTAGATTAGACTATGCTGATAGTACTGCACATATAACAGAAAAAGATCAGAAAGAAAATTGCAGGTTGAGTATTCTTTTTAGAACAACAGCTTTATAAACAGAACAACACTTCAGCTTTCTAAACAGCATTTCTCATCAAACAACAATCATTCATTCATTCATTCAATTTCATTCTCCTCTTTCAATATCTCTCTCATTATCACTTTATCATCACAATGTGGACTACTGAGGAACAAAACAGAAGAAGAAGAATCTGCTTTGTTGCTGTTTCTATAGTTCTATTACTGCATCTGATGGGTTTGGTGTCTGCAACTAGTAGAACTTTTACAACTAATCATGAAGCTCATCATCAACAACAAGGTCAGTCTTTCTGTGATTGATTCCCTTTTCTCTTAACTTTTTTTCCCCCCCTGCAACTTTTCACTTTTTGTGATGCTAATTTGTCATATGCTTGATCAAATGCAGCAGGACAAATCTCAGAATCTATTTCACCAGCACCTTTAAGCTCACAACAGGTACTGGATCTCAATCTCTGCAGAAATGGGTTTGTTTATTTGTTTGATTTCATTCAATTCAATTGATTAATGGGGTGTTTTGAATTCAGGAATTTCTTCAGGGTATGGGTGGAAGTGATGGAGAATATAAAATGTTGAGTACACTTGGATCTAGACCACCAAGCTGTGAGCATAAATGTGGAGGATGTGTACCATGTGAAGCAATACAAGTTCCAACAACTACTGATCGTGTTGGTATTCAATATGCAAATTATGAACCAGAAGGATGGAAATGCAAATGTGGAACTACTTTCTTTAATCCTTGAAAACTCAAAATCAAAAGATTAAAGTAGTCTTAACATTTACTGTAATTTTCTCTCTACTATATCTTCATATTCATTTTAAGGGTACTTCAATGAATTCGGGCTACTTTCATTTGTAATTTCATCAATTTTGTAGAGTTCTTTTGCTTTTTTCCAGCTTTCCTAAATTAATCTGTTCTAAGTATATGTTTATGACAATGAGGATTATCAGAATGTGCAACTTTTGGATGGACTCAAATTTCTACCATTCTATTGTGCTTCTACTTCATTTTTTTACAATGCAGTGAATTTGTAACTACCCATCAAGCATTCAATTGTACTGCACATGGACACTAATTCAGCAACTCAGAATTTGAAGTCAGTGTTCAACCTGGCTGTCCATATGAGATAATTGAGATGACATTGATTGATTTGCTTCTAAAAATCAACTTTCATTTTGTGGTGTTAACTACAACATACATTACATCATTCTGAAAGAAGAAAATAATCTAGACTAACAGGGTGATTCATATGATGCTACTAATATCAGGGATTCTAAATTGCTGGAAACACTAGCAGAAAGAAAAGAGTTGGGTCTTTTAGTTTACATCCTAGGTTAAAATTTTGTTTTTGTGATGGAAGGAAACTATTGAATTGAGTTGAAAAAGTTGTATACTGTGGAATTATGCAGTGGGTACTGATCGAGATTTTTGTCGGGGTGGAACTCGTAGCCAAGACTTCATCATGTCGTATGCTGTGAATCCGATAGCTACTGAAGGAACAATCTGCACAGAAAAAAAAAATGCAAGTTTAAGTTGTGAGTTATTAAGTTAGTGAAGCAAGCACACATAAGCATGAAATTAGAAAATTCAATGTTGCAATCAGTAGCAGCGCTAATTGCAATATCCTAAAACATATATCTAAATCATCCAATTCATCATTCTTTTTCCGTAGACGACACATTTATGAACTACCTAAGGATATGCAGCAAAGTGAATCATTACCTTCATATAGTTAATGCTTAAGCCAGCAAAGAGTTGTCCCCACCCTTGATTACGAATAATGGTAGTAAATCCTTCGATCGTATTCCTGTATCCAGGACCACCTTGTTGTAGACTTTGAACCTGAAATAATCAAGGCAAGAACTCAGCATTCTACCTAGCTATGTCAAACATTTAACAGCATATGTAAGTTACAAATATCCCAATGCTTACGTGTGAGTCAATCTTCGGTAGGTTCATCAAGAATTACAGTTTCAATGTCGGTTACAATATAAATTTTGTTTCAAAAAACTGATATAGGAAAATGAATATTTAAGGTAGAATATGTTGACACAAAAAAACCAGGAGATACCTGCATCTGTCTCCTAACAACATCTAGTGGGTATGTAAATGTCTGTCCAAACAACCCAGCTAAAGCCCCACAAGATAGACGCAACATAACAGACTTCTGGTGCTCTTCAGGGACCCGTCTCTTGAGTTCCTCATATATGTAAAACTTCAAACCAGCATAAGGGAGGATTCCAACAAGTGTAGGACCTGTTAATGAAGAAATGTTGTTATTCACTTGCCATTTTACAAACAATTCTACTTACCGAGATTTCACATCATTAACACCTGATGCTGTTACATGCTAAAGCAACAAGGAGGTATTGAAATCCTAGTGCCTCATCCATTGAAGAGTAATAATAGCGACAAACACATGGAAGATACATGCTCAAACAATCGGTATTGCCACTTCTACCTAATTCGTGTCCATGTTTAGCAGGAAATTTGCAAAATAAACAGCTGAAACTAAACTCAGTATCAGCAAAGTAGATATACACATACCTACACCTCGATACAGCGCACGCATTCCACCTTCCCTGTATACACTCTTAAGGACATCTTTTAACCCACAATATTCCGGCTGAGAATGTATACTACGCAAACCATGCCCTATACTCTCTTTAGGACTTGTAACCTACAAAAGTACGAAGAAAAAGAACATGGTAACCATTCAGCATCTATATTCAAAGACCCGTAACATCAATTATTATTGCCCAAATACGGTGCTTAAGATGCATCCTTGTAATGTGGACTAGTATTCGGTGAATCAAAAGATGTAGACATGTTGTGTTATACATTACAGTTTACTATCAAAAGAGAAACATTATATGCAGCGAAAGCACTAGTTTTTAGTCGTGTTAACCTGATAAGCAAGCTTAGTTCGAGCTAAATCTAACGGGTAAGTAAACAAAACGGCAGTTCCACCAGCTGCAGAACCGGCTAAAAGATCAACAACAGGACCTGTACCCATTGCAGGACAGCTATTCAAGATCCAACATCGATATTGCTCGTATGTCATGAAATGTAATGCTGCATAGGGAACTATCCGAATAACACTAGCACCATTTCCTCTGATTAAGACCACAAACAAAGAACTCTCTGAATCAAAAACATCTCTTTTCCACGAAAACCAATCTAAAGTAATCACAATTGAATTCATAAAGCAATGTATCACATTGTAACTTACTTATAGAATCCAAAGACACCCTCATGCTTCAATAGCTTCTTCATAGATTGATACACACCAATTGAATGAAACCCTTCTGTTCTAGTCTACAAAATCCCCAAATTCCCCAATAATCAAATAGAAAACACACATTTTTATCAAATTACATCAACAATTACACAAAAATCTGAAATTACCTGCAAGAGAATCTTAATTCGCTCCAATGGGGCAATAGTAGTTTTAGCAAAAGCTCCAGCAGCACCACCAGCAATCAATTCTTTAACATAAACAGGTAAAGAATCAATCAATGAAATCTCCGTTTCTACATTCCTCTTCAATGTAGATGAAGAACCCATCTTCAAACCTTAAATAAAAAATTCACAAAATTTAACAAAATTTCTCAAATCTATCCAGCTTGTAATATGACAAATTCTTTATCCCATCTATCTCTAGGTAAACAAAACCTAAAAGATTCTTGCTGAAAACCAAAAACCAAATATGTCATGAAATCCTAAATTTCATTCAAATCAAAAATTTCAAGCTACAGAGAATGTGATTTCTCAAGCTACACAGAAAGTTATTTCTGAAATTGAAAGAAAGATAATGAAATTAATCAAAAACCCATCTTGTAAATTGATATGAAAATCAATGAACGAGAATTAGAGATTGAGATTGATTGGGGTTTTCTCAAGAAAACAGAGGAATTACTAAATTAGGGTTTTTTTAATGTAATTTTTGGAACACACGTCTCTTTGCCGCCCAGATATTTTCAGATTTTCTCTCATCATGAGTTTCTGTGCTTTGAAACATGTGACTAAAGCAATCAACGGCTGTGACTTTAGTTGATCATATTTATCCAAAACATCTGCGCCGTTCAAATAAGATATTTCTTCTCGGTGGGTCCCATAAATCAGGTGTAAGTAACCACAATATAGATCCCACAGAAAAACAATGTTAACCAATGAGGCAATGACTGCATGCAACAAATATTTGGGGCGACAAAATTTAGACTACCATGAGGGCGGCCAAGTTAGAGCGACCCAACACCCACGATGCGGATGAACCACATACTTCTTTAAAATATATGACAAAGGAACAAAATATTAAATGGTTTTGAAAGGATTATTTCTACTATTTGTTTTCGCTCGCTATCCATCCACTCAAGATATAGAGAGAACATCAACTATTTAAATATATTTTTTTGGGCACGTAATAACATTGCCAAGAGCTAAAATCTTTAAAAAACAATTTAATACCCTTAATAAGATTGTGGTGTCTCCCATCCATGGAACTGTTTTCCTTGTTGGTTGCATCCACCAACACCTTTGAATTAAACTCGAAATACAGCTTCTCCGGAGTAGAATCTTCGCTCACCTGAAAACATTAGTTCCATCAGTTGACTATCCTTTTTACTAACATATTAAAGATAGGAAAATCATCGGCTACACACACACCTCTGTCTTACCTAGTCCGCCCATATGGCGTAAGGTTTAGTCTGCTGAGAAGAATTTCCAGCAGTAGTATTTCCCCTATTATATACCTTCTATATTTTGGTGGATTTCATCTAGCGATGTATTAATAGCTTGCATTTTCCCAGCCATCTTAAAAAAGAAATAGATATGGATTTGAGAATCAAAACGACAAGAAGTCTTTCTTTTTTTAGAGAGAAAAAGGGTAAAATTTTATTAATGTTGAAAAAAATATATATATAAAAATAATCTGCGGCCTAAACCGTGAGTCCACACTTGGACTTAAGCCCTAAGATCAGTTATAGTTCATTACGGTTTTCCGGTGAGTAACTAACTCTATGAAATTGTGATACCTAAACCAGTTTTGGCAGATCCCCATTAAAAGAGATATCTTTTGATCTCTATTATTAGTCCATCTACATCTCTATCTCTTCCTTTTTTTTTTTTTTTTATCCATAACCCTTCGATTTCTCTCTGTCCATATGACCCAAACGACTGCAAAAGGGAGTAACGACCAAATTCTCGAGTTTAACTTCCTCTTTTTTTCGGTGGTTCCATGCCTCAAATTGATCTTTAATCGGAATCTTGTGGGACCACATTTGGTTCATTCTGGTGGTGAAGTAATTCCAGATGTCTTTGGAGAATTCGCAATTAAGTAGCAGTTGGTCGACTTCTTCTGCATTGGTGTTACACAGATAACAGTTTATATCTTCAATGTTGCATCCTCTTCTATTGAGATTAACCACTAAGGGGATGGCATTCTGTACAAGACTGGTGCTTTTGTTGGAACAAATCTTATCCATACATAATTGAAGCTTGGGGTGTCTTCAATATGATGTTGCTTCATTAAGCACTTATAACCTTCCTTTGAAGAGTATGTTGATACACCTTGATAGCTAGCTGAGTCTTGTGCTTCACTTAAACTGAGGCTGGGAATTATTACATTACTTCTGAGGTTGGATGGTTTTTCCGGAGAGATTCTCCATCTCCCATCTTGAATTAAGTCTTTCACTTTGGATTTCTTTGATGCTGCGGCTTTGAAAGCTGTTGGGTATAGCTTGCATAGGGGATCATTTCCTTGCCATACATCTTTCCAGAATTTTCTCTTTCTCCATTTCCTATTGTGACCGAAGAATGGGCATATGCCAGGTCTTTTTCTTTTTGTATTCTTTTCCAGAAACCTCACCCGTAAATATGGAAGTTTGTACTCCCTTAATTGAATATCATTGTCGTCAGATCTTGTTTTGTATTGTATGATCTTCCTCCAAAGATTGTTTTCTCCTCTGAGAATCTCTAACTCCATTTGGCCATAAGAGCTTTGTTTGTTGTTCTTAAGCTTCTAAACCCGATTCCTCCCAACTCCTTTGACTTACTCATTCTTTTCCAAGCTATCCAACATATGTTCTTCTTTTCTGAACTTGCACCCCATAAAAATTCTCTCATTATTTTTGTCATTTTCTTTTCTACTGCCACTGGAAGTTGTATTAGGGAAAGAAAGTACACAGGTAGGCTTCCAATGCACTATTAATAAGGATTAACTTCTGAGCTTTAGAAAAATCTTCTCTTACATTTTGCCAATTTGTTTTGGAAATTCTCCAAGATAGTATCCCACACACTACTCCGTCTCACAGTTGCTCCTAGTGTCATGCCCAAGTACTTGAAAGGGAGTTTTTCTACCTTATAGTTTAGGATCTTTGCAATGTCACCCATTTTGTGGTCTTCCCCTAAACTTATCATCGTGCTCTTCTCCAGATTTACCCTCAAACCAGTTATAGCCTCATACACTTGCAGAATAAGTAGCATATTTTCCACCAAACGATAGGAAGTCTCGTACCTTGTGCTTGAGTTGTCTTCCAATTTCATCTCGACGCACATGTATTCATAAAAGTATTCATCCATAACATCATCGGCATCATAAACAAACCTCTTTAAGACTTGTCAAACCATGGGGACTATCCCCCTATGCCATGTCTAAATTCGGACCTTGCTATGACCGGGACAGCAGGGGCTAGTCCAGATCTGGGACATGACGTGTCACAATCTTAATGGTGAAGAGGGGAATGACTCTAACATTGGGATTAGAGCATCTCCAAAGCTAGGGGTGGAGGTCATAAAAAGGCATGACAGATAATATTTAACACTTTTTTTACCAAAAATTTATCTCCAATGCTAGGTTGGAGGTTAATTAAAGATGATGACATGGCTGCCATCTCATAGGAAATGGTAAATCAGAAAGTTATATCTTCACCTTCTCTATGACCTCAGGTCTAAAGACACATCATCATTTTTTATTCCAAAATTTTCTTTTCTCTTAATTAGGAAAGAGTGATTCTACACTCACCGAAAACTTCCACTTTGAATTGTCCCGAGAGGGGATCGCACGGATGGCACGAAGCGTGCATCGAGATTAGTATGGGAAGATATGGGCCCAACGTTTTGTGTCACTCGGTAATGATTTCGGTGGAACACCGAAGTCAATCTAAAGTTTCCGATTAGGAAACATTAATATTCCAAATTTTAGGGCAATAAGACCTTAGCATTGGAGATGAAAGTTTAGGTAGAAGGTCTAACTTTTACTTTGTTTTAGCCACATAAGAATGACCCCCAACAAAAAGGTATCATTAAGACTTCCACGTAGGATAAGCTTCACCTCTAACAATGGAGATGCTCTTGGTATTGGGGTGAAGATGGGAATGATCAATTATCTTGATTGATTGTCCCTGTACTGGCCTATGTTAATTGTCTTGGTTCTCCAAAAAGCTGATGAATGGGCTCCGCGGTACTGACATTTGACAGACAACAATTGATGGGGGAAATTTCTTGACCATTTAATAGTGGAGTGACGATAGAAGAAGGCCACGATGGCGTGTATAAAGTAGAAACCTCGACTTGGTAATTTCTTTTATGGTAATTGTAAATCTTGATCGATTCTTAGTTATTTTATTTTGCTTTCACACTTGGTCATCTTATTTTTCTCCCTTTCAAAAATATAATAAAATAAATCTTATTTTGCTCTCACACTATAGCGAACCTAGAAAATGATTTATTTTTTTATGACGGAATTAAAAAATGAAATTAAGTTGTATGATATCAGACTTGTCAATGCTTAATTTCTCTAAATACCCACATTTTATAATACATGTCAATAATCGCCAAGGCGCGCTTCAGATGGTGAGCGCCTCGCCTCACCGGATATCCTCGGGAGTTGGGGTGATTTGTTTTCGCAATATTCGGTCGCCTCGTGGAAGTTTGAGGCGACTTCGATCAATTGGACGCAATGAGTAATTTTCACTTCCTTGTTCTACTTCTTCCTGTTGTATTTCCTCTCCTTTGTTAATCACCATGGATTTCAACTTTCTTTTTCCTTAGTAATCACCGTACAATTAAGTAACTACCAATCAATGGGCGGAGGATTTTAGTTTTTAGGAGGGGAAGGAAAGGGATTTGAGTGTTGGATTAATTAAGTGAGAAGAAAGAAACTGAAAATTGGGGCTATTAATCAATAGTAGTAAAATTTGAGAAACCAAAGAAAAAATGTGTAAAGTAGTATTGGCTGCTGATAGAAATGAGTCCTCTCCATATTATTTCTAGTCACCCAAATCGAAGACCACAGTCATCCCTCTTTCAAGTTGGTGTCTCTATACAAAGCGACAACTTTGTACACATTGGTGGAAGGAAAACTTTGACTGGAAGAAAAAACCTAAGACCATCCCCAGGGAAGAAGTTCTTGGCAGGTTGCCATAAATGAGCACCAACATACTGAGTTGTGGACTTGTGAGAAGATAAGACAATCAGCCACACATAGCCTTCACGTGTATGTCACGAGATGTACATCTTCTTTCTTTCATTTCATTTGATCGTAACTCCGCACTTCTGGAAATCCTATTGTGAGTTTGATGAAATATTTATCCCGTTTTATGAATTTTTAGAATTGAGACAAGAGACCCTAATTATACTCGACCACAGCCTTATCTTCTGTCTATAGAGCAAAATGAAACAAGACACCTGAGAAGGAGCGCAGAATAAGGACCATATATGTACCCGTACGTCCAAGATATCTCTTCTCCCATATAGCTAGCTGGGGTTTACTTTCATACAAAACAAGATTTTATTATATAACACCCTGCAACTTAATCATCAGCCAAATAAAAAAACGCTTCTTCTTTCAATATGTCACGACGAGCAAAAATTTCCACGGATGCTTTACTAGTGTTTGCACTACTGTAGGTTTCACGTTACCGCATTGTTCTTTTTGCTTCATGTTCTGCTTTTTCTTTCACTCATACAAAGAAGTAGATGCTCTTTTGAAATGGAAATCTACCCTTTTTAACCAAAATCATTTTCTCCTCTCTTCTTGGAAGATCAAATTTACTGCGATTACAACAAATCCATGCAAGTGGTATGGGGTCACTTGTAACAATGAGGGAATCGTCGCAGAATTGAACCTAACAAGCTATGGAGTTCGACTGGATAAAGAGGATAAGATGCATCAAGGAAACAGCTAATTCACTTGCTTAAATGCACCATGATTGCATTCCAGCTATAGTTCATGTTGGCTGCAATAATCAAAAACAAGGAAAAATCAAATAAGCAAAAGTTAATGATACTTAGCTCCTTTATAATGGAAGTGATCGATTTGAAGAAACGACGAGCTCCCCAGATCTCCGCAACAACAACAACAAGGAAAAACTTTGGAAAAACAGAGTGAGTCACGTGTTCAACACGCTGTTCTTAAGACATTAGCTCCCAGCTACACTCAAAAGTGATGCTATAGCCCTCACAGGACGGATATCTCACTACAAAAAATCCTAGCAAAGGCCACTAAAATCTCGCAACTGTTCTACAAAATTAGTTGCCAAATGATTCCGAAACTAGTCAAAGGCAACTAGTAGTTCCTATATACTTCAGCAACAATCTGACTGCAACTATTATTTTTATTAGTTTCTGAATTCTTTAGCAACAAGTATATGCCAACTACATGGAATATACTAGTAGCCTGATGCTTTGGGAACTAGGCGAAGGAAACTGTTAGTTCCTATATAGTTTGACAACACGTAAATCGCAACTATTGGTTTCATTAGTTTCCAAATTCTTCATCAACAAAGATATGCAACCTACATATAATGCATTAGTTTCCAAACTCTTCGGCAACTAAGCTTCCACAATTAACCGATTGTATAGTTGCTTAAGAGTTGGGAAACTAAATCCAGCAACTGTGATTGCCAAAGGTTTTAGCACCCAAATACACCAACTAGATTATGTTAATGGTTAAAACACCTGTTGACATTTAAATTAAAAGTTCGAGGCCCTTTGCAGTTATATTTCTCGTCCTTTTGTAAATAGCTTGCTTGAAAAAAATATTAGCTTGATGTTTTCTGCTCCTGTTTCGAATATTATAATTCGGATGACCAGAAGTCACCTATAGTATTACTTGTTGGAACCAAAGTTAGATTAAAGAAAATACAAGGGAAAGGGTAAGGGAAAGAGTATCCTCCGAAGTTTTATTGAGTTTCCATTAATTAAATAAGAATTTGCTAAATTATAATACTTGTTCTTGATTTGCTATCACACTCATTCTTGAACAGTCTTTTTGAAACATTAAATTGAGCTGATCAACAAAAAAAAAAAAACATTAAATTGTGATTTTAAGTTAAGGAATTTGAACTACTACTCTTCTCTTTCGAGATTCCTTAACTGTTAAGATGGCAGTCACTTTTAGGTATGGGATTTACAAAAGTTTTCACAGTGAAATGTGTAACTTAAATCCTTACAGCACTCCGGTTAAATTATCGTTCTTGGAAATGGTTCAAGAAAACGAGTGCCTTGAAACACTCTTAAAGTTTACAAAAGATTAAAAGTAGGAATGGTGAAAGAGAAGTTTACAAGATTAAAAATATGAACTGTCATATCTTCCCAAATTGCCAAGTGCCCGATGTCAAAGTAATTTCATAGCTCAACTTTCGCAGGGACAAAAGTTCTACTTCTAACAGACGTGATAGCCTCGCAACACCCCACCCCAGTAAGAGAAAGATAAACCCGTCCATTTTGTAAGGCACTGGCAGTTGATATCTGGACAAGTCCTGCAAAATATAGATAACTCGGTAACTAACTCATCATAGATTAAACTTAAATTCAAAATAATCTAAGCATCACAAAGGGAAAAACTTTTATTAGATCCACAAGATGAAATCATACCCACCACTATTAAAATTCCATATCATCACGGTTATTATTATCATCAAATTCATACTCATCCTCATCATCAGAGGTGTAAACGGCATCCGTGTCAGGTTCCTATTCATCTTCTTGGCTTCGACAAGCTATTGCTGTTGCAGCACGACTGATAGTTTCGGGTGGAACGTCATTCCTATCCCAAACAAAACTGTCACTGCGATCCTGATGTGGCTCTCCTCTAAGATCTTTTATCGAATAACTTGAATGCCATTCTTGATATGCCTCACTAGAACTCGAGGTTTCTATTTCAGTCTCCCCATCCGAATCTATTTCTGGAATATTGAAAGACCGACGAGGTTGTGTTTTTATAACCACTTCCTTTTGTTGATTATATACATCCTTGATATAGAAAACCTGTTGTGCTTGAGATGCTAAAATAAACGGTTCATTCACATAATATCTTCTATTCATATGGACACTAGTAAATCCAAACTCATCTGTTCCTGCAATCGGCCGCCAATCGCATTTGAAAAGAAGAACTCGGAGTTGACCCACATACCGTGCCTCGATAATATTATTCACAACTCCATAAAAATCATTTTCATCTTCAGCTACACCTTCGTCTTCCCGAGGGACACACAGTCCACTATTCTGTGACTTTCGTCGACTCTCCCACTCTCTTGTATGAAATCTAAACCCGTTGATAATGTAGCCATTGTAACTCAAACATTCTTTAGCAGGACCTTGACTCAACGAATATAGTTTATCACTCACCTGACCATCTTTATGCAATTGGTATATCTATTCATACATGCATAGAGATGTTTTTAAATGACGAAAAAAACCAAAGTGAAAATCATTAAAATCGCAAAGGAAATTGTGTTACAATGATATATCGATACTTACTTTAGTTTCAAACCAATCAGGAAATTCTTTGATGTGTCTTCTATTAACCTCGGCATCTCTTAGGCCACGGCTTCACAGCTCTCTTTTGTGCTCCCTGCAGGTGCAGTGCTTAACATAGTTAACCACAACAGTGCTAAAATATTACGAGATCATGAACAATTTAATGGCTATCAGAACACAAATAAATCACACACGTACTCCTCATATGGATGCACTTCTTTGGTATTCAGCAAAGCATAAAGTTGGATTTGTTTCATCTCTGACTCCGTAAGATGTCCCCAAGTTTCAGTTCCAAGGGTCCTACCGGATTGTTTGAAAACTATAAATCGATCATCAGGTTGTGGTGCCTCATCATCCTCGTTCCTTTCAAGTTTATTAAATTTTGTAACAACACTATTCAAGTAACGCGTACAAAAAGTGATACATTCATCTATGAGGTATGCTTCAGCCATCGATCCTTCGGGGAAAGCTTTATTCCGCACAAAATACTTCAACTTACGCAGATACCTAAAGTAATTACAATAAGATTTCAAAGGATGCAAAAATAGTGATTATATAATAAGATTTTACAAAAAGAAATATTCACCCAAGTCATCAATGTAGTTAGACAAGTATTGTACATAAAATAAATGAATACCCTTACCTCTCGATCGGATACATCCACCTATACTGAACTGGACCTGCATCCTTTACTTGTTGTGGTAGATGAATGGGCAAATGCATCATCACAGCAAAAAAAGATGGGGGAAATATTCTTTCCAACTTGCACAAAGTAATTGCAATTCTATCTAGTAGTTTATCCAGATCCTCTATCTTGAGAACCCGTGTACACAACACTTTGAAAAACATACATAACTCACTAAATGCTTCCAATATATCCCCATCCAAGTGTCCCCGTAACGCAATCGGCAATAAATATTCCATTAGTACATGATAGTCATGACTTTTCAGACCCATAATCTTTCGATCCTTCACGTTCACACACCGAGAAATGTTTGATGAGTATCCATCGGGAACCTTAATATCCTTCAAAGTTCTACAAAAAGATTCCTTTTCTTTCGGCGACATGACAAAAGAAGCTGTTGGCACCACTACTTTGTCTCCCTCTTGTCTCAAATGTAACTCAGGCCGTAATCCCCAGTCCATCAGATCCAACCGGGCCTTAAGATTGTCTTTTGTTTTCCCTTTTACATTCATCACTGTGCCCAATACAGTTTCACAAATATTCTTCTCAACGTGCATCACGTCGACATTATGAAAACATATAATTGAGCTCAAGTACGGCAACTCATGAAATATGCTCTTTTTTTCTCCAGTTGTGTTCAAAAGTAACCGGTGTTATTTCTGTCAGACCAGTCTGTTTGATTTTCTTACCAAACTGAACTTGTCGAAAATGAGCCAGCTATTGAGCAATTTCATCCCCGTTCATCAGATGTGGTGGTTCTCGAAGTTCTTTCTCTCCATTAAAGGCTGACTTCTGGTGGCGCCAATGATAACCAGCAGGCAAGTATCGGCGATGATGCATGTAACAATACTTGCCCCCATTGCTCAGTCTCTCTGAACATCGGTCAGGCCCACAGCACGGATAAGCAAATTCCCCTTTGGTGCTCCACCCGGAAAGCATAACTAGTGCAGGAAAATCACTGATGGTGCCAAGTAATGTTGCACGACATTTAAAATTCTCTTTCTTTGAAATGTCGTAAGTTTCAACACTTTCATCCCACAATTCCTTCAATTCCTCTATGAGTGGTTGCAAATACACATCGATGTCGTTTCCCGAGGATTTGGGTCCAGGAATTATCATAGACAAGAATTTTTTTTCCTCTTTCATACACAACCATGGTGGTAAGTTATAATTGATGAGAACCACTGGCCATGTACTATGTGGATGCAACATATTCCCAAACGGATTCATCCCATCAGTTGCTAATGCAAGTCTTACATTGCGAGGATCAGCTGTAAATGTTGGGTGCTTCTTATCAAAGGTCTTCCATGTCTCTGCATCAGATGGATGCCTCAAAACTCCATCTTTGGAACGTCTTTTGGCATGATATTGCATATCAGAAGCGGTCTTTGAAGACATAAATAACCTCTGAAGTCTTGGCTTCAATGGGAAGTACCACAATTGCTTTACTGGAATGTTTTTACCCCTTGGTGTCCTTCTGATTGATTCGTTATCTACATTCAATTCAGTAGTTTTCCATCTTGAAGCATGACATACCGGGCAAGAAGTTTTATCTGCATTCTCTTTCCAGAACAAAACACAATCATTCTCACAAGCATCGATCAAAATGTAGCCAAGACCCAAGCCCTTGATTGTTGTTCTCGCTTCATAAAAATTCTTTGGTAGTTTGGCATCCGGAAAGGCTTTGGTCAAGAGACTCAACAACGCGTCAAACCCCTTGATGTTCAATCCACCAAGGGACTTGACATGAAACAAGTGCACAATGAAGGATAATCTTGAAAACTTTTCATAGCCAGGATATAGTGACACCTGCGCATCGTTCAGCAACTTGTAAAAATTGGAGGAGTCATAGTTCATTTCTTGCAGCAAATCAGACATTTCTTCATCGTCGTCCTGCACCACATTTCCAGTATTGGTTGTTTCCCTCACCTGGTCCTCCCCTTCTCCATGGTATACCCCATCGACATATCCCGGCATAAACCCATTCCACTGAATATGTCCGTGCACTACAGACACAAAATCACTCCTATTGTTATTGCAATCCTTACAAGGACAAATGATTTTCTGGTCGGGTTCTAAATCCCAACTCGCATAGTCTATGAACTTTCGAACTCCTGCTTTGAATGCATCGTCGTCTCTTGGCAGTCATATTCAGCTCTTGTCAATAGTAGTGAAGTCTTGGAAATCCATCCTACGAACATAAAGAATAAATATATCAATTCGATTTTGATGAGCAATTTAGATGTAAATCTTTAAGATCCCTAAAAATATAGTCTGAATTAGATTACTAAACTACACATTCTCCAGTAAATTAAACATCAATGGTAGCCAATAGCTTTATTATATCAAGACAAAATCCAGGGAACATCATGACATAACGAAAGCGAATGGGAATTAGTTATTAGTTAATAGCAAAGAAAGTCGGGTGCAATAATCAAAAACAAGGAAAAATCAAATAAGCAAAAGTTAATGATACTTAGCTCCTTTATAATGGAAGTGATCGATTTGAAGAAACGACGAGCTCCCCAGATCTCCGCAACAGCAACAAGGCAAAACTTTGGAAAAACAGAATGAGTCACGTGTTCAACACGCTGTCCTTAAGACATTAGCTCTCAGCTACACTCAAGAGTGATGCTATAGCCCTCACAGGACGGATATCTCTAGAATAAAACACCCTACTACACCTACTACTAGCATATGTAGTAGATGCTTAAGAAAAACTCCAAACAAAACCTTAAGGAAAAACGCGAACGCTTAAGAAAACAATATAAAAATATTTTCCCTTGAGGTCCCTTCTAAAATATAGAGAAACTTCTTTCCAATAGATTTTACAAAAGTAGAGAATTTGTTTATATAATTACATAATACAACTTAAAAAGAGGAACTCCCCGATGTGGGACTAAAAAGTTTCTTTCACAAAAGAAAACAATAAGTTATTATTTTTCTTAAAAACTTTAAAAATCAATTTTTTATTTACTTTTTTCCAACAGTTCATACGACATATCTAGCAACAATTAATATTTTGTTGAGTCTGATGATCTGTACATTTCAACCTTATTACATTTTTCTCTTTAATATACATGTCAACCTTTCTCCTAAAAAAAACTGAAACTTTTATAATCTGTTGTAATTCCGCCAACATTTTTCTAAATTTGTTGTAATTCCGCTACCATTTTTCTATTCTTGGTAAGTAACGCGAATTAGCCTTTTGTAATTTTTACCTTCACATTCTTCCGTTAGTGAATAAGTTTGAGATGATCTGTAGTATTTTTACCAAGCACGATTAAGTTTTCCTAAGTAAAGCAATGACAAAAAGAAAAGAGGGCCGGGTGAAGATATCATCGCCTGAAAAATTGGGATCCAACGCGATCAAGTATCAGTGTTTTGGTCAGCCAAAAGTGCTAGCTACTTTTAAAACCGAAAGTACATCTACTAAGCAGTCCAATTTTTTTTTTTTTAAAACACCCTAATTAGACTAATTTATGGTAATTAATTTCGTAATAGTACTCGGTTATGAGTGCTATTTGTACAAACCTCAAATAAAATAAAAAAACATTGATGGAGGAAAAGCAAGATAGTTATTTACAAGTCAGATGAGCTCTATGTGTATAACGATCTTAGTTCCAGCAATTAGATTCATTCTATTTTTAGTTTTCTCCAACATTTCCATATTTAACTATATGTGTATATCAATCTTAGTTTTCACAATTCTTATAGATTTTCTTTTCTCTCTTTCTATCTCATCATCGTGATTACTTAAATAGTACTAGTAGTAACCCTTAATAAAAACGTAAACACAAAAATTACATGAAACAATATTGTTGTGATTCCACACAAAAAATGAACAACATAAATCACTTAATGTGAAAATAATAGTATTTTTTTGAATTGAATTTGGCGTTGAATTAGTTAAGCATTGATTTAATTTTATCCGTATGATTTTTTTTTCTTTGATGAAGAAGTGTGTTGAGAAAATTATTTCTCCAATGCAAACAACATATGTTCTAAGCAGACTCTTACACGAGAATATTGTTGTTTTAAAATATAGATGTAGTCCAGGAAATTGTGCATACAATGAAAAGAAAGGAAGGAAACTAGCAAAGAGTGGTCTTCTTGCTTTAAAAATGGAAATGTCTAAAGTTTATGACAAACTAGAAGTCTAGAATAGGGTTTTGTTTTATTATTGATTGATTTTCTCAAAAATCTTGTTGCATAAATATTGCTCTATGATACATCAATGCATTAGCTCTACAGAGATTGAGATTATCTTGAAATTACTAAATTAAACCTTATAAATAATAGAGTTGCCATAAATTTTTTGAGAATTTACGAAAGATATCGTGTAAACCAGAACTAGTTTGGATTCAGCTCTATTATCTTTTGTCCAAATAATAGTCACTTAGACCTAAATTTGGCGACTCGGTCCTATCATATCTCTAGTTCAAATGATGTGGTGGTCAATGTTTGGGATGGTTCAATCCACCCTTGTTTTTCCCTTATTTGGATATGTTTTTTTTTCCTGAGAACGGATATTTTAGAGGAAATTATTCGATGGTTAAATCGCATGGCAAATTGTTATCAACAAAGTAGTGTAAATTAATCAAGTATTTAATTTTTGATTAAAATCTCGCCAAGAAATAATTCAATAAAATTGGAAACCATAAACCTTGGGGTGAAATAAATTTAATCGATTAGGCTTTAGGTAATCAAGGGTGATACGGTCACGTGTCAACAAGAAGTGGTTGAGCTTTCCTTTCTCAAAACCGTTCAAAACTTTATTTAATTTGTGTGGTTACATTATACGTGCGAATGGCTCCTATATGGCTCGATCACATCGTATCCGGAAAGAGTAAGTGGAAGCAGTAGCTACTGTATGAATGCAGCGGAATAACAATAAGCATTAACAGCTTCCGCTTGAACTTTGTTGAACCTCCTCCATCCTTCCAAAGAATGCGCACATTCCACAGAACAGATCAAACGCAATGCGAAAAAGAGAATCACAGCGTTACTGAATGGTTTTATATATACAGGTCCACCGATATATGAAGATAAAAGAGAATCGCTGATAGGAAGAGAGAGGTCGTAGCTTACACTTTTAGGGTTGATGAGGAAGAGAGAGGATTACAAGGCATCAAGGCTACCAAAAGAAAAAGAGTTTCAGCTTCAGCAACTAAGGATGTCGATAACAGCGCTAACTGGATTATGCATGAGTTTTTCTTTGAAAAAGAAGATGGAAAAAAATATACAGATTATGTGATTGTTAATGTTTGAGAATATCAAGGACATTGATGGAGAATATCAAGGATATTGACAAGATATCGTCTATCTTAATTAGTGATAATACTATTTCCATATATTTGTTTACCGAGAACTTCCATTTAGGTTCTAGATTACCCAAGTTAGTGTTCTCTGTTAATGGAGAGTTATTACATATATGTAAATATAAATATCATATACTGTAATTCACAATATACACAGGAATACAATTATCTCTTCTTCCTAGTTTCTCTTCGTCTCTATTTCTTCAGATCAGAAGAAAAGGACACACACCATCATCATCTTCTCAACAAGTCGTCCAGAATGAAGCCGCATCAGATGTTCGTGCAACCATAACACCTCAGAGCGCTTATCAGCATCAATTCCAGCCATCAGATTACCAACATGAGGCGACCGCAGCAGAATACAACTGGGAATTACAACAAGGAAGAATCGTTGACTCGCTCATGGAAGATCAATGATAGACGCATTTATGTGTCTATTTTCATCTCTATTGTGTATATGGTTAGTACCCATTTTTGTACTTATTATGGTGTTTTATGTGTTTGTAGGTATTTTTGGGCAATAAACATTTTTGGAGAAATCGACTCGAAAAGTTGATAAATACAACCCGAAGGACACCTGTTATGCGGACTCCAGCAACGGATAAGGGGCGACCACTGGATAAGGGGTAACCTTTCCCCTTCTCGTTCAAATTCTTAATTTGGGCGGGAAAATAAAAACATTCTTGGCAGTTTTGGTGATCGTGATTTGGAGGAGTTTGATGTCGACTAAACCTCTGATTTTCAAAGGATAGACTCCTTATGGGTCTAGGAATCTAATATGGGTGTTGAAATCGATTAAACTTGGCTCAATCGACAGATTTTTATCACAACAGGAAAATATGGAAAGTCACGTGTGTGACCTGTTTGAGGAAATTTTAGAGAGATTAAAGTGCTATAAACCTTCCCAAAGATTTGTATCTATCTAAGGAAGAGTTTAGAATCAAAAGGAAAGCTCATAAACGCGTATAAATTCTAAAACAAGAAATTGCTGCAACTTTGCCGTGAAGAGAAAAGAAGAGATTTTGGAAGATTTTGGAAAGATTTAATTGGTATTTTTGATATAAATAGATTGGTTGGGTCATATAGAAGGGTTGTCGAGAGTTTGGGGACTTTAGGAGGGCTGAGGAGTGAGAAATCAAGACGAACAACAAGCTTACTGCTGCTGCTGCTGAAGAAGAAAGAGACGAAGAACATTGACCCATAGAAAACAGTTGCAAAGAAGTATCGTTCTTCAACAGCAGACAACACTTATCGTTTATAAACAGAACTTCATTGTAACGGTGATTATTGTAACGCCATAAAAACGTTGCAGATTCGCTGTATTATTATTCTCCTTAAATAAAAACACCTTTTGAGCCATGTTTCTATCTTTTGAGCATATTTTCACCATGAAGAGCTAAACCCCAACGCTGGGACGACGGAGGAGGGCGAACTTCATACATGGGTAAATTTATTTTTATTCTTTTTATGACTTTGCACTAAAATTAATTGAAATATGATTTTGATTAATTAGTTATTATTTTATTAGATGGGTCATGCTTGCTTAGATGTTTGATGTCCCATGCTTACAACTTATAACTAATGTTTTGAGAATCTACCCTGGCAAAATAAGAGTCCATGTTTAAATTTCTTGAGCTAAAACTGTCAAAGAATAACTAATTGAACCTTATGTTATGAAGATTGGCCAAATCCTTAGTTCCAGTACCTCTCGCCCATTGTTAATAATTTTTGTTTATATATTTTTATTAAATTTAAAAAACTCGAATCTTCACAAGTCCGAGAGTTTGAACTCATTTACTACAACAATTAAAATCTCATCAATTTTTGGCGCCGCCGACGCGGACTTGTTTTTAGGTTTTATTTATTTATTTATTTTTATTATTTTTGTTTTTCTTTACGCGTTTGGTACTTTTCGATTCTTTTTCAGATTTGGAGCGAAGCTAAAAGGAAAGAAAAAGTGTTATAAGAGGAATGCATCGCCAAAGAAGGAAAGAAAAGAGGATTCCAAAGGAGTGAAGAAGAAGATTTTTGTATATAGTTATTTTATTTTATTTTAGATTTTATTTCTTTTTATTTTTAGAAACTGTAATTAGGGATTTATTGTTGTAATCTTTTATTTTTGGACTTTGAACTTTATTTTTGGGACATTATTTTGGACATTATTATTTTTAAACCCTAAGGAAGGGTTAAAATTAAATATAAATTGTTTGCAGGGAAGGACGACGATTACGATATCGTCTCGGCCCCTCGGGTTCGTACATTGACACAGGAGTCAGTGGCCCGAGTCGACTACAGCGGTTCTTCGCCCATCTGGTACGGGAGGTAAGCTTCTAAACACCCGCGAATCCCCTGTCAGCGGGTTTACTGTCTTCCTTAAGGTGCATATATGTTGAGGCTTTGAATACGGATTTTAATTTCCTAGTAAATGGCAAGGCCAGGCTATACAAGATAAGGGTTCGGATTTCATCACCGTTCTCTTCTTGCGCGTCTTAGGAAAACGATACCTAACGCGAACCTAAGCATTAAAATATTGACTAGAACGAGACCGATAGGGTAACGAGCTTAATAGGAAAGTCGTTCAAAAGGATCGTATTGGGTATCTTGTTAGCCTAACTCGAAGTTCAGGAAGATTACTGTAAGTCGATTAGAGCCGCCTTGTAACCCAGGGAAGCGTTGCCAAAGAGGTGGGGGTATCAAAGCTCCTCTGAGCTTCCCCTACTTCTCTTCGACTTACTTTATTCGGATCGTTCTAGAGAGGTTTGCTAAAACTAAACCTAGTTGCCTCTTGGAAGGATAGAAGCTGGTCTAGAAACAATCTAAGGGAGCCATCATGCTTGTTGTTTGCTAGATTTTATAGGTTTGATTTGGTCGAGTCAACCTTGTTTGTGATTGTGTAGAATTCCCTTGCAATTAAGAATGTCGAACTGGTATGATAGAAGCCAATACAATGAGTATCGACCTGAATTTGAATATGGACATCATCATTTTTATGACCATGGTGGGAATAATAGTTGGGAACGCCAACCTTTTCAAGGTTATGGTTCATACCATGGTGAGCCCAATTACTATCCACACGCGAATTGGTCTTACGAGCAAGAAAATCAGGAACATTATAGTACTAGTTACTCCTCTTTGGACAATACAATTAAACTGTTGAAAACTAGTCCTTATTATGATCCTTCTGTTCCTATTTATGATCCTTCCATATCTTTAGAAGAGTCTCTTAAGAAGTTAATTGAGCAAACAAATAGGTTTATGTCGGAAATGAATAGACGAACTGCACCATTGAGAAAACTTTCTATAGAGGAATCCCTCAAGCTGTTGGCTGAGACGAACAAAAGACTTGCTCGAAATAATCTTAATTTCCAATACAGTGTTTCCAATAATACCCTTGAAAATAATGATAGTTATTTGCATAATCAAGATGACGAGGTTAGAATTGGTAACACTACATGTTTAGATGAGGTTCAACCATTTCCATGCTATTATAATGACGATTATGATGAGGATAGTGTTGATGAAGAATCTGAAATATGTAGGCATAGTGATCAGGAATTTGTTACTCCAATTGAGCTTTATAATGATAATGTTATTTCTAGTTCAAATCCAAATAATTTTAATAATTATTCACCTATTCAAAAGGACGAGGATTTGTCTAGAGATATCCCCGTTTTTGACGATGTAGTATTTCCTTTTGATTACGAAACCAATAATGGTTTAGAGGAACGAGTTTATTCTGAAAATACTGTTTTATTGTCTAGTGATTTAGAAACAATAGTCTTAGACAAAGAAAATGAACTCGTAGAGATGAGTGAGGATGAACTTGACTTAGAAGAATCAATTGCCTATTTTCGGGAATCTGATGACCTAGAAATTAGGGAGATTGTGACTAGTCTAACTAGGGACACTGAAAACTCTAAGTTTGGGGGTGATTATCATTCTCCATGTGCTTTAACTCTTAGAAAGGTCCCTCACTTGGGGCTTGACATATGTGCCTCAACCGTTTTAACAGATTATCTTCATACACGTTTCCCTGAATCTAGTGATGTCCATAAGGAAGTTAAGTTGTTAGAAACCCATCCTCTGGTTGATTTGGTTTACCCAGGCTATGATACCCCTGTCGACTTTGTTTTCCCACCAAATATTTTTCTTCCAAATGTGGGAACATATAGATTTCAAATGTGTCACCTATTAGGTTCTGAGACTAAGCCTAAGTACTTTAGGTTAATAAAATCGACACATTTGCTTAAGAATGACCACTACTCTCACTGTGGTCAATTATGTAAGTCAAACCTGATTGACTTAGAGGGTCCTCAATTATTTAGGTTATTATTATGTGCTTCTATGTTCTTATTTGAGTTTCTACAGACTCTAGAACCTAATAATTTGGATCTCACTTATGAGGAAATGCATCAAATGAAAATATTTTATTTAGACCCTTTCATAGAACCTGAACCTGAACCACAATTAGATATAGGTATCTTAATCAGGAAACTAGATAAGGGCATGCTATTCTTGTTAACTTTCTTGGTTTATTGCAGTTTCCTTTGGTCAACTCAATTTAGTTTTGAAGACCCATAGTTATTCCGACTGTTACTTTATGATTCGAGTGACTAATTCTTTCCTAGTCTGGCTGAAGACTTTAAACTTAGCACTTCTTGGGAGGTAACCCATGGTTCATGCGACACGGTAATATCTTTCCTTAACTCTTTTTCTTCTAATGGTAACAGTTTCTCCTTGTTCATGCTTTTAATTTTATCTTTAGAACATTGAGGACAATGTTAGATTTAAGTTTGGGGGTATGGGAGAAACTTTTTAGTTGCAATAAATAAACTCCAGAGCCTAGAAATTTATGCCTATTAAGGATGGCACTAACCAGTCTAAGTGGATGGAAGCATCTTGGTTGTAGGAGTTGAGGAACCAATCTGAGTAGATGGAAACATCTATAAGAGTCTATTCATAAAAGCACAGAGCTCAGGTGTTAGAAATAACATGATAGTTTCGCCATATCTCGTTGAGTCCTTTTCACTTTTGTTTTTATTTTATTTTCTTTTTAAAATATGTTTCTCTAAGTGATTAGGTGGGGCTCACGATTTAAGTTGTTACCACTGCTATGGTGAAATAGAGTGATTGAGATACCAAAAAAACAAAACAAAAAAAAAAACAAAAAAAAAAGGCCAGACCAATAGACCAATCGGAATAAATATTAACACTTGGATAGCAATATGTGTGTGTTCTCCCTGTCTCCGTCGCCTAAACAAGCGTGGAATGCAGGATCCACGGGAATTACCATGTAATCTGCTGACAAGAAGCATGCGCTTGGATCCACAAGATCTAATCATGTTGTTAGTTCTTAAAAATAATAATAAATAAATAAATAAATAAATAAATAAATAAATAAATAAATGTGTGTTCAATAAATCGACCGCTGGTTCCCTTGTATATGCCAGGCGAGTTGATCTAGAATTAGGATTATCGACCACTGGTTCCCTTGTATATGCCAGTTGTGTTGATATTAGTCAGACCAGTATTTCAGTCCATTAGGATAGGTTCATTTTGGCAGTGGCCTTCAGACAGACATGAGAAACACCGTTCACCTAGTCAACATCAAACCCATCTATGTTTTTCTATATCCATCTCCTAATCTATCCATGTGATTTGTTGACTCCGGATATTGATGTCCATAGTGCGACTATCTGAGTAGAGCTTTGTCACATATATATGAATTTAGTATGCTTGAGTGCAAACTCGTGTACAACAATTGGAATTTCGCATCAGGGTACTTCCTCCCGTAATCAATAAGTATGCCAACCAAGGAGATTCTTTAGTGCCATTCCAAGGTTCTGCGTAGATAGCTAGGGTCTGGAGTAAAGGTTTTGTGGGTACACCTCTAGTAAACCCTCCCGAGACTATAACTCGGCCACTAGGGCCACCTAGGGGTTTAAAGGCTTGTTGCACACGCTAAGTGCAATCGCGATGCCTGCGACAGTGAGTAAGGATTTTATTTTGTAGTTTTTATTTGCTCAGGACTAGCAAATAATAAGTTTGGGGGTATTTGATAGACGCATTTATTTGTCTATTTTCACTTATATTGTGTATATTGTTAGTACCCATTTTTGTACTTATTATGGCGTTTTATGTGTGTTGTAGGTATTTTTGGGCAATAAACATTTTTGGAGAAATCGGCTCAAAAAGTTGATAAATACAAACCGAAGGACACCTATTATGCGGACTCCAGCAATGGATAAGGGGCGACCACTGGATAAGGGGCAACCTTTCCCCTTCACGTTCAAATTCTTAATTTGGGTGGGAAAATAAAAACATTCCTGGCAGTTTTGGTGATCATGATTTGGAGGAGTTTGATGTTGACTAAACCTCTGATTTTCATAGGATAGACTCCTTATGGGTCTAGGAATCTAACATGGGTGTTGAAATCGATTAAACTTGGCTCAATCGACGGATTTTTATCACAACAGGAAAATATGGAAAGTCACGTGTGTGACCTGTTTTAGGAAATTTTAGAGAGATTAAAGTGCTATAAACCTTCCCAAAGATTTGTATCTATCTAAGGAAGAGTTTAGAATCAAAAGGAAAGCTCATAAACACGTATAAATTCTAAAACAAGAAATTGCCTTAACTTTGCCGTGAAGAGAAAGGAAGAGATTTTGGAAGATTTTGGAAGGATTTAATCAGTATTTTTGATATAAATAGATTGGTTGGGTCATATAGAAGGGTTGTCGAGAGTTTGGGGACTTTAGGAGGGCTGAGGAGTGAGAAATCAAGACGAACAACAAGCTTCCTGCTGCTGCTGCTGAAGAAGAAGGAGACGAAGAACATTGACCCATAGAAAACAGTTGCAAAGAAATATCGTTCTTCAACAACAGACAACCCTTATCGTTTATAAACAGAACTTCATTGTAACGGTGATTTTAGTAACGCCATAAAAGCGTTGCAGATTCGCTGTATTATTATTCTCCTTAAATAAAAACACCTTTTGAGCCATGTTTCTATCTTTTGAGCATATTTTCACCATGAAGAGCTAAACCCCAACGCTGGGACGACGGAGGAGGCCGAACTTCATACATGGGTAAATTTATTTTTATTCTTTTTATGACTTTTGCACTAAAATTAATTGAAATATGATTTTGATTAATTAGTTATTATTTTATTAGATGGGTCATGCTTGCTTAGATGTTTGATGTCCCATGCTTACGACTTATAACTAACGTTTTGAGAATCTACCCTGGCAAAATAAGAGTCAATGTTTAAATTTCTTGAGCTAAAACTGTCAAAGAATAACTAATCGAACCTTATGTTATGAAGATTGGCCAAATCCTTAGTTCCAGTACCTCACGCCCATTGTTAATAATTTTTGTTTATATATTTTTATTAAATTTAAAAAACTCGAATCTTCACAAGTCCGAGAGTTTGAACTCATTTACTACAACAATTAAAATCACATCAATCAACAAGGAAGTCACCACGATGTTCCACAGCATGTCTTGGACTCGATCATGGAAGAACTAGGAGCATGTATTGACAAACCAGTGGTAGCTGATGATCACCTCAGAGCTATTGGAGAAGAAAACGCTGCCATTGCAGCTATAACACCAATAGACTGCATGCATGACACAGCAGCACCAAGACCAACTCAAGATGATTCCCAACAAGGAGAAAACAATTGGGATTTTTACCCTGACACACTCATGGAAGAACTACTAGAAGGAAGTAATGTTGATAATCAACAAGAAGTAATCTTGATATCCGACTCAGATGATGAAGCGGAACCAGAAACCAGTGGCGACTGATGATTTCAGAACTATCGAAGGAGATAAGGCTGCTTCTCAACATCATAAACAAGAGGGTTTGAATGACACATTGGTGACCGACTCAGAGGCTGAAGCACAACAAGATATTTTGATGAAGAATTTTCAGAGTGTTTGCTTTCAGAGGTGCAGCCAGAGAAAGAGGTTTTCGATGAAGATCTTCTCCGAAGTTTAAATTTTTGGCTTTTGAAAAGTACTCTATGATGTCGTCCTAATTGAACTAAATGTAAGAGAACTATGTGAATGTTAATTTGTTGTTGCTGATTCAAGCATATTTCTATTTCATATTTAGCTTGTGTATAATCTGTATTGAGATAATATTAGTACGTTTCCATGACCGTTTGTCCAATCTCATTAACATCTAGTTTTATCATTCTCTATTCCTAGAATTTTAAACTTCAGTTTCTTTGATGTGTGAAGTTTGTACATGTACATTTGCTTTATGGGCATCTTAGGATTCTTGTTGTTCTTTTCCTTCAATCCATAAACCTCTCTATCTTTGGTGAAGAAAGGTAATATTTGCACAAGGATATTTCAGTTTATTATACGTTTGTTTGTTTCCGGATATGTGATGCAGCATGTAATGATGATGAATAGTCCAGGGGTTATAGGTTTTAGTCCTGTAGACTATAATGTTGGGTTCGGTGTGGTTCAGTATTCGAAAATAGAAGTTTCGAAGAGCTCAGCCTTCTGTGCTTTTGGTGGTTCAATTTACTTCTTACCAAACAAATAGAACCCGTAACCTGACTTAAATTGTTATCAGGTCGGATTCCAGTAGTAATATTAATTCATCATTAATCTTAGCTACTAGCGAGCCACTTCTTTCAGTTTATATCCAGCAAATTTATATCAGTGCATGGTTATGGAAATTTGTATGAAGACTAGACTAGTAACGTCATACATAAGTACTAACCATTTGAAATTTAAGTTTGATTTTTTTTTGGAAACATATGGAAAGAAGCGGAAGTAATTATATTAAGGTTAGCAAGGAAAGATAGACTAGTTGTGGAAATTTTGAATGAACTAGTAAGTGAAACTAGACTTCCCATAAAAGTTTCTGCAGTAAATCTTTCGGGAAATCATTGATAATCAAAAATGTAAAATTTTCTTTTGTAAAAATGTAAGAGAACTACGTAGTTGATGCTTGATTCCTTAGACTCTGGATATGTAGGCAACCATGGTTCAATTCAATGTTCGGAGTCTCCGAGGATGTTACAGCATCAATTAAAAATAAATAAAAATTCACAGCCGAAAGGCTAGAATGCATTCATATTTACCTTTTTACTGTAAAGGAAGTAGTTGTAAGTAAGGGGGTTCTTACTTCTTGGTAAAGTAATTTCTACTTGTTGGTAGCTCTTTATTTTTTTTTATTGATTAATGATTTTGTAATGCCTAAAATTCAATGGAGTTATATCATAATTTCTGTTTGATGTGAATGTTAATTTTTTGTTGCCGATTCAATCCAAGCATATTTCATATTTAGCTTGTATATATAATGAGAAGGATCCCTTCACACTTTTATTATCACACTATCTCACACGTTGGACGTCATTTTTGCAAATAAAAATCAAACCGTAACTGATATGACACTAATATTTTGTGGATATGTTCTTCTTGCCAAGTTCTACATACCTACCAAAAATGAGCATATTCTGAAATATAAAACCTCACAATCTACCGTTCTTAATTTCGACGGCCAAAAATCCGTTAATTTTCAACGGCTCATTTTCAAAGTAGTGGATGGTGGTGTTATAGTCTCGGAATACGCTCATTTTTGGTAGGTATGTATAACTTGGTAAGAGGAACATATCCCCAAAATATTAGCTTCACATCCGTTACGGTTTGGTTTTTATTTGCAAAAATGACGTCAAACGTGTGAGATAGTGTGATTATAAAAGTGTGAGGGGATCCCTCCACATATATAATCTGTCATTGAGATATGTTTACAGATAATATCCCCTACACCTAAAGAAATAGAATCCTGGATCTGGAAATGTATACTTTCTGGCCTTCCAATACCCAAGTGCTAGGATTTTGGAACTAGATCTCTAGAATTACTTTGTCACCCTTCATAGAACAGATCCCTGAATGGTGTTGTTCTAAACACTTCTCTGATGTACCCCAAAGATAAATGGCACTCTTCACTTCATTAATTATGACACTTTTATTTATAGGAATCTTGTTTGCCATTGTCCTTCTATTTCGCTCACTCCATATAGACCAACAGATCGCAAAAAGGAGCAAAGGACATACTTTTCCACCTTTGTTTCTTCCTCTTCGAAACTTCCAAGCATGAAGATGTGCTGTTATTGTAGGTACGAATTATCGCCTCGTCATGTTTTAGAAAGTAGTAAACACGACAAATACAAAGTTCCCTGATAATAAGAAAACGACAGCGAACACGATAAGAAATATGCGATAAATAAGGAATCCGATAAAGACACTGAACATCACAGTGACAAGCACAAGGTTCACGATGAACAAGGAACCCTCAGGGAGAGAAGATCGTTGTCCAAGACCAGTTTGATGAAGAGACATCAGAGAGAATTTTTAGTCGAGTTTGTAGGAGGGAAAATCACTTTATTAACTGTAATCCACTATGTAATAAGCCTATATATGGAGGAAGAAGGCATTGTTGAGGGTAATGAGTTTTTATCTAGTCCAAGTAATATCCAGAGAGAATAGAGAGAGGAAATTAGGGTTCGTATACTTTGAGTAATATTAACTTTGTGTATGAATATTCAAGAGAAATAATATGGCTTGATTCCTATCTTCTTTACTTGTTTTAGTAAGTTGCGTGTTAGCCTTACCAAGGGTGTGGTTGTGGATTTCCTCCAGCTACATTTTGGTGCTAGACAAAGAGAGTGAATCTTTGAGTTTTATTTGCAATCATGGTTTGAGTCTTTGTTTTCTCTAGTTTCTTGGCTACCATCATCATATACCTTGTTTTTCAGTTTTTGCAACCCTTCTTTTCATATAAGTTCTATATTTTTAGTACAGGAGTTCAGATCTGTGAGTTTTTGCTAGAAAAACTTGTTATCGAAGAAACTTATTCAAGTTTTGAAAAATATCTTGTCACTTCTTGTTTTCAATCTCCGGATCTAAGAGATTCATAGGGTTTTAGTGAGTTTTCGAAACTAAAACTTGATTTCTGATGTCCTGATAGTTGGCAAAGAAAGTTCATTGCTTTATGTTAAGGTTTTCATGAGTTTCAGAGGAGTTTTTATTGTTTGATACCATTAATCAGTGAATAGTTGATATCTGGGATCTGCTAAACGGTTACCCTTTGGATAAGTATAGAAGGTATTTTGATATTGAGTTAGAGATCTGTGCTTTGGATCGTACGGTTTAGGTTTGGTGAACGGAATCTTGACGTAGAAGTACAACTACAATCGATTAACACAAAGAAAGCTGACCATGGTTGGAGCAGCAACGAGGGCAGGCATCAGATAGACACACAAAGGAGCAGGAGAATTGCAGGAAGAAGAAGAGTAGGATTAAACATTAGCAAAACTTCAACAGCTGGGGAAAGGCGTGGTCTAACCCAACCACCCAATGATAAGCCTAATCCGAAAAAAGACATATACGCAGAGGGTTCAGGCCACACCACCGATACTGATACCGAAGAGGAGGAAGAAGAACAACCCACTCGTGAGGAAATTAGGGAACCAAATGACGAAGAAATTATGACCATCGAAGAGCTGAGGAGAAGGTTGGCAGAGGAAAAAAAAAGAGAAAGGGAGCTGGAGAAGGAAAGGGAAAATCTCGTGCGATATCATAATGAGTTACTAGAAGAAAACAATAGGCTCAATGAAGAAAGGAATGCCAGAACACATGAAAGGTCGGACACTCATACAAGCAGGTTCATCTCTGGGAAAAGAGAAGAACCTCGTCGAGATCAAACTGGAGGGAGGAACGATGAAAAGGAAGAAGAACAGAGAAGAGAACGTCGTAGACATCATCGAGAAAACGAAGAAAGAAGAGAAGTGCGAGAAGATGAAACACAAGGGCGAAGAAGAAGACGATATCGCGGAGAAGTTCATGAAGAAGAGGAGAGAGAAGAGAAGAAGACAGTGACAAAGATAGAGATCGGAGAAGACGTCGCATAGAAAATAGTGAGGAGAGAAATCTGCGAAGAGCGATGGAGGAAAGCGTGCGAGAACACATGAACTTACAAATGGCGAAAGAACAAAGCAGGAGAGAGGATAAAAAAAGACAAGCGAGGTAAGAAAATGAGCAAAACATGAATCGGGCAGTCCTGAACGAGTTAAGGGGAATGTGATTTATGATGGGTAATACCATAGGAGGAGGAGGGGGAGGAGGAGGAGGCATTCAGTTAGCAGAAGCTATGGAAGAAGCGAAAAGATCACCCTTCATTATAGATATATATTTCGGGAATTTTCAAACAAATGCATACTCCCCACCTTCAATAGTATATTTGATGGAGAGGGGGATGAAGTGCAACACTTAAGGTTATACAATTTTCCGCTCCTGCAATGGTAAGCAAACGAGGCAGTAAAATGAAAATACTTTCCCGCGAGCCTATCCGGACAAGCGTTAAAGTGGTTCAACGCCTTGCCTGAGGGCATTATCGCATCTTTCGAAAAATTACAAAGTGTATTCCTAGAGACCTACATGCAAAACAGCTTGCTTAGGTCAGGAATTGAAACTCTATTCAACTTGAAGAGAAAAAAGGGAGAGAGTCTAAGAAATCTAGTAAACAGATAAAGGATTTTGTGTAGCGAGCTCGCAGGAATGGTATCATCGGTCAGCTTAGTTCTCGCATTCATTAATGCACTGCTTCCAACAGATCTTTTATACCTCAAAATCTTTAGGATCAAAGACACCATGAGAATGAAAGAATTGCGAGAGTACCAGGAAGAATATATCTCCTTAGAGGAGAAACTGAAGGAGATGGAGGACTATGCCCAAGGAAAATAAGAAAACTCCCGACTTCTCCTGAGAATGGAAAACGTAGTAGAGCAAGTTGAAAAGGTAAATGAAAAAGAAGCAGAAAATGATGAAAAGAGAAAGCAAGTTGCGATGTCAAACAAGGATCATGAGTGGTTCGATAGAGAGTACAAGAATAAGCAGTACCAAAGCGAATACCAAGGAAATAACCAGGGAAAGCTGTATAATAATCAGGGAGGAGGATACACCCACAGAGGTAGATTTAACGATTCGAGAAATCGACGACGGAGGACAGTATATGATGAAGTAAAGTTACCAAGGCTTAACACAACCATCGAGAAAATATGGGAATCGATCATACTAACTGATGAAATTCCGGTACCTCCGAATCGAGGAAGCGAACCCATCCCAGAACCTCGGAGCAACGAATTATGTACTTATCACAGGTTTCATGGTCATTCCATAGCAGATTGCCGAAATGTAAGAAGAATGATATTGCGATTCAGACATCAAGGTAGATTGAACCATTTCTTAGAAAACCGCTGCCTCCTCCACCACCACCACCACCGGGCCAACCATAACAACAAACTCGATCACATGGAAATGTTTATCGCATAGAAATACCTCGGGATGCAAATCACCTATAGTGCAATTCGATAATTCATTCCGTTAGGAAGATTTCAGAATTTCACGAGAAAATGCTGAGCAGAGTGCACAGGAGGGACTATGAAGGAAATGAAATCCAAAGTGTCGCAAAGGCCTCCATTCTTGCAGAATGGCAAAAGCAACCAATCACCTTTCAGCTACTGAAGCTCCGAATGGAGGGAGATCACACACTAACCCTCTGGTGGTCACAATGACAATTGGACCCTACTCAAAATGGGAGGAAGATATCGCAACCAAAAGGAAGACATGGGCGAATGATAGAATCCTGGTAGATTCAGGAAGTTCGGTTGACATATTGTTTTACCATGCGTACAAAACCATAGGATACACTAACTCAGAGTTGATCCCATCTATCTACAATATATACTGATTCAACGGGGTAGCTTCAAGACCAAAAGGAGAAATCGTAATGACTATCTCTGCAGGACAAATAAAAACAGAAGTCACATTTTGTGTCGTGGAAGTCGAATCCCCTTATAACGCACTAATTGGGAGGCCATGGATTCATGGTATAAAAGGAATCGCATCGACAAGACACCAATGTATTCGGTTTACGATGCCAAATGGTATTGGATAAATTTCAGGAGATGCAATCGCAGCTAAAAACTGTAATGAAGAAGACGTCCAGAACTATGAAGGAAAGGCCAAAAAGAAAGCAGTACAAAAAAAGAAGGCCCAGGAATAAAGGAAGATGGAGAAATTAACACCAACTATGAAGGAAATAAAATATTCATTTGTCGATAAATAAATAACCCCGCTAAATGAATATTTTCTCTTGGTCCCGAGGACATCCATTTATCAAGGTTAGTGTATTTTTCAAAGCTTACAATTACAACAACTGCAACCATTTTGCTCATCCATTATCACAAATATGAACACCCAATAACCCTGTGAAGAAATAAGATAAGTAATATTGAAGATAAGTTACAAATTGGGAACTTATCAGACAAACATGAAGAGCTACATGGTTTGAAGAATTTTGAATTCAAAGGTTGGAAATGTTTTCATCTACCATCACTGGTAACACTCTGTAAATTCTCTAAATTCTAATATATCTTTCTCTTTTCCGATCAAAAAAATAATAATATTGGAAATGCTTAGGAAATCAAAACCATGTTGGTTGATTACCTATAACGGTTCTTATATTTCAGGTAGTTTGATTAATAGAAACAAAAAAAGAATGGTAGTTGATCAATAAGCCAAATTACTTGAAAATTCGATTCTCTTACTTTTTTTTCTTCCTCCTTTGCCTGTTGAATCATAACTGGTTTGGTTAACAAACTTTATATAGTTTGAAACGAAATACCTGGTGAAATTAAATACAAAAAGAGGAACAATGTCGAAAAGGGGAAAAGAAAAGAGGCAAATTACTTGAATCTTTACAACTGCTTAAAAAAATAAATAAAAAAATCCTAAACTTTAGATCATACGAAGGGTTCCATTATGGATACTATAAAGTGTAAGGATGTTTTTGAAGTTAAATTTTTTAATATACTACCTCCGCCCCACTATTAAGTGAGTTATAAACTAGGTCACTTAATAGTGGGACGGAGGGAGTATTAAAGAATCTTTAATAATCCAATCCGAAGATTATAATGAAAATCGTTCGATAGGGACTTGCGTGTTCATTTCTGTTGTCACGCGCACAGTCGCGTAACAGCAGGATTCGCAGGTAAGGTCTCCTTATGATTAGTCGAATAAAACGTCTACTCTAAGCAGTCCAATCAAACAAATTAAAAACACCTGATTAATTAGACTAATTATGGTAATTAATTTCGTAATAGTCGGTTATGAGTGCTATGTATACAAACTTGAGGCATAACCCGACATTTTTATTGTGATTAGAGATTCAGAGAGAGGGACATTTTTGGTTCTTGATTGTAGTGCGAGGCAGAAGAGAGTGACAAAGAGATTGCAGACTAAGTCATGAGAGATCAAAGAATAGCGCTTCATTTTTCTTCCCCATCAAACGAAGATATTTTCGGAGACTATTTAAAACCGTCGATTGAAGAAAAGCAAGATCTTAGTTTCAGCAACTATTTTAGTTTTCTCCGACATTTCAATAATTAACTCTATGTATATATATCGATCTTAGTTTGTTATAATTCCTATCGATTTTTTTTTTCTCTTTCTATCTCATCATCGTGATCACTTAAATAGTACTAGTAGTAACCCTCAATAAAAATGTAAACAAAAAAATTACATGAAACAATATTGTTGTGATTCCACACAAAAAATGAACAACAAACATCACTTAATGTGAAAATAATATATATTGAAATAAATTTGGCATTGAATTAGTTAAGTATTGTTTTAACTTTATTTGTATGATTTTTTTTTTGATGAAGAAGCGTGCTGAGAAGATTATTTCTCAAATGCAAACAATACCTGTTCGAAGTAGACTCTTGTAATGACACGACCCTCCACCGATATTGTCCCCACTTAGCCACTGCGGTTATCCGGCAGTGTGAGGTTTTCAACGGACACCGCTGCGGTCATCCCATCAGCAACTTCTCGAGAGGTCACCCATCGCTGGATTGCTCCCGCCCGAGCACGCTTAACTGCAGAGTTTTTTGCCAACTCTTGAACCAATTGTGCTGAAAAGGCCTCGGTGTTAGGAAAAGAAAAATCATTACTTATATTCCATTCGACCAACCACTGCCGAATATCGGGTTATTACAACTCTTACATGAGAATCTTGTGGTTGTAAAATATCGCTGTGGTCGAGGAGATTGTGCATACTATGAAAACAAAGGAAGGAAATGTCAAAGGCTTTTGACAAGCTAGTTAGAAGTCTAGAATGGTGTTTTATTATTGATTTTCTCGTAAAATCTTGTTGCATAAATGGTGCTCTATGATACATCAATGCATTAGCTCTACAGAGATTGAGATTATATTGATTGATTCTCCATGCAAACTATTTTATCCTTCAAGGAGAATTAGATAGGGAGATCCATTGTCTCCTCATCTATTTTTTATATTTATGGAAACCCTCTCAAGACAGTTAGTTTTTTATGGGAGTAAAATTCAAATTTCAGGTATACAAATAACAAGAGTTGGTCCAAGAATTAATCATTCGCTCTTTGCAGATGATTGTTTGTTATTTAGTAAAGCCAACTTATCTCAAACAAGAAAGCTTCTACAAGTTATTGATGAATTCAATGGCTGTTCTGGTCGAGTAATAAATTTCAACAAATCTTCAGTTTTTTTTTTTTGATCGAAAAGGAGGAAATATTATTAGAAGAAGGAATGTACAAGCAATTCTACCAGAGGTAGATGAAACAAAGAAAAGAAAGTTTTACATTATCAAAGAGTTACAAAAACAATGCCTGCCAATTAGACAAAACAGTATTGGAGAAATTCAAATGAACACTCTGACCTGCAGCTGCTTCCCAAGTTAGAACTGTAGACTTGACTTAAAAAATGAGATCACCATCAGTTTTGAAGAGGTGGTTAGATTCAAATCTTCTACAATTTCTTTCTTTCCAGATCGTCTTAATGATTGTTGCCGGGATCAAACTCCAGATGTAATTGCATGTTGGAGAAAATTGTTATGTATGCGATGTTTCTGCCAATGCTCTCATTGAACCCGGCAAAACCCAAGTCCAAATTTTATATGCAATTTTACAGTGCAGAAATAAATGATCATGTGACTCCACTCCTTCACCACACAAAGCACAATCATTATGAAGAGCCATACCTTTCCGTTGTAGCATATCGATAGTGTTCAGTTTGCCGTGAACCAAACACCACATTAGAAAACATATTTTTTGGAGGGATAACCTGTTGCCAGATGAAATGAGAAGGAAAGTGAGACACTCCATATTATGCCACCAATTGAGAATACAGTGACGTGACAGTAAACACACCGGAGGGATGCAATATCCACCTCCTTGTGTCTGTCAAACCATCATGGGCAGGGGGAACATCACCGATGACTGAAATTAGCAATGCATATTCTTGAGCTTCTGCGTATGAAAATACCCGCCTGAAATTGAACCTCCGAGAGTGCAGCAAATGGAGTTGAAAGAAAAGTATCTTGTATTATCTCTCTTTATAAGAAGAAACAAAAGAGTACCCTTCTCTATTCTTATCGATAAAATGGAAGACACATTAGCTAAATATGGTGGAATTAACTTATCTCAAGAAGGGAGAACTATTATGATAAAGAACGTTCTTAATACAATACCCATTCGTAATTTGAGTTATTTTAAAATACCAGATACTATCATCAAAAACCTCACCTCATTTCAAAAAACAAAATTCCGGAGGGAAAAAGAAAATAATAAAGGTTGTCACATTGTTTTTATAGCAAATTGTCGTAAACATAAAGATGAAGATGGTGGCTTTAGAGATCTGAAGTGTTTTAATACAGCTCTACTATCTAAATCAGCATTAAGAGGTTGTACCATGAAAAATGAAGAATGACCTACAACTTTATTAGCTGGAAAGTATTTTCATTTTTTGATGCTTTTTCTCACTCTTTTAAAGAAGATTCTTCATGGTCTTGGAAGAGTATATATAAGTTCAGAGATGGAATTTGTGAAGAGCAATAGTTGCTAGCATCTTGTGAATGGTACGTCTATAAGAACGTGGCATGATAAGTGAATCCTTTGTCTATTTAATCCTCCCGAACCTAAAGAAAACGTAGTCAATCCTTATTCCTACTCTAAAGTATCTTCTCTGATGATGTTGTGTGTGAAATCACTGGTCCTAATATTCATAATGATTAGGATGATACTTTAGTTGGACTTCGGAGAAAAATGGTCTTGTTTCTCTAAAGTCAGCTTATAGGAAACTGTATCAAGAAGTATCAAGAAAATTACAATGGTGGGGTTGTTGATCCAGAAATAAATAAAGTGCCGCAGGTAACGTGGAAAGATCCTCTTCTACCCATAATCACACACAAAAACAGCTACGCAGCTATCGAGAAGTCCCTGCGGTTAAATTTCGTAAGAGAATAAGCTGTAACATAAAAAGAAACTAAAGCTTATGGTCAGCAAAAACTGGTAGCTAATTTTAGGGAAGTACCTTAACTTCATGTCTTATGTGCTCAGGACATGGATTGGGCCGGGTCTCCTTATGGTTTGCGGATATGACGTCTAATTAGGCTAAGTTACGGTAAATAATCTGGTAATTGTCGGTGGTGTGTCCCATATATACCAACCTCAAGAGGCATAAGCTGACGACGTTCTAATTGTGATTAGAGAGATTCAGAGAGAGCATTATTCAGGTTCTAGTGCGAGGCAGAAGAGAGGGGATATCCGAAGAGAGGGACAAAGAGATTGTAGATCAAAGAATGGAGTTACCGGCAGGATTCGTGTTTTCACCGTCAAACGAAGACATTTTCGGAGAGTATTTAAAGCCACTGATGGAAGGAAAGCAAGATGCTTATCTGAAAGTTATGTACAAGACAGATGAGATCTATGGAATTAACGTGAACATGGAACGCACGTTTGAAAAATCCTTAAGATATCACAGGCAATACGTAAACGAACACGTTAAGGATCATGAGTATTTATGGTTCTTTACGAAGTTGAAGAGACTCGGAACTTCAAATCGATTCGAGAGAAAGTCTGGTGAAAAAACTTGGACAATAAGTAATACAGGTATGAATTAAGCTTTCGTGCAGTTTGTTATTATAATTTCTTGCTGTAAAACTTCTTTTTCTCTTCCTCTATGTTTCTTTAATTAATTATTTTCTTGGTTTCAAGTCACCCTAGCTAGTAATCAACAATCACAGCGTTACTGAATGGTTTTATATATACAGGTCCACCGATATATGAAGATAAAAGAGAATCGCTGGTAGGAAGAGAGAGGTCGTTAGCTTTAACTGTTAAGGTTGAGGAGGAAGAGAGAGGATTACAAGGCATCAAGGCTACCAAAAGAAAAAGAGTTTCAGCTTCAGCAACTAAGGATGTCGATAACAGCGCTAACTGGATCATGCATGAGTTTTTCTTTGAAAAAGAAGATGGAAAACAATATACAGATTATGTGATTGTTAAGATCAGAAGAAAAGGAAACACACCATCATCATCTTCTCAACAAGTCGTCCAGAATGAAGCCTCAGCTGATGTTCGTGCAACCATAACAACTGATCAGCATCAATTCCAGCCATCAGATTACCAGCATGAGGCGACCGCAGCAGAATACAACTGGGAATTACAACAAGGAAGTCACGACGATGTTCCACAACATGTTTTGGACTCGATCATGGCAGAACTAGGAGCATGTATTGACAAACCAGTGGTAGCTGATGATCACTTCAGAGCTATTGGAGAAGAAAACGCTGCCATTGCAACCATAACACCAATAGATTGCATGCACGACACAGTAGCACCAACACCAACTCAAGATGATTCCCAACAAGGAGAAAACAATTGGGATTTTTACCCTGACACACTCATGGAAGAACTACTAGAAGCTAGTAATGTTGATATTCAACATGAAGTAATCTTGATATCCGACTCAGATGATGAAGCTGAACAAAAAGAAAGGATGGATCATGAACCAGTGGCAACTGATGATTTCAGAAATTTGGAAGGAGATAACGCTGCTGCTCAACATCATAATCAAGAGGGTTTGAATGACATATTGGTGACTGATTCAGAGGCTGAGGCTGTCCAGACACAACAAGATATTTGCGATGAAGAATTTTCAGAGGTGCAGCCAGAGAAAGAAGTTGCCGATGAAGATCTTCTCCGAAGTATAAACTTTTGGCTTTTGAAAAGTACTCTATGATGTCGTCCTAATTGAACATGTGGTAGCTGGCTGATGACTTCAGAATCGAGTGTAGATTATTTTTTTTGAAAAGTACAAGATGTAGTGTGGATTGAAATGAATGTAAGAGAACTACGTGATGCTTGATTCCTAGGATACGTAGGCAGCCGCGGTCCAGCAGTTAGTTTTTTTGCTCGGACTGCGGTTCAGCATCAGTATATAAAAAAAACAAATTTCCCTTTATATGACTTGGTTATCATTATTTCTCAAGCAGTCTGAAAATCCAAAGATATCAGTTTCTGCATAAAAAGACGTCTAATCATAGTAGTGAAAGGGATCTCGTAAGCCGTAAGGTCACCACCGCTGTATAGAATTGGAGATTTTGTGCTCTCTGCAGATAATTTTAGCTTTTTAGATTCAATCACAATCACGTTGCATTCTATTAACATCATGTCATAAATATACAGGTAAGCATATAGAATATTCATTTTTGAAAAAAAAAAAAAAAAAAAAAAGACACAAACGATGGCCTAGCTGAAGTATCTTCCAAGAAAGACACAAACGATGGCCTAGTTCAATCTAGTTACCATTATTTCTCACACAGCATCTAATTATAGTGGTGAAAGTAACCAGTTTAGGATCATAACCTCTTTTCTAAATTATACCAAACAAATAGATCCATAACCTGACTTAAATTGTTATCAGGTCGGATTCCAGTAGTAATATTAATTCATCATTAATCTTAGCGACTAGTGAGCCACCTCTTTCAGTTTATATCCATCAAATTTATATCAGTGCATGGTTATGGAAATTTTGTATGAAAACTAGACTAGTAACATCATACATAAGTACCAGCAAACCATTTGATGTTAAGGTTTGAATTTTTTTTGGAAACATATGGAAAGAAGCGGAAGCAAAGATAGACTAGTTATGGGAATTTTGTATGAACTAGTAACATCATATATAAGTACTATGTAGTTGCAGGAAATCCTACAACCACACCCTAATGATAATCTATCAAGCAATCTAAGAAACCATGATGAAATACTCAAAATCTTTTATTAAATCTTAGAACAATTACAAAGATGATGAGGGAAAACCCTAACTTGGAAAGTAAATAATTCTCTCTCCTAAATATCTTATCTCGGCTCACCAAAAAGATCTCTCTTTTCTACAAAGGCATTTGACTCCTTATATAGGAGTTTACATTGTGGAGGACATCTAATAAAGCCCCTAATTTTGGATCTGGCGCGCGTCAATGTCGCTTGAGCTTTATTATAGCCGCACGGTTTCTTTACTGCCGCACGACTCTTCACACTATTATCGTGACCAAGTGACGTCATCTGGTTCGTCATCATGTATGTGTTGTACGCGTTCGTGTTCGCTTACTACTTATGGGCATCATTTCGCATACTAAATGAGTGTGCGGTATTTTGTACCCACATTTTGCCTTTTCTCATATCGTTCCTTTGAGAGAATGAGCGGTATGAGAAACCCTAGTTTGTTATTATGCCGCACCAACTCATCTTTTCGTATTTATTTTGATTGATACTTTTTCCGGAATTTCGGCATGACAGCTTACACATGTTTACTCCACCTCTTGCTATCTGACACGCCCTTGATAACCGCCTCTTCTTATCCGTCCGTTTTTTATTAATCCGCTGATGGAAAGAAATATCTCGGGAGTTGGGATGGAAATCCTTTATTTACTATAACACGTTTTCCCTTCTTTCTTTTTACCTTCTCTCTTCATACTCTCTCTTTCTCTGCAACTTTCATCTACTGCTGTTGTTCATCTTCTTCCACCTGATTTTTAATCGTTTTTTTACCATTACTTTCTTTATTTACTGCTACTTTCTTCGCATTCTCTTCCAATCGTTCTTCCCTTCTCACTTTTCCCGTTTTCAAATTCCCTTCTTCATCATCATCTTGATCATCCTGATCTTGATTAATTTGATCGTCTTGATTAAGTTCTCATCTTGCATTCCCATTCTAATAATGGGTCTTAAATCCGGCTGGAAAAATCTTAAAGAGTTCGCTAGATTGAAAGAGGAATTTGGGCGTAGGGGTTTCACATTATCAGTCCCTCCTGGATCACAACCCACTTCCGTACTCGGACCTGAATGGTTTTCGCTTGACCAATGGGATAATGATAGAATCATCGTTTCGCTTGGCCAACTTTCTGCGGGTCTTCCCATTCCCCTTTATGACCCTCAAATTCCTCTCTTTTATGAGCTCCTATCTGATGCGAGATTTTAGCGTGGCATATTCCAGCTGAGCGGCGATTATATTAGAATAATGGTCGAATACTCTCGTCGTGCGGATGGATTAGAATCTGCTTATCCAAAGTAGAAGAAGCCTTTCAATAAGGAAGAGTACACTGTAGAGAACTTCTTCGCCCACTACGACGTCGTTATCGTAAAAAATAAATAATACCGCTGGGGAATCCGTTTGATGAGAGCGGATGGTATCGCAGATGACAAGAGGATCATGGGGGATGTTGATTTTCACAATCAAGCTTATGACTCTGCGTGTTGTTCAAAGGATACTAATTGGGTAGAATATCCTATTATTCTTGAAGGTCCTTACATTACTGGCAAAGATGCCGATGGGTCAATTCTTCCCCTTCCTGCAAAATTTGCCGCTTATAAACCCTGGGAGTTAAAGTCGCCATAGAAATAAAATGTGGTACGCTTCCCTTAACTTTATTTTTATGTTTACTTTTCTTCTTTCGTTCTTCGTTTCCCTTATTATCTCCTTTGGCTTTAGATTGCAAAGAAAAAAAAGAAAGCAAATAGAAATGCGTCACAGGTGTCAAATTCGCGCAATAATGAAGTAAGAAATACTCTTCGTTCAATTTTAACAATATTGTTGCCTCTGTTTCTTATCTCTCATTATGCGTGTATGTGAAGGCTGAAGACGCTGAGGGTTTTAATGATGATGCTCTTCCATCTAAGGGTAAGGGTAAGAAGACTGTCTCTAAGCCCACTTCTAAGAATCCTCTTAAGAAGCGGAAGGCATCTTCTTCAGCTCCTTTAGATTCTCACTCTGATGATGACGCTCTGCTTCTTCCTGACAACTCCGCGTCCACTTCTTCTATGGGGCAGTTGTCGAGTATCTTCTCGGACTCTTTCTCAGCTATAAATGATGAGGAATTGACTCGTACATGTGAAGCGGTTGCTAAAATTTGTGACGCTCCTTCTTTGAGTCACGAATCCTTAAAAGGAGTTGCCTCTGCGTTAATCCCAAATTTTCAGTTCGCACTTGGATCTTTGGAAAGTTTCCTTCTGGTGTGTTCAACCTTCATTATGGTTCTATGTCTTATATTCACTTTGTTGTTTACCCTTTGTTGATGCAGAGCGATCGTATGTCCTATGTGGTAACTTCCGATCTTTAGAGAAAGATTCGTTCTATGGAAGCGGAAAATACTAAGATCAAAGGCGATTATTCTTCTATCTACAAACGCTTTATAGATATTCGCAACAGGAATGAGCAATTTATCGGTAAGTGCTTCATTCCCTTCTTCACTCTAATATCTCTGCGTTACTTTCGCCCTCCTATAATTGCTTGCCTCTGCAGAGATCTACAACTTAACTGACGAGGCAATTAATTACCCCGCTGATGATGAAATTCTTCTAGAGCACCTTAATGCTTCCTTGAACCTTAGATGACATATTAAGGACTTTAAATATGGAGGAACTCAAGTCTAAATATGAATTTCTTAAGTGTGAACATAGGAACATGCTATCTGTGAATAATAGTTTTAAACGCCGCATGCACAATTATAAGGAGGAAATTAAGAATCTTGAGGTGAAAAAGAACGCTCTCATTACTGAAAAGGATAAGGTGGTTCTTAGGGGCGCTCAAGCTTTAATGGATTTTCACGATGTCAAACTCCAAATTCAAATAGAGAGAGACCAAGCTATAAGCGAAAAGAACGCCTTGGTTGATCGTGAGAATTTGATTCGCTCTCGTATGCTTATTGAGAATGATGATGAGTTTGAATGGGCTTCTAGGGTAATTTATAATGCCAGGACTTGTTTAGTTACAAATGTTAGTTTAGAATCTGATCACGCTGAAGTGGTTAGAGCCATTATTTCTGAAAAATAAGGTTGCATATGATTCTTCTTTTAATTGTTTCCCCTTTATACTATACTTTGAATTGTCCTCTTGCGCGTCATTAATACCCTTATCCTTCTTTATAGAATCCGAGAAGAATCAGCTCAAGGAGATTGAGGAGTTGATATCAAAGCTTTCCACCAGAGACTCTAAGTACCGCAGACTCAAGAAGAAATTGATGGTTACTGTCTCTAACTTGACTAAAGATGCGCTTCATCTACGTGATTCAGAAGTCAAAAAGTACACAGGGAAGATCTGCGTTGATCATAATATTCCTCTTCCGGATTTTGGTTTCACCGAGGTTCCTGCTAATGAAGAGGATTCTGAAATTTATGATAGTGAAGCAGAGTATGAGGAGTATGAAGAAACTGATGAAGAGGATAATAACTTGGAGACTGGGAAAGAATCAGGAGACCGTTCTTCGGAAGATACTGAAGTTGATTTGGGTGTGAAATCACCACATTCTCTAAAGATTCTCTTCGCTTTTCTTTCTTTTTCTCTTCTTGTAAAGTCTTCCTCCGCTCCTTGTATTAGATTCTTCGCCTTTTATACACTGGATGTTCCCAAACTTTTGAGACTTGAATGTATATTCTTTTTCTTCAATGTATATTCTTTTTCCGCTTTTCCTCTTGCGTATCTTAATCCTACAGTTTGTTATTAGTTGAAAGCAAAGCATTTTTCCAATGGTAGTAGTATATAGTGTATAACATGTGCGTTGATAATAATGTATAACATATGCGTTGATAATAATATATAACATATGCGTGATCCTATCATATGGTGGCGGGTAACATTCCTTTATGTGTTTGCATTCCCATTCTTGCCTCTATTATGCATCACTAGATGATAAGGTTATGCATTTATGTGTAAATGTTCGCAGGTATCTTCATGTTAACGACCTTATTGGCTTAGTGTCTCACCTGAGTACCTTCTCATCTACTTTACCTCTTGACGTGTCATAGTTTTCTTTCTCAGGTATTTGTTATATATGCGCGTTAATCATTACTTTCTTTTTGCATTCTCTTTTCTTTGATGTCATACGTTCTATCGTCTGAACTCCTTTCCTGCAAAACGATGTTACTTACATTTTTATATGTTTGTTTGTGTTTCTGTTGAGGTCTTATTGTGCCTCCCTAATTAGAGGTCTTATTTTGCCTTAATGTATTATTTGTGGTTGTGCGACGAAATCGCAGGCGGCCTTTACATTTTCATGCAATGACCCATTGATCTCGCCTTATCATCTCTTATATTATTACCTCTGCAGGATATATTGACGCGCAAATACGACAGGCCTATGCTCTCCTTTGAGTCATAGCCCCATGATATTAACATCTTTTGACACAATTCAGCTCCCTAATTGAGGGTGCCGTCCTTATATTCCACCCGACTGCCCCTTCAAGGAATCTTACCCCTACCGGGTTGGGGTGAGCTCTTCCCATCCAGTGATACAACAATCAGTTATGTTCGCGGCCCCTTATCCCTCCGCCGATATGGCTTATGGTTACGAGCCCGCACCCTAAGTGGGGTTTCTTGAGGATCGAGTGTATCATAGTCTGGACTTTCCAAGAGCGGCCAGGTACGCTCCAGACACCCCAGGCACTCTTGACTCAACCGTGTACCCCGGCGCCCTGATCGAGTTTCTACACTCCTTAGGAGAAACCTTCTCACCTTAGTCTTTCGACTAAGGCGTCTCTGCTGGATGGGCTTTCATTTCACCCCAAATCTCTATGGCTCAGGTTCCAGGGTCGGTGTAGCTTTCGCCTGAGTCATGCTAACAAGGTTTTCCCCAATTATGACGCGCGTTAGGTCTTATTATTGCCTCTTGCTGTTATGCGAACTAGGGTGCACGCCACAATTGGATTCCTAGCCTCCCTAGGTAGAGGTTTTAACTTCTGTTGCCTTCTATTAAGGTCTTTTTTTTTCCTTTTTCTTATATGAAATTTTTGATTTATATAAAGAAGAAGAATTTTTTCATTTTCATTCATATTCTTGATTAGTACAACTCTGATGTCTTCTTTCTTTATTTATTCGCTTACATAATAACTACTTGTTGTAAAAACTCTTTGTCTGATGCGAGATGACTTGTTTGCTTCTTTCACTCTTTATGCTTCATTAGGTTCGTATATGGACCATTTCCTCTGGTGTGTTTAAATTACCGCATGGATCATACTTCTTCAAATATACTTGGTTCCAAGGTTGGTTATGTTTTCTTTCTTCATTATTGTCCATCAACTCATACATTCCATTTCCAATAACTTTCTTAACGATGTATAGTCCATCCCACGCGTTCTTCAATTTTCCTTTCCCATTTTTCTGGTGGGGCGGTTCTTGTCTCAATACCAGCTCTCCTATCTGGAATTCACTCATTTTGACCCACTTGTTATATTCATTTTCTTGTGCGGAGGCTGTCACCGCAACAGAAGTCTTATTTCTCCACCCTTGTTCACAACATCAACCATTAATATTTAACTTCGCTTGCCTTCTTGTATCTCCTTTTTCCAATCTCTTCACTTGTTCACGCGTTCTTCACTTTTGTCGACATCAATCTCATGACAGGTTTTTCCCTCATTTGGATCTCCTCTTGATACTCTAATTCCTTGAGGTAAGGGAAATATGATGCATTGATGAAAAGTTGAAGCCACTCCAAGGATGATGTGTAACCATGGCCTTCCTATCAAGGCATTGTATGGTGACTCTACATCAACCACACAAAAACTATTTATGTGGTTATGGTTTTGAGAGGGATTCGCATTGTTATTTCTCCTTTTGTCTTATTGGCCGATCCATTGAAACCATAAACCTTGTAAGTTGAAGGGATGAGGTCATCGTATCTGTCGCCCATAGTCTTGTAAGTATGGTAAAATAATATATCAACTGAGCTACCAGGATCTATCAATATCTTGTTTATTGCCCATGCGTCTGCGTCATTATCTTCTTCTTCATCATTCTTGGCTTTTGGGTTAATCTCTAGTTTGACAACTAATTGACTCTCATGCAATTCTCCGCCTACTGGTACTTCTTCTGCGTTGAAATTGATTGGTTGTCTCTGGCAATCTTTCAGTGGTGATATCTTTGCCAAGTTGAGTATCTCTTTTCCGTCATTGTCTCTTGCATGAACTCGACTTAGGACATTGTCGTGGAAATCTTCTATGTTTCTGAACGAGTGTATTATTGAGTTACAGTATAAGTTCTTTGCATTCGTTCCTACTTCAATCAAATACATCTTCCTTCCAGTTTCTACTCCTGGTGCCCGCCCTTCTGGTTGTGGTGGTAAATTATGTTGTTGTGGGACTAAACAATGGTTTAATTTCCCCTGATCTATCTCTTAGTATGATTTTCTGCACAATTACTTGTGGTGTGACAGTGGAATCGATGATAAGCACAAAACTCTCTGCTTCTTCTTCTTGGTGGTGGCTCATGACCCATATTTGGTGGTTCTGGTATATCTTCCATTAAGATTACCGCCTCCCAGATTTTGTCTATTGCGGTATTTAGATGCGGTACTTTGTACCCACATACTATATTATAAATGTCAATTGCTGGATACTATATTATAGATGTTAATTGCTGGCTCTTCCTTGGGATGTTGAATGCGCTTTGTTCTTGTTTCTTGGTGAGCATAATTTTATGATTTCACCACGTCAAATTAAGTGAAACTAGGATTCCCATAAAAGTTTCTACAGTATTTCGGGAAATCATTGATGATCAAAAATGTAAAAATTTCATTTGTCAAGTTATATGAGACTAAAGCTTCTGTGGGTACAAAATACCGCAAACTTATTTGGTATGCGAAACAATTCCTTTAGTAGCAAGCGAAAACGAATGCGTACAACATATCTAGGTTGACGAACAAGATGACGTCACCTAGTCATGATAATAATGTGAAGATCTATGCGGCAGTGAAGAACTCGTGCGGTAATACAAATGTCCGAGCGACATTGACACGCCTCAGATCCGAAAATATGGGCTTTATTAGCTGTCCTCCACTATGTAAACTCCTATAAAAGGAGCGAGAGACCCTTGTAGTAGAGAGAGACCTTTTTGGTTAGCTGAGATAAGATATTTAGGAGAGATAAAGTTATTTTTTTCCAAGTTATGGTTTCACCCAATTATCTTTGTATTTGTTCTAAGTTCTAGTAAAAGATTTTGATTATTTCATCATGGTTTCTTAGATTACTTCATAGATTATCATAATGGTGTGGTTGTAGGATTTCCTGCAACTACATTTTGGCGCTAGGAAACAGCTCGGATGATAATCCCTGTGCGTGAAGATCTTTAAAGTCTTAGCTTAAAATTATTCATTACTTTTCAACATCTAAGCATTAATCTTTGAGAGTTTTAGAAGTACAGATTTGTAAAACGAGACCAAAAACTTTCATCTTAGCAAAATAACTTTCATCAATAGCATCTTAGGTTCTTTGAAGAATACTTTTTCCTCTGTCAAGAGTAGATATTGTTACAGGAACAAAAGATGGTGAGACAAGAAAATGAAGGAGAGTACGCGACACCGATTAGGAGGAGCAGGAGAATTGTAGGAAGAAGAAGAGGCGAAAACGCAGAATCATCAAGGATGGGCGAAAGAAACAACCAAAATCGACAAGTTCAATCTCAAATTCAGCAGGTACAAGAAGAAAATAACCGTAGGAATTATGATGAAGTAAGCGTTCACACTACAGATACAGATACAATAGAGGAAGACGAGCAAAGAACTGGGGAAGGAGGACCTATAGGAGATCATGAAGACAACATGAAAATAGAGGAACTCAGACAAAGGCTAGCAGAAGAAAGAAGGAGAGAAAAAGAAGCACACGCGAATTTGACGCGGCAGAATAATGAGCTAAGAGAGGAAAACCTTAGATTACAAGAGCAAAGGTCACAAACAACGTCAAGGACAACACATGCAAGCTCAAGATCAAGGACAAGCAGGATCACGTCAAGGTGAAGTAGATCTAGTTGCAGGGATATTAGATAAGAGCAGCCACAGATAACATTGTTGGAAATTTTTTTGTAGGTGATAATATGCAGGAGGAGCATGGTCAAGATCGCATAGAACAACAACCAATAGATGATCGATACACACAGCAAGGCGAATATAATCGTAGATGCAATCAACATGAGCAACATGGCGAACATCATCACATACGTTATGATCAGGAAGAGGAAACTGATGAAGAGCAGGGGAGGATGATATTACAAGGAAGAAAAATGTTGCGAAATCAACGCAACCGCGCAGATGAAGCTGAAAGACATAATTACGCACAACTCAATGCAAGAAATGAAAGGAATGAAAGGGACGGACGAAGGAGAAGAAGAGAAGAGGCTGAAGAACGAGAACTACAAGAGGCGATGCGTCAAAATAGATACGAGAACAGGGTAAGGCAAGCAAGGTTTAAAAGGCCTATGCAGCAAAATCAAACCATGAATGAAACAATCCTAAGAGAGTTAGCAGAAGTAAGAGCAATGATGACGGCACAGAGAGAAGGAGGAAGGCTGTAATTAGATGAAGCCATAGAAGAAGCAAGAGAAACACCATTCGCAAGGCAAATACAACTCGCAGGAATACCAACTAAGTGCACATTACCTGTTTTTACTAACATTTTCGATGGGAGTACATGTGCAGTACAGCATATAAAGGCGTACAACAGGTCTCTGTTGTAATGGGAAGATAATGATGTGGTCTTATGTAAGTATTTCCTGCCCGCTTAACAGGAGAGGCTTTACAATGGTTGGAAGGACTGCCAATGGGAACAATCACATCATTCAATCATTTATAAAGCATATTTTTAGGAGCATACATCAGTAACAACATGTTACGACCAGGAATAGAGAAGGTATTCATCTTAAGAAGAAGAATCAATGAAGGATTGCGCAACTTAACCACACGTTGGAGGACCATGTGTAGTGAAATGGCCGGAAGGGTGGATGAAAGGAATCTCATATTAGCTTTCATTAACGCACTTTTTCTAACAGATTTGTTGTATACGCAAATATTCAGGATAAAAGATACCATAATAATGACGGAGATGCGCGAATACCAAGAAGAGTCCATCGCTCTCGAAGAAAAGAAAAGAGAAATGGAATCTTATCAAGTTGCGGTCACAAACGCAAAAGAAGGAAATGCAAACCTACTACCAAGAACAACAAATGCTGTCGGAAGTACCTCTCAAGGAAGCAAAGAGAAGGCGGTAGAAGAAGATAAGCAAAAGCAAGTAGCAATGAGCAGTAGAGATCAAGAAATGTACGAAAGGGAATATAGAGAAAGACAGTTTAACAATGCTGCAGGTAATAATAAGATTCCCAGGTATGAAAACCAAGTAGAAGGGTATGGAGGACAAAAAAGATATTATCATCAAGGACCAGGTGGAAGCAACAGAGTATTCGAAGATATAAAATTTCCGCATCTAAACACAACAATAGATAAGATTTGGGAGGCAGTAATTTTAATGGAAGAAATACCCGCACCACCAAATTTGGGACAAGAGCCACCATCGGGAAGAAGAAGCAGAGAGTTTTGTGCGTATCATCACTTCCATGGCCACAACACCAATAACTGTCGAAATGTTCAAAGAATCATATTAAAAATTATCGATCAGGGAAAATTAAACCACTTCTTAGCCGCACAAAAACAAAATCTACCACCAACACCAAAAGGAAAGGCACCAGGAATGGAGGCGGGGAAGAAAACATATTTAATAGAAGTGGGAGCGAATGCAAAGAACTTATACTGCAATTCAATAATTCATTCATTCAAAAGCATATAGGATTTTCATGATAATGTATTAAGCCGCGTATATGCTAGAGATGATGTAGGAAATGAGATATTCAACTTGGCAAAGGTGTCAAAAATCAAGGATTGGCGAAAACAACCAATCAAATTCAGTGCGGAAGAAGTACCAGGAGGAGGAGAATTACATGTAAGCCCATTAGTGGTCAAGTTGGAAATCAAACCAAGATTAAAGATGAAATGATAAGAAGACAATGATGCAGACGCGTGGGCGATAAACAAGATACTGATTGATTCCGACAGTATAATAGATATTCTGTTATACCACACGTATAAAACCATGGGAGGCAAAGACGAAGAACTTATCCCCTCCACCTACAAAATCTATGGGTTTAACGGGTCAGCTAACAAGCCAAAAGGAGAAATCACCATGCAGATTCCTCTAAAGACCATGATCACATAAATAACCTTTTGTGTAGTTGACGTGGAGTCTCCATATAATGCCTTGATAGGCAGACCGTGGCTACACAATATCCTGGGAGTGTCCTCTATATATCATCAATGTATCAAATTTCCACTACCTCAGGGCGTAGGAATAATCAGGGGAGATACCACAGAAGCTAAAGTCTGTAATGGAATTGATGTTGAGAAGAGTGAAGGACGCGCAAACAAAAGAATAAATTTGAAGGATGCAGCAAAGGAGGACAAGCGAAGAGAAAGACTGATGGTTGATGTAGTGACCAAGGGAGATGAAATGGATCACCATTACACTGAATCGACAATGTTGAAGGGCAAAGAAAACATGGACGCAGAGAAAAGGAAAGGTGTGACAAATATAAATCAGAATTACACTAAGGCGACAGCATTCGCATCAGTTCATAACCGCAATCAGCGCGTTAGACAAAGTGAATTCTAGCCCAGAGAACTAGTATTGCGAATAATACCGCACTACAAGAAAGGTGGAAATATGAAAGGAGAAAATGTATGGTATGGACCATATGCTATAAAGAAGGATGCTGGAAACGGAATGTATGAATTAATGGATAAAGACGGTAAAAGCATAGGGGAGATGCTCGATCAGCCTTGGAACCAAAAATATTTGAAGAAGTATTACAATTAGGCGATGCACCTATAAAAATGCTTTTCAACAAAGTAATACTGGTGCGAAGATGGTGAAGAAAAAAAGGCTGCAAGTAGTAGATAAGATATGCTAGGTTACAAAATCTAAGATATGTTAAGTTATAATGTAGACGAATAAGTGAAGAAAGAAAAAATAGGCAATGTATGAATGATAATGAAATTTAATATTTCTTCAAGACTGAATATTTCATAAAAAGTTACAAGTAGAAAAACGAGGAAACAATAAGACCTCAATAGGAGGCAATAAAAATTAAAACCTCTAACTAGGGAGGCTAGGCATCCAATTGTGGAGTGCACCCTAGTTCGAATTTATCAAGAGGCAATAATAAGACCTAAAGCGCGTCATGGTTGGGGAAAACTTAGAATGCATGGCTCGGGTGAAAGCTATACCATTCCTGGAGACCGAGTCATGGAGAATAGGGGTGAAACAAACGCCTATCCAGTAGAGACTCCTTAGTTGAAAGACTAAGGTACTAAGCTCTCTCCTAAGGAGTGTTGAAACTCGATCAGGGCGCCGCGGTACACGGTTGAGTCAAGAGTGCCTGGGGCGTCTGGAGCGTACCTGGCCATTCTTGACAAGTCCTGACTATGATACACTCAGCCCAAAAGAAACCCCACTAGGGTGTGATCTCGTACGATATCACGAAAACAGCTGATTGTCGGCATAACTGGATGGGAAGAGCCCACCCTAACCTGGTAGGGGAAAGCTTCCTTGAAGGGGCAGTTCGGGGGAATATAAGGGCGGCATCCTCCATTAGGGAACTGAATTGTGCAAAAAAAGTTAATATCATGGGACTATGACTCAAGGGAGAGTATAGGCTTGTCGTATTGGCGCGTCAATATATCATGCAGAGGCAATAATACAAAAGATGATAAGGTAAAGTCAATGGGTCATTACATGAAAATATAAAGACCGCCTACGATTTTTCCGCATGAACAAAAAGAATACCTTAGGGCAAACATAAGACCTATCAACAAGGGGAGGCGTAATAAGACCTCTACTTAGAGAGGATCAATAAGACCTCATAACAAAAAAAAATAGACCCTTAAATGCCGCTAACATTATTTTGCAGGGAAAACAATCTCCTATAAAGACGCACGATCAAATAAAGGAGAAATTAACGCACAACAAATTAGAGGAAAAAGAAAACATTAAAACGTGAAGATAATAGTAAAACAGAATAGCTGAGGAAAAATCTAATTACGACGCAGTGAAAATGCAAAGAAGGGGTAAGAGTAGATGGGACGACATTCAGGTATGATATAGAACTTATAATTTCATTATTTTGCAAATATTGGCGCACGTATAATAAGGGCAAGTATATACTTGGTAACGCACGTATAATTGGTAACACATGCATAGAAAAATTTAATCATATATAGGCGATAACAGAGGCAAGAATGGAAATACAAATTTAAATGTTATTCGCCTTCATATGATAGACTTATGAAATATATTATTATCATTGGATTAATTCTAACTGTTAAAAAGAATGGCACTTTGCTTTTGATTCATGGTTAAGTTTAGGATTAACACAAAGGTAAAAATAGAAGAAGAATTTTCATTGAAGAAAAGAGACTTAAAAGCTTGAGAATATACATCATATACAAACGACGAAGGAAAACGTAGCATAAAGCAAGGACAGAGACTGCACAAATAAGAAGAGATATAACAAGCGAAAAAACTTGGAAATCAAGGCTATTTCTTTCCCATATCGACTCCACTACTTTTGGAAGAATATTCTTCCAACTCAGAATCTTCTCCATTCCCTGAACCACTACCATCTTCATCCTCAGTTTCTTCGTACTCCTCATATTCCGCTTCGCTATCAGAAATTTCAAAATCATCTTCATTAGCAGGAACTTCCGGAAAATCAAAATCTGGTAGAGGAATATTATGATCAACACAGATTCTCTCTGCGTACTTCTTAACATGTGCGTCACGCAAACGAAGTGCCTCCTTATTTAAATTAGAGACAGTAACCATCAACTTCTTCTTGAGCCTGCGGTATTTAGAATCTCTAGAAGAGAATTTCACCTTCAAACTTTCAATTTCTTCAAGATGCTTCTTATCGGATTCTACAAAAGAAAACAAAAAGATCAAGACCGCGTAAAAGTAAAAATCAGAAAGCAGCACAAAAATTGAAGACATTATAGAAGAATTATAGGAAACCTTCTTTCTCAGAAATAATAGTCTTAACCAACTCAGCATGATCAGACTCTAGGCTAACATTTGTAGTTAAACCATTCCTAGCGTTATCAATAACCCTAGCAGCCCACTTAAAATCATTGTCATTTTCTATAAGTAGTCGAGAGCAGATCATGTTCTCTCGATCAATTAATGCATTCTTTTCGCTAATAGCCTGATCTCTCTCCACTTGAACTTGAAGTTTAGCCTCATGAAACTCCTTTAAAGCCTTCGCACCCTTAAAAACAACATTATCCTTCTCGGTTATAAGAGCGATATTTCTCGCCTCCAAAGTTTTAATCTTTTCCTTGGCTTTACAATAACGACGCCTAAAGCCATTACTAACAGATAACATGCTCCTATGCTCAACTTTAAGAGTTTCATATTTCGACTTCAGTTCCACAGGGTCAAGAGATTCTATTTCATCATCAGAAATGTTATTTAAGAAGGAGTTAAGATGCTCTAAAAGGATCTCATCTTCAACCGGATAATTAATAGCTTCATCGGTTAAGTTGTAAATCTCTGCAAGCACAGACAATTAAAAGGGGGGGGGGGGGAAACGACACATCAATATAAGAGCGGGAGTAGCAAAAATAATATATACCGATCAACTGATTATTCCTCTCGCGGAGCTTAACAACGTTATTAGAATAAGTAGAGTTTTCAGCTTTGAGTATACGATTCTCAGCCTCAAGGGAACGAAGCTTTCTCTGAAGATCTAAAGTGATGGCATGGGACATACAGGCACTCTGTGTTAACATAAAATAGGCGTTAAAAATAAGCAAAAAAGTATAAAAGCATCATAATAGTGGGCAAGGCAGTATAGAAATTACCAAAGATCCAAGTGTGAACTGAAAGATTGGCCTTAACGCAGAGGAAACTCCTCGTAAATATTCATGATTTAAAGAAGGAGCGTCACAAATTTTAGCAACAACTTCACATGTACGAGTCAACAATTTGTCATTGATGGCCGAAAAAGAGTCAGAAAAGATACTCGACAACTGCCCCATAGAAGATGTGGATGCGGAGTTATCAGGAGGAAGCAGAGCATCACCATTAGAATGAGAGTCTAAAGGAACTAAAGAAGATGTCTTCCGCTTATTGGAAGGGTTCCGAGAAGTGGACTTAGAGACAGTCTTCTTACCCTTTCCCTTAGATAGAGGAGAACCAAGGTTAGAACCCTCAGCGTCCCCAGCCTCCACCTACACGCATAATGAGAGATAAGAAACAGAGGCAACAATATTGTTAAAATTCAAATAAGAGGATTTCTTACTTCATTATTACGCGAATGTGACTCCTGAGACGCATTTTTGTTAATCTTCTTTTTCTTCTTCACAATCTGAAATCAAAAGAGATAATAAGGGAAACAAAGAACAAAAGAAAGGAAATAAACAGGAAGATAAAGATTAAATGCAGCATACCACATCTTTTTCCTCGGGCCATACAAATTTCCAAGGTTTGTAATCAGCGAACTTCTCAGCAAAAGGAAGAACTGACCCATCAGCACCCTTACCAGAAATATAAGGACCCTCTAAGATAACAGGATACTCCACCCAACGAGTATCCTTTGAAAGACGCGCAGAGTCATTAGCCGCATTATGAAAATCAACATCCTGCATGATCCTCTTGTCCTCTGCGATACCATCCGCTCTAGTCAAGCGGATACCCCAGCGTTACTGATCATTCTTTACGATGACGACATCATACATAATAAAGAAGTTCTTCACTGTATACTCCTCTTTGTTGAAAGGTTTCGCCCACTTGGGGTAAGAAGATTCCAATCCAGCCTCACGACGAGAGTACTCAACCATTATTCTAATACAGTCGCCGCTCAATTGGAATACACAACGCGAAAAACTCGCGTCAGAAAGAAGCTCATAAAAGAGAGGAATTTGGGGGTCATAAAGGTGAATGGGAAAACCAGCAGAAAGTTGGCCAAGGGAAATGATGATTTTAAGATTATCCCATTGATCTAGTGAAAACCATTCAGGTCCGAGCATAGAAGTAGGTTCTGATCAAAGAGGAACTGATAATGTGAAACCCCTATTCTTAAATTCGTCTTTCAATTTTTCGAATTCCTTAACATTTTTCCAGCCGGGTTTAAGACCCATTATTGGAATGGGAATGGAAGATGAGAATTTAATCAAGATGATCAAATTAATCAAGATCAGGATGATCAAGATGATGATGAAGAATAGAGTTTTAAAACGAGAAAAGTGAGAAGGAAAGAACGATTGGAAGAGAATGCGAAGAAAGTGGTAAAGAATGATTAAAGATTAGGCGGGAGAAGATGAACATCAACAGCAGATGAAAGTTGCAGAGAAAGAGAAGATATGAAGAGAGAAGGTAAAAAGAAAGAAGATAAAATGTGTCACAGTAAATAAAGGATTTCATCCCAACTCCCGAGATATTTCTTTCCATCAATGCATTAATTAAGAACGAATGGATATGAAGAGGCGGTTACCAGGGATGTGTCAGATAGCAAGAGACAGAGTTAACATGTGTAAGCTGTCATGCCGAAATTCCAGAAAAATTATCAATCAAAAGGAATACGAAAAGATGAACTGGTGCGGCAAAACAATAAACTAGAGTTCCTCATACCGCACTTTCTACCAAAAGAACGATATGATAAGAGGCAAAATGTGGGTACAAAATACCGCACACTTATTTGGTATGCGAAACAATTCCTTTAGTAGCAAGAGAAAACGAACGCGTACAACATATCTAGGTTGACGAACCAGATGACAACACCTAGTCACGATAATAGTGTTAAGATCTATGTGGAAGTGAAGAACTCGTGCGGTAATACAAATGTCCGAGCGACATTGACGCGCCTCAGACCTGAAAATAGGGGCTTTATTAGCTGTCCTCCACTATGTAAACTCCTATAAATGGAGCGAGAGACCCTTGTAGTAGAGAGAGACCTTTTTGGTGAGCTGAGATAAGATATTTAGGAGAGAGAAAGTTATTTGTTTTCCAAATTAGGGTTTCACCCAATCATCTTTGTATTTGTTCTAAGTTCTACTAAAAGATTTTGAGTATTTCATCATGGTTTCTTAGATTACTTCATAGATTATCATAAGGGTGTGGTTGTAGGATTTCCTGCAACTAAAACTTCATAATAATAGTTACCTTTAGTCCAAGAAGAGATTTTTTGTCGCAAAAGGATTTAAAAAATCGCCAATTCCGCATATATGGTCAATGTACTGCTGAATTCCAAAAACAACATACATGACAAAAAAGGCAAAATATGACCCCAAAAAATGACGCCCATGTCCCTATACACGACTGGACGATGAATGCAGTGGGAACATTTTTTGGAGTGTACTAATAGTGCGTTCGAAATATTGACCAGTCAACTGGACTCATGTTCATGGTCAATAGCACTCAGCACTATTTAATCAATGTTCAACATTACAATTTTTGAGTGTCCAGTAGGAGTGCATCCGAGTACTTAGATCAGTCAACTGGAATAGTCAACGGTCAATGGTACGTTTGTGGGACTCAATGAGTCCTCATTTGACCAAAACCGTTGCTAAAAATCTATTTTCGAGGGCAAAAAAGGTACAAAACGGTTGCTAAAAGTCAAAAATGTTATTTTTTGAATTTCCGATCACGAACACTAATTGCGTGAATTTCACCCTTTTATAAGTCACTTTCCGGTAAACAGCTCAGAAGAGAATCTACAACGCCGTAATCCTTCATGACTTATAACTCGAATATGTCTGAAACACTAACCGAGAAGTAAAGGTCCTTTTCTAGGACACCAACACTTGCATATATGAGATTGTATCCATCAAACAATAAGCAACTGGTTATCTGGATTTCTTTGGTTTTCTCTTCAATTATATCAAAAAAAACTATAACCTTAGTTACTACTCGTTGATCATCTATAACAATATATTTTCTTGCCACCCAATGCATAGCGCCATTCAAAAGCGTCATAGAATAAAAACCGCAGGCTCAAAATGAGTCTTTTGTTATTTCCAACGAATCTGAACCTAGTATGTAAACATTAAATTCATAAACAGTATCAGAGAAGCCATTTAATACTTGGATCAACTTGTAATTGCCATTCCTACAATCGTAATCGAACCCATTTGCTACAACACTTGCATTACATGATTTTTGAACTATCTTTTATATTCACGAGGAGATGGGTTCCAAAAGCAAGCTGCCACCGAATCATCCAAAAAAGTTAGACCGAAAAAAACATAATATGCCGTTGCATGCATTGCATTGGACACTGGATGGTAAATCAATTTTGACATCCGTATCACTCAATGAGGATGCAGAAGCTGCATCAAAATCTACTCGATAGTAATATGGTGATGCTCCGTACATTGCAGTAAGATTTTCAACAACCTGCTGAAGATGCATCTTGATAAAATCGGATGTTTTTTTGATAATAATTCCAACCAGAGTTTGCATCCAAACCTGAATCGTACGATGGAATTGACTGTACCATCGAAAGTATGTGGTGAAGTTAGGGTTTTGTGGACACTGGACATTTATCTTGAGGAAATATAGGGGACTGATAAGCACGTAAGTGCTACATTTTATACCCATATTTATATTAGTTAGGACTCAATATTTTGACTAATGACATTATTTTAGTGCTTTTATAGAAAGTACAAACAAATTCAATCATCCCTGAAATATATGGCTAAAATGACTTTCACGACTAATGCTCTTACAACAGTAACTATGGCTTGCCAGGTTCACGTTTTATGAGCATTAGCAAAGGAAACAACATGGTGGACAAAGGATTGTCTTCAGCTGATTCAACCACGTGGGTCAAGAGAAACATAGACGTGGCCACTTACTCAACCACATGTCCTTATAGAACTTCTTTAAGCAACAGAATGCCATCTTTCGTATCATTTCTTAAATCAACAGCTGCCCTTATTTTGCGCAAGATGGAAACTTCAGGGCTTGGACAGCTGAGATTCAAGCTGCTTGTTCGAGTCAGATGGGTATATATTGGGAGCAGTTGCTGGAGGTGAATTTTGTCTACGGATGTGAATAGAGAACAACAAGTTCAATCTGCTCAACAGTATGGAAACGACAGATTTTGGGGTGTTTAAGAAGGTTATGGAGAAATAAGTTGTTGCCATGGTCGAGATTTAGAGGTGCAGTGGAGCAGTTCGATAGATAGACAGTATCTGGTGGAACTGTGGGTTAAGCAGCGTGGGAGGAGAAGTTGTGTGTTAGCTGTGCAGGGAGAAGAAAAGTTGGGCTCTTTGCTTTTGATTGTTACAAACAGAAGTGGGAATATATGTGCTTGAATTCCGGACATGAATGGAGATGAACTGAAACAGCTGCTGGAAGTGATGGTTGTCTGATAGTGCTAGAACGGAACAAGACCTGGGTATGTGGTGAACTGACACATGATTTATGGCGGCATCGTCTCTTATGGATCACAGATGCTGGGGTCAGTTGAGCAAAGAAGTGCAACTGTTGGCCGATGATCAGTTCCAAGGATAGTTAATGATGATGGCATGCAAAGACTGATGTTGAAATCAGTTAGCAGTGGTGTTGAATTTTCGATGGATCAAAGACGTCAAGGTTGAGCTGGTTGCAGTCGGCTGAAATAGATGCTAGTAGTTCGGACTTTTGGCAGAGGCTGTTAATGGAAATGTTGCAGCAACGGCAGCAACTCGAGAGGAGAGAATTGGGAGCAGTTTACAGTATAACAGAGCCTGGAAAATTCGAGTTACAGAAGAATAGTTTGCTGCTGGTGAAGAACACACGAAGAACATAAGACGCCCAAGAGCAGTCGTTCTGCTACGGTTACAGAGACAGTTAGCTGTTATCATTCTCTGTAATTGAGTTTGTAACTAATATAAGTGTTACAAATCCGGTTCTATTATTTGTTCTCCCTTTTCATTATTGTGAACACCCTTTGAGCAATAAAAACGAATTTTGAGCTTGTTTCCAAGATGATGAGCTAGACCCAATCCTTGGGGCGATGGAGGAAGCTGTTGTTTCGGTAAAAGTGATATATCTTTATTTTAAATTAATTATAGCAATTCTATTATGATTTTTGCATTGATCTAAAAAATTGGTTTTATGATTTTGATTAGTTCGCTGTATTTTCTCTTGATAGAGCATGCTTGCTTTAGTGTTTTGATGTTCTATGCTTGCGATTAACAGTTATTCTTTTGGAAATCTACATGTCTAGGAAACACTATAAGAATCAAATTGAATGTTGAGTTGCATAATTATTGTTTTATTAAATCACTAATATCGTCCAATGGTGGAATCCTAGCCCCAGTTTCTCTACAATATTCACATCACCTTTTATTTTGAGTTTGCCAGAATTTAATTTTATAATTACGTCTAAAAATATGCTTTCACAAGTCTTGAACGAATCATCTCACTACAACACTGTAAAAATACCATCAATTTTTGGCGCCGCTGCCGGGGAGCGGCTGAAGAATATTGTAATTAGTATTTTTGATTTTGTAAATAGTTAGGTTTTTATTTTATTTATTTTTATTTTTGTACAATGTTTTTATTTTAGGATTTCTTTTTCCTTTTGACTTGTTTTGTGCTATATAATTTTATTTAAGGTACCTTTTTGAGAATGATGACTCTTTCTCAGGAGACGTCACCTAAGATGACACTGGCAGAATATAAGCGTAGAAATTCAAACTATCAGGCAACCTCACCTGAGATGACGCTTGGTGAATATATGTACAACGGTATGTAGTTTTTGTAAATCCTGAACATGTTCAAAGTATGTCGACATCTTTTTCTTTGTAAATCCTTTTTCATATTTACAATCTTGGAATCGATTATACCACACTTCCAAACGAGTTTAGAATTGGTTCATCTGATTTCCAAGAACTATGTGATTGATCAAATATCAAATCAACAAGGATGCTCGAGATATTCAGTAATTAGCAACAAAAAAATAAATATTTCAGTTCGATTTTCTTTTATAAAGCAAGACTGTAATGGTGTCGCAGACGCATTTGCCAAAGCTTGCAGGAAAGATAAATTTAGTTTTGAGGATTCCTCTATCATTTGAGATTGGATCTTAAACTTGCATGTCAGAGAAAAGATTGCGCTACAAGCTTAGATTTAATAAAATTTTAGTTATTAAAGAAAGATGTATATAGTTACCTGATATCAGACTTGTCAATGCTTAATTTCTCTAAATACCCACATTTTAAAATACATGCCAATAGTCGCCAAGGCGCTCTTTAGATGGTGAGCTCCTCGCCTCACCAGATATCCTCGGAAACGGTGCGGCTATGATGTGGTCGGGGAGTTGGGGTTATTTGTTTTCGCAATATTCGGTCGCCTTGTGGAAGTTTGAGGAGACCAGTACTTCGACCAATTGGACCCAATGAGTAATATTCACTTCCTTGTTCTACTTTTTATTGTTATATTTCCTCTCCATTGTTAGTCACCACGGATTTCAAATTAATCAAAGTTTCATAGGCATTTTCACTTTTCTTTTCCTTAGTAATCACCGTACAATTAAGTAACTACCAATCAATGGGCGGAGGATTTTATCTTTGAGGAGGGGAATGAGAGGGATTTGAATGTTTGATGAAGCGAGAAGAAAGAAATTGAAAATTGGGGCTTTTAATTAATATTCTCTCCACCCCCAGTTTAGATGAAAGTTTTTTATGGTTTTTAGAGGTCCCAAATAACTTAAAAGGTTTTTCTATTTTTCCCAAAGGTTTCCTGATTTATCTGTGCTTTGGAATCATATATAAACTTAAAATATATTATAAATGAGTGCTCATTGATACATTTCAACCTTTCTCCAAAAAAAAAAAATGAAACTTTTGTAATTTTTTGTAATTCCGCTACCATTTTTCTAAACTTGGTAAGTAATGCGAATTAGCCTTTTGTAATTTGTACCTTCACATTCTTCCGTTAGTGAATAAGTTTGAGATGACCTGTAGAATTTTTACCAAGCACGATTAGGATCGGGTCGGGTGATAGCGTCGCCAGAAAAATTGGGATCCATCGCGATCAAGTATCAGTGTTTTGGTTAGCCAAAAGGGCTAGCTACTTTTAAAACGGAAAGTACGTCTACTAAGCAGTCCAATAAAAACAAATTCAAAACACCTTAATTAGACTAATTTATGGTAATTAATTTCGTAATAGTACTCGGATTAGACTAATTTATGGTAATTAACTTCCTAATAATTTCCTAGTAATTTTGTTAGTAGCTCACAGGTTAAGAACTTACTTTGGGTGGCGCTAATAAATTGCATTTGGCTGATATGGGATATTAGAAATCGTTTACGTTTTCAGCATGAAATCTTGCCAATACAGACTGCAGCGGCTAAGCTTACACATTTGATTAGTGAGTCGGGTATGTTAATTAAAGGTTCTATGCGCAATTCGATGGAGGAGCTGTGTATACTCAGATTTTTCAAGATAACGGGTAGAGCTTATAAAGCGCCAAAAATCATAGAGGTTTGTTGGCAGCCACCACCTTATGGCGGGTTGAAAATAAATGTTGATGGGTGCTCTTTAGGGAATCCAGGTCCAGCGGGATGTGGTGTTGTTTTTCGAAATCATAACTCCTTGGTAGTTGGAAGTTTGGCACAGTCCATTGGTGTGGATAATTCAGTTTCAGCGGAGTTCTGGGGAGCCATTCATGCGTTCAGAATTGCTCAGTCAAAGGGTATGTCATGCATATGGTTTGAATGCGACTCGATACATGTTATCAAAGCATTGTCTGATTATTCTTTGGTGCCATGGAGACTAGCAACGCATTGGGCTAACTGTATGAAGTTCTTATCCACAATTCAGTTGAGATATTCCCACATATATAGAGAGGGAAATGCAGTAGCTGATCTTTTAGCCAAATGGGGATCTTCTACAGGGTCTCAATGGTGGCCTGAGCCGCCAAATTTTATTCGTTCTGCTCTAGAAATTGATAGGTCAGGCCTGCCAGTGTATCGCTTTCGATAGTTTGTATCATGTTTTTTTGCGTTTTCGTTTTCTTTTGTTATCTCTTTTTCTTGTCTTTTGAGGTATTAGCCTAGTCCCCCTCATAAAAAAAGAAAAGAAGAATAAAAACACGAGGATATTTTCAGAGATTATTTAAAACCATTGATGGATGAAAAACAAGATACTTATTTACAAGTCAGATGAGCTCTATGTGTATAACGATCTTAGTTCCGGAAATTGGATTCATTCTATTTTTAGTTTTCTCCAACATTTCGATATTTGACTCTATGTGTATTTCAATCTTAGTTTGTCACGATTCTTATCGATTTTTTTTCTTCTTTTTCTATCTCATCATCGTGATCACTTAAATAGTACTAGTAGTAACCCTTAATAAAAATGTAAACACAAAAGTTACATGAAACAATATTGTTGTGATTCCACACAAAAAATGAATAACATAAATCATTTAATGTGAAAATAATAGTATTTTTTTGAAATGAATTCGGCGTTGAATTAGTTAAGCATTGTTTTAATTTTATATGTTTGATTTTTTTTTCTTTGATGAAGAAGCGTGTTGAGAAAATTATTTCTCCAATGCAAACAACATATGTTCTAAGTAGACTCTTACATGAGAATATTGTTGTTTTAAAATATCGATATGGTCCAGGAGATTGTGCATACTATGAAAAGAAAGGAAGGAAACTAGCAAAGAGTGGTCTTCTTGCTTTAAAAATGGAAATGTCTAAAGTTTTTGACAAACTAGAAGTCTAGAATGGGGTTTTGTTTTGTTGATCGATTTTCTCAAAAATCTTGTTGCATAAATATTGCTCTATGATACATCAATGCATTAGCTCTACGGAGATTGAGATTATTTTGAAATTACTAAATTAAACCTTATAAATAATAGATCTTCCATAAACTTTGTGAGAATTTACGGAAGATATCGTGTAAGCCAGAACTAGTCTGGATTCAGCTCTCTTATCTTTTGTCCAAATAATAGTCAATTAGACCTAAACTTGGAGACTCGGTCCTATCATATCTCTAGTATAAATGATGGGGTGGTCAATGTTTGGGATGGTTCAATCCACCCTTTTTTTTTTCTAAGTCACAAATTTAGTTAATAAAAACCAAATTCAGTTACAACAAAAAAGGCTTATCATAATGATAGACAATAAGCAAAAAAATGACAAAAGAAATTTTTTACAAGCTAATTTTGCTTCTAATTTCAAACTCTCATGTGCTGAATCAGTAATATGGCACCCCTTGCATTTCAACACTTTTAAGAAAGAGAGGCCTTCAAATGTGTATGAATTTGCCACCTGCTGCCAAATCTGCTCCTCTCTTAACTAATGAATCAGCTGAAAAGTTGATCTCTCTATAACAGTGTTTAAAATGAATTTCAGTGACTTGTTGATAAGCCTTGAACCATCTAGCTCTAATGCACCATGGTATAGAACCCTTACTAAATTTATTTATCACTGTCTTAGAATCTGAACTTATTATTATTCTTTTGAACCCCAAGATTACAGCCCATTCCAATGCACAGAGCACTGCAAAGATTTCTGCCATGTAGTTTGTAGCTACTCCAATACCTCCAGATATTGTGCCCACCACTTGACAAAAATGATCTCTGGCATAAATACCAAACCCTGCATTTCCTAGGTTACAAAATGATTCCCCATCACAACAAAAGAGAATATAACCATTTCCTGGATGAGTCCAGAATATTTCCTTGATGCAACTATACTTTGTATATCTAACACCCGGTCTGAAGAAGGAAATTATATCACTATCATATTGTTGCCCCCATCTGGTACCTTTCATTCTGTTCTCTCCCTCATTAACCCATTGGAAAATCCTATGCTTAAAATTATTGATGTTAGGCTCAATATTCTCAAACAATTTTTTGTTCTTTTGAAACCACAATTCTTTCATAGTGACACATGCTGTTGTCATCCATACTTGTTTCACTAAAGGACTACAGTTCTGAGCTAGTTTGCATATATCACCAAAAGAGGTAGGGTTAGAAAAATTAAATACCTGACAAAGCCAGTCCCAAATTTCTTCACTGAATTTGCAATGCCAGAGAGTGTGATCCATACTGTCTTTATCTGCAACAAAGATACAACATCTAGACACCATTTCAAAGCCCCTGTCTCTCATTACTTCATCACCCACATAGACTTTTTGGTTTAGTTTGCAAATATTACCTGCAATACTGGGATGTAAGAATGTTTTCCATATTTGAGTTGGCCATTGTAGTTCTGGTTCTTTCTGTCTTATTCTCTCCACTGCAGATGCTGTAGAAAATATACCATGTAAACTTCCACTCCATACCATTAAGTCTGCACCACCACCAGCTTCAGGTAAGGATGTATTACTGATGTAAGGTTGAAGTTCAACATATATTGACCAAGAGTTGCCCTCCAACAGCTCACTGACTTTCATATGTATGTTCTCTTGGACAAAAGTTATCTCACCAATCTGATTAATTAATGGATTCTCCCCAATCCAGGTGTCAAACCACATAGAAATATTTGTACCATCTCCTACACACCATCTAACATCATCCTTTAAAGTATTCCATGCCCATTTTAATCATGGCCATATTGATGACATTTTCCATCTGTTATTAAAATGTCCATTTTTATCCTTGTACTTTGCGAGGAAAAACTGTGCCCAGTCTTCTTAGAATTTAGGATTTTCCTCATCATTTTCATGAGTAATACTTTATTAATTACCTCTAATCTTCTTATACCAAGCCCTCCTTCTTTGTATGGTGTACAAACTCTTTTCCAAGATATAGTCTTAAATTTCCTTACCTCACTATCACCTGACCATAGGAAGTTTCTTATTATTTTTTCACACACTTTTATAACTGATGCAGGCCACTTGTACACTGCTAAGACTGACTTGACCAACACTAGTCTGTCATGAAAAGACAACAACCTCCCTTTCCATTTAGCCAGCTTGTTTTGAATCATTTCAACCATAGGCCAAACCATTGCAGCAGTCACTCTTCCAGGAGCAAGCATTACTCCTAGATATTTGTCTGGAAATTTTGAAAGTTCCATGTTGACAATTCTAGCAATCTTGTTTTTCCTATCTTCAGTAACTCCATCCACAAAGCATTTTCTCTTGATCTTGTTAATAACTTGACTTGAAGTAGCTTGATACTCATCAAGTAGTTGAAAAGGATTTTTTAGACTTCTCTTGGAGCCATTACAAAAGATGAATACATCATCTGCAAAGAATAAATGAGTTGGATATATCCCTTTTGTGACTACCATTGGAGTTATTGCTTTACTGTTCACCAAATGAGTTAAGTTTCTACTCAAAACATCCTCCATAAACACAAATAAAATTGGATAGTGGGTCTCCCTGCTTCAACCCTCTTTCCACTGAGAAGAACCCACAAGGACCTTCATTTAATAAGACATATATTTTAGCAGATTAAAATAAGATCAATAACCAATCACACCATGAAGAGGAAAAACCATATTTTTTCAACACTGCAATAAGGAACTCCCAACTTACTAAGTCATATGCTCGTGAGATGTCTAACTTTAGCCCCACATTGCCTCCTCTTCTTTTCCTTTTCATCTCATTCACTAATTATGATGCCAATAAAACTTGCTCATGAATATTCCTCCCCTTGATGTAAGCAACCTGTTATGGAGATACCAATTTGATCATTAAGTTGCTCATTCTTGATGTAATGATTTTTGTGAATATCTTGAATAAGACATTACTCAATGCAATTGGCTTAAACTGGTTTACTGTTTTTTCTCCTTGAACTTTTGGTAGCAGAAATAAGAAGTTAGAGTTCATTCCTTTAGAGATAAATTTCCTCCTCCAGCAGAATCAAATAGTAGCTATTAGATCATCTTTAATAATGTCAGGATAGCCATCAGAACCAGGTGAGATGTCAGGATCAATATCAAAGACAATATTTTTAATCTCAGTACTGTCAGGAACTGCATCTAACATGGATTGATCTTCATTTGTTATGACAGTAGGGATGACATCCAGCAGTCTATGATTAATAGTGACATTCTTAAAACTGAACTTTTCCTTAAAATGTTTAACTAAGATATCTGTAATTTTTCCTTGGTCAGAGATAATATCTCCACTACTTTCTTCTAGTTCACTGATTGAATTTCTTGCATTTCTAATCTTTAAATTTTCATGAAAAAAAACCAATTTTTGTTGATCCCTCTTTTACCCATTTTATTCTTGACTTTTGTTTCAGCATGGTGCTTTCTTGAGTTTCTCTATTTTCCAATTCATCCTGAGCCTCTACAAGTTTGTCAAGTGCTTCTTCATCAAAGGGATTAATATCAGATATTGACATTGAATTTTTAAACTTTTCCTCAGCTTCCTTGAGTTTAACTCTAACATTACCAAAAACATTCCAGTTCCAAGCATTTAAGACATTCTTTAGATTCTTCAATTTCTTCATAAATATAAAAACTGGATCACCAATCACAAAATTACTCCAACTATCTAGCACTGTCTGAAGAAAAGAGGGATGAGAAGTTCACATTTTTTGAAATTTAGTTGGTACATTTTTTGGTTTAGGTATATTGGCACATCCTCCCAGTAATGGGGCATGATCTGAAGCAACCCTTAAACCAACCTTATAACCTAAGTCTTCATATAGTTGCATCCATTGTTGATTAAAGACCACTCTATCAAGGTTGCAAAGAATTCTTCCATTCCCATGATAACAATTTCACCATGAAGTTTGTACACCAGTTTTTGGTTCTTGAATTAATTCACATTTATTTAAGCAGTTTGTGAAATCAAGCATTGATATCTTATTTGGAGCTTTACCACCCACTTTTTCCTCCCGAGAAGTAATAGCATTAAAGTCCCCCAAAGCAATCCAAGGCTTCTTGAAATCACTTATTAACTCCATTTAAGACCATAAGAATCTTCTCTGCACTTTTTTGACATGAGCATGTACTCCAGAAACTAAAACATCTCCGACATTTACTGTAATCATTTGACTTGACATAGAAACCACTGATGGGGTTGCTATATTCTTATTCCAAAATAACCAAATGTTGCCTTTATTGTTTGAGACAGAATTGTGTATCACCATGCTTTGCATCCCAGGTAAATTTAACTTATTAAAAAATGTAGCAAAACAATGAACTTTAGGTTCAGCTACCCATACTAAAGAAGGACTAAATTGATCTATTAAAGACTTTAATTTATTTTGAGCCATAAGTCTTCTTAGGCCTCTTATATTCCAAAATAATATCTTCATGGCTTGGTAGGAGGGTTTTTAGTACCCCTTTACCTGGATTTCTTCTAAAATTGTACTTTGCATTAGAAGGAGCTTGCTTACCCACCTTAACTGGAGTTGTGATTGTGGAACCAAAAGAACTAGCTGAGTTGACTACCATCTCCTTTTCCACTATCTTGGACCAGGAAGTAATGAGAATGGATTCTGAAGTAACCTTGCCAGAAGAACCATCCACAAATTTGATAGTGCTGTGAAGTGCAGTATTGTCTTCAACAATTTTTAGAACTTTTGAAACTTCCACATTATCAGATTCTAAGTCTTCAGAGTTTTTCAATTCAATTTCACCCTCTTCCATCTCCAGAGGAATGAATCTTCCTTATGTAGTAAAAAATTTCATTAATAGGCTGAGGAGTTGGGTGCTCATGAATACAATTAACAACTGAATCTTCTTCAGTTCCACAGATATCAAAAGGAATATGAACTTGAGTTTTAGGAGCAACCACACTATCTTGTTTTCCTTTACTCTGTTGTTGAGAGGTAGATTTAGAACTGGAAGGGAAATTCCTGGATTGTGTTTTATTCTTTTCAACTCTACAATCTGTGACAAAATTCCCAACCACACGACAAGTAGTACAAAATTGAGGATAATTTGGAATCAGTACATCTTGAAAGAAACCCCCAAACTTGGTGCCAATCCACACTTTATTAGGAACTGAATGTGCAAAGTCAATTTCTACCAACACATTAGCATAATAACCCAAATCACACTTTAAAGTAGCTTCATCAACTTTGATAGGAGTACCTAGTTCACCGTAGATTGTGAAAAGAATTTTTTCATTCCAAAACTCTAACCCCAAATCAGGTTGACGAACCCACACTACTGCTTTCAAACTTCTTTGTTTCAATCCACCCTTGTATTTCCCTCGTTCGGATATGTTTTTTCCGTGAGAACGGATATTTTAGAGGAAATTATTCGATGGTTAAATCATGAATAAATCGGCCAAATCGCATGGAAAATTGTTATCAACAAAGTAGTGTAAATTAATCAAGTATTTAATGGGTGTTGAGAAGGCATATGACAAAGTTAACTGGGTTTTTTTTTTGGACATTATCATGAGAAAAATGGGTATGGGTCATAAATGGAGACGGTGGATCAAGACTTTGATATTGACAGCACATTTCTCCATTCTCCTCAATGGGACGCCTGGAAATCAGTTCAAGAGTTCTAGGGGGTTGCGACAAGGAGACCCGTTATCTCCCTTTCTTTTCACCATGGTTATGGAGGGACTATGCAAGATGGTTCAAAAAATTGAGGCCAATGGGTTATATAAAGGTTTCACAGTTAAGGCGAATGGAACACAATTGTCACATATTTTGTTTGCAGACCATACAATCTTCTTCTCTAGTGACGACGCAAAACAGATTCTTAATATCGGAGATCTCCTAATTTGTTTCCAATTAAGTTCATGACTTAGCATCAATCCTATAAAGAGCTCAGCAATTAACTAGGGAAATAAAGTCGACTTGACTAAGGAAAGATTGGACTAGTTATCGTAACAGAAATGAAATAGCTAGAAACAAAAACCAAAATTTAGGAAATGAGCTCAGTACATGTGTCAATCCATCCCATCATTTGCTGGTGCGATGCGGATTTAATGATAAAACGTACTTTCGAAGCTAGATCTCCATGCCTGTAATAACAACTTTGACAAGTGTGGCTTGTGATTGTGAGTTTGCACACTATCCGCTAGCTATATTAGAAATGATCGATACACGGTGTGACAGTGTCAGCGAAATCACTATTTCTCCCTTATGGTATGGTATAAGATATGGCTTAGTTCTTAGATGTTTGGAATATTCTGAGCATGCAGCAGGAGAGATTTAATGATGCCCATTCGCTTATGCTCAGATGCAATGCTGCAGCTAATCATCCTTTTATGTCGGTTGAATAGATGCATTAAACCGACACGGCGACACTGCATGGTGCCTGTTTTCATTTCTCTCATGTAATTAAACTTTTCTGTTGTTTTTCCTCAACTGAGGAGACAGGAAGTGGAGAAATATAGTTGAGATTGGGAGAATTAATACAGACATTTATTATTATTTTAACATGTTTGTTTTCTGAGAGTTTTTTTTCTTTTCTTAATTGTGATTTTTAATATACAGAATGTACTGAGATTATGTATTATTATTGTTTGATACAGAATTTGGTGCACTCGTGTCATTGATATCATCTGTCGAAGAATTTAATTATTTATCATTGTACTGAAATTATGTTGTCAAGTAAGGATAAAAATGATGATTAAATGAGAAGGATAAACGAAGATACAACTGAGAGTGCAGCCTAGCCTATTTTTTGCTTATAATATACAGAGGGAGCACGGGCCGCCGGGAATGGCGGGCGGGCGGGCGGGCGAGAGAGCTGCCATCAAATATAGATTGGAGATAAATAAAGTTACAGAAAGACACGGTATATGGTGGGTGACTAGTTATTTCCAGTTAAGTTTGTTTGTAATTCTCGTATCCCGCCCGAATGTTAATTTTTTTGCTTGGACTGATGTGCATAACAGAATAAACACGATTGTTATGCTAAAGAAAAAGGGAATTCTTCGAGATAATTCTTGTAATCTTCATGGTATTGAGGAGGAGAGTGCAAATCATATATATTCCTAGCTTTACTGCAAGATTGGGTACAAAACTTGGCATTCTTTGCTGCCAAAAGAGATTTGGGTATGGTTTTTCTGGAATCTCTCGACAAACTGGCTAATTGTTGGTATCATTTATAAGTGTCGTTCCTCCACAAGTAGAAAGTTGCAACAATTCGTTGCAGCCGCTGTAACATGATGGGTATTGTTGAATGATATGCAATATAAGGACTTTTGAAGAGAACCATGCTATCAAGAATGATCAAGATCTAAGCTTTGCAGCCAAATATTCGGTGTGCTTTAATGGGCAGCAGAGGCTGGCCTAAGTCAACATTTAACTTCACAAGTTCTTTGTTTGATTTGAGAATCTTTTATGTGTAATCTTGTAATTCCCTTAGATCGTAGTTTCTCCCAGTAGAAATTTACATTCTTCTTCTAATATGTTCCTATAAAAAAACAAAAACTTTAAATTTAGTACCGAGCCTTCAAAACAATGTCTGATTGCTAGTTTCATTTTTCTTATAGTATTTTGGAAACCCATGCAAAGTCTTTTCAAAATTCAATAGACAAACTGACTTCACACCAATATCGGCTGAAACTTTGAAAAAATATATAAAAGATTTGAAATCTATGATACAAACATTTACAAGAGCCATGAAATTGTCATAAGGGGTGTCTTCAATATTGAAGAAACTTATGTGTGTACATGCAACTTCCGCCTCCATCAATTGTCTATGCAAGTATATCTGCATGAACTTAGAATTCCTATCCATAAAGTTTTCCTTGACCAACACAATGCTGAAAACACATAAAAATCAAGAAAGCACCTTTGGTTTAGATTCATTCTATTAGTTTTCTCCAACATTTCGTATTAAAAATTTTTTTTTTGAAGAGAAAAGGGTATATATTAAAAAGAAAAAGAGTATATACAAAATATACAAAGGTCAGACAGACATAAGGAAACAAAACACTCGAACTACAGGTTTACAATAACCTCCCATTGAAAGAGAATTTATGTTGTTGTGTAACCCTCGAAAACCCCTTCTCTAGACCACCATAAGCACAGATTTTGCTTCACTGCCACTAACAAATCATCTTGCTTCTTATGACGCCCACCATGCACCCTTGAATTCCTCTCGTTCCAAAGCTCCCAGATGATTGCATACGGCAATGTCCTCCAAATGGTCAAATTTCGATTATTAAACTTAACCCCCCTCCAACCTTTCAAACAAGCCTGAAAATCTTCTGTCATCACCCAATTTAAGTTCCAAGCACTGAAGAAAGAATTCCATAACATCTGAGCCCAATCACAATGCAAAAATAAATGGTCGCTTGTCTCGACTTCTTTATCACACAGGAGACAAACAGTGGAAGCTACATTGATACCCCTACTCAGTAACATACTCCTTGTGGGAACCGAGTTATGCATAGCTGCCCAAACCAAAAAGGATACTTTGGGAGGGGTGTTCTTGCCCCCTAAAACGTCATCAAACAAACAGTCTTCATGTGCATCCATTAGTTTATCATAAAGCTTCTTTGATGAGAGATCACCAACTACATCATCCTCAGCATCACCTCGCAACATAATATTCCTCATATCATACTTCAATTCAAGCAAATCAATTCTTTCAGCAGCATCCAGCGTCCTTTTAAAAGAAAGAGACCAATTAATCCCAATAAACTCTGAAACAGAACCATTCTTATTTAGACTCAATTTGTAGAGTCTAGGATACTTTTCCCTTAACGCCTTCTTTTCCAACCACCAATCGTGCCAGAATCTACATCCTGCACCATTCTTGAGTTGAATATCAGCACAACTATAAAAGTCAGCTTTAGATTTTTCAATCCCCAGCCACATACTTCTACCAACAGTAACCTTAGTCTCCGCAGGTCAAAGAAAAACATCATTTGAATTGGTCTTCTCGCACATTAACTTCCTCCACCAAACTTCCTTTTCTTTGGGATATCTCCAGTGCCATATAGCTAACAAAGACCTGTTAACACATCTCAAATTTCTGATGCCTAGTCCACCTTTCTTTTTTGGTTTAGAAACCTTGTCCCAACCTACCCAGCTCATCTTTCTATTCTCGTCATCTTCTCCCCAGAGAAACTTCCTCATGATCGTGTTAATCTTCTTCCTCATGATCGTATTTAATTATATGTGTGTATTAATTTTAGTTTAGTATACAGATTCATTTTTTCTGTATGCTTTTTGTGATTATCACTTAAATAGCAGTAAATCTCAAATAATAAAAACTATAAACACCAAAATTAAATGAAAATAATAATATTGTGATTGGACACACAAAATGAACAAAAATTAGCTAATGGGAAACAATATGGTTCTGATATGAGTTTAACTTCGAATTAGTCAGCATAGTTTTAATCGGTTGCAGAGATTTCCTTTTAATTATTTCTATGTTAGATTTTTTTTTTTTTTGGAACTTTTTTTCTAGCCCAATTCTCAATTTTTGTATACCAAAAACCCACCATTAAGATTCTAGATATAAGAAACCCATGATTAGTTAATATATGACTTGATAACCAAAATAACCTTTTTACAAAAATAGAGAATCCTAAAAGAACTCAACTAAAATAGTAAAAATCCGAAAATTCCTATCTAATAAAAAGAAAAAAACGTGATAACACCTAATCCCTAAAAAAAAAACTCCGTGAATATCCTCCCCCTGAATTAACTCCCTAATTCCTAGAAGAATCTCCAACCATCAAACACGTACAAGATTTAAGAAAATCCTAATTTTCATGCGAAATTGTTGAAATTCAAATTTAAGAAATCTATTTTACTCCCTTGGAGATATTATTGAAAATTCTAATGTTTTTAGGTAAAATTCTACGTTTTCACCGATAGTGGTGTTAGATGTAATCGATGAAAATTTCAATTTTCACCCATATTAAGCCAGACAAAATGGGTGAAAATCACATATTTATAGAGGGTGAGAATGCAATTTATCCCTGATAAACAGGTGATAAATCAAATTTTCGTTAACACAGCCAGGCAAAAGGGTGAAAACTCCAATTTTACGATGGGTGAAATTACAATTTATCCCTGATAAACAAGTGATAAATCAAATTATCGTTAACACAGCCGAGCAAAATGGGTGAAAACTCCAATTTTATGATGGGTGAAAATGCAGTTTATCACTGATAAACAGGTGATAAATAAATTTTTCCGTTAACAAACGAGTGAAAAATTAGGTTTTCATACGAAATATGCAAGAGTCGGATACTTGGGAATGTCCTTTTCCTATCTAAGAAAAACAAAGACTCGGGAGCTTCGTCGCAAAATCAATTGTGAAGACCCCTTTCTTTCTTTTTTTCTTTACTTACACTAAATATGTGTGAAAATTGGAAAAAGTATTTGGAAGTATCATGTTTCAGGCACTTACACTGCTGCACACCATGCAAACCTTCGTCAGTTTGCATTACCAGTCTGTTGGTATCTATGTACTATTTGGCGTTGGAATCCTATAGTCGTGGACAACATTTTGTCCCATCCTTAAAATAAGACTAATAAGTGTTCCTTCCCCTATGAGTTTAATGGAATCAAACCAGTTTTTAATTTATTAAGATGTTCTAATGAATAAAGAGTATTAAGATATAAAGACGGATATGAACCCTGATATCTTGGAGATTGTTTGTGACATCAAAATTCTACTAGGATAAACTAAGAATACAGGTATCTTCCGATTCAAAGAAAAAGCTCTTCTTCCTCCACATACTGTTAGATTTATCTTCTTTAATCAGATATCGATGCACCCATATCAAATCTAATACAGTTATAATTTATATCGATCAAATAGCTGAAGAAAAAAAAGTATATGAACCCTAATAACTTTTTTTTTTGATCGGTCTAACAACCCTAATAACTAATCGACCAGACAGCTGAAGAAAAGAAAATTAACAACTCAACCAAAGAAGATAAATAATAATCAGAGAAGAGAGGAAGAATAGGAAAAAGAAAGAGAATGAGCGAAACCACTGCCTCAAAAAACGCTCCTGACTAATATGTTTACTATGAATAGAATTATTTTTCCTAATATTTTTATTAATAATATATGTAATTTATAAAGTTTAATTTAGTCTATATAAAACCTGAAAATCTGAATTCAATATAAGACTACTAATCTTAGCTGTCGATCTTATTTTTTGGGCTACAGATATATACCATCTTAATGACGGGTTTATGAAAGAGAGAGAAATCAAACTTAAATTCCTTAGAAATTTCCAATATTTTTTTTAATATTAGCGGCGCTTGTGGCCCCTTCCATTATATCTTGAAATGCTTCGAGATAAATTAACAAGATTTCTTGCTGTAGCATGCAGGGAACCTCAACTTGTGCTGGCTGTTGGGTGTTGAGGTACATTATACTTACCGCTGGATCTCAACCAAAGATTGCTGGCATCTTAGTTTCCTAACAACTTCCACTTTCGTATATTTCAATGGAAGTCAGACGCAACTTGACTAAAAACCAACCAACTTCGATCAGCAAATAAGTCGACTATTGCAAATGGACAATTGGACTAGTTTCAACGGAAATTAATGAAGTAGCTAGAAACAAAAACCCTGAATTAGGAAACGAGCTCGATCATGCCAGACGACATATATGTATCTTCCATCCCTTCATTTGACAGTGCTGCTGATTTACCACAATAATAAAGCGTACTTTCTTAGCTATATGCGTACATCGTGTTAGCGAGATCTCCATCACTCCCTCATGGTATGGCATATGGCTTAGTTCTTAGAGGTTTGGAATATGGTGAACATGCAGCAGGATAGATTTAATGCTGCAAGCTAATCATCCTTTTATCTAGGTTGAATAGATCCATTAAACCGAACCAATGCATAGTGCATGTTTACATTTCTCTTTAGGCGACAGGGAGTGGAGAAACGCAGTCGAGATTTAGGATTCAGAAGAACTAGTAAAGACATTTATTAGTTCTAATATTCATGATCCCAGCACACATAATTAAAGAACCTGCTTTTGGTTATCGGATTTCGAACACAGAATGTACTGAAATTTTGCTGTCAAGTGAGGATCAAAATGATGAATAATAATAGAGCAGGGGGAGCGCCGTGATTAAGGGTGAGAGAGTGGGCAAGTATAAGACACGGTTTGATGGGTGGTTAGTTTATAACTAGGTTTTGTTATCTTCTGCATCCATACACAAGATACTAGCCAATTGTTATCTTTTGGATTTTTTTTCTTTTTTTTGATTGAAATTGAAGAATTCGGTATAAGTAGTGGGAAAAATTCCAAAAAAATAAATAACAGCCCAGTCGAGAACTTCGTAAAACATTAATATGCATATCCAGCCGCTTTTGCCCATGAGAGAACCAAGGATTTAGCTTCTAAGCTAATCTCCCTCAAGACATATTTCTCTTGGGAAATACAATGGTGCAGGCTCCTTCCACAAAACACAAGCTACTGCTGCTGCTGGAATAAGTGGCCAAATTTTCCTTCCAGATAGTGATAAACCCTTTGCATTCCACTTCCACTAATAGAAGAGATCCTTCCAGAATGAACTAACAATCTCATAACTCCAGATTCAATTATTTTTTGATGCGCCTCTTGACTTGCAAATTGGATTCCCTTTCCGGTGACTGGTGTCAACATTCACAATCATTCACGACACAAACTTATCAACTTTTTCGCCCAAGATTAGTTAATGAAAACACATAAAAGGGAAGGAAGTATATTCAATTTCGATTCATTCTATTTTAGTTTTCTCCAACATTTCATATTTAATTCTACGTGTCTATCAATTTTTGTACTTGGATTCATTTTTTCTCTTTCCTTTTTATCTTTCATCCTCGGTTATCACTTAAATAGCAGTAAATCTCAAATAATAAAACTTGTAAACACAAAAATTAAATGAAAATAATTAATATTGGTGTGATTGGACACACAAAATGAACACAAATTAGTTAATGGGAAACAATATGGTTTTGATATGAGTTTATCTTCTTATTAGGTGAGCACGTACTGTTTTACCCGTCTGCGGAGATTCCTTTCTTTCCAAGAATTTCTGTTTTTTTGTTTTTGTTTTTTTTCCCTAGTACTGGCCGCTTTCCATCATATTATGAATGCCATTCAATAATTATTACAAAATAAATTAATAAGTAAATCAGAACGGGTACCTAGCTCAGCTGGTCATCCCCGTTCCCCAAAGTTTGGCGTATTGTAGAAATTAACATGGAAAGTAGAGTTAGTTTGCCCCTCTTGTGATACAATCTCAGCCCCCCATAATGTAATATTATTTATCCAATAATAAAATAATAAAAAATTAATTAATTAATTTCAAAAGATACAATGGTATTTAAGAAGTTTCGAGATTAAAGTGTAAACTGTCACCATTCAATCTCATTTTTGTTGATAATAATTTTTTAAAATTAATTCAAAGTTTCATGCGTTCCAGGAGGTCCTAGATTCGAGCCCCCTAATAGAGTAATATTGCAGAAATTAACATGGAAGGTAGTGTTAGTTTGCCCCCCTTGTGACACAATCTCAGCCCCACATCCGCTTCGGCTCCCTTAGCTAGGTTACCCATGAGGCTCGTTGGTAAGCTAGCACAGCAACCTGTGTTCAATTAATGTAGTAGTATGTTGTTAGGGCTTAGCTTGTTAGGCTTCCAACTAGTTATTGTAATATTCTTTATCCAATAATAAAAATATTTCAAGATTAAATGAGTAATAATATTTCAAAATAAATTAATAAGTAAATCATACTATGAAAATACATGGCGAACCAGGTTTCTTGCTGGGCATGCACTAACGCAAACAAAGGAAAGGATTGGAGAATTGGACTAGTTGCAACGGAAATTAATGAATTAGCTAGAAACACAAACCATGAATTAAGATAGGAGCTCGATCACGCCAGACGACATATGTGTCGTCCATCCCTTCATTTGACGGTGAGAATAGTAAAGCGTACTTTATTAGCTAGATCACCATGCCTGTACAATAACTAACTTGGATCTGCAGTGTGACTTGTGACTGTGAGTTTATACAATATTATCCGCTCCCTATATTGCAATATTGTCAGCGAGATCACAATCTCTCCCTCATGGTATGGCATAAAATATGGCTTAGTTCTTAGAGGGTTCGGAATATTGTGAACATGCAGCAGGAGAGATTTAATGCTGTAGATAATCGTCCGTTTATCTCGGTTGAATATATCCATTAAACCGACCAATGCATAGTGCATGTTTACATTTCTCTTTAGGTGACAGGGAGTGGAAGTTAGAATTGAGATTTAAGATTTAGAAGAACTAGTAAAGACATAATTATTAATTTTAATACACATGATCCTAGTACACATAATTAAAGAATCTGCTTTTGGTTTTCTGATTTTGAATACAGAATGTAATGAAATTATGTTGTGAAGTGAGGATCAAAATGATGAATAATAGAGCAGAGGGAGCGCCAGTAATAACGGTGAGAGAGTGGGCATCAAATATAAGACATGGTATGGTACATGGATAGTATATGAATTTTGTTATCTTGTGCCTCGTGCATAAAATAACAATACGTTGTTGCACTGAAAAGTGTAAAAAATAATGAAAATATACGATAGATGGTGTTATTTTTCATTAGAGATTTTTTTTGTATTATTATTATTGAAAGAGAAGAATCGGGCACAATAAGCAGTAAAATTAAAAAAACAAAAGTAATTAACAGCTCAGTCAAGAACTTTGTGAAGAAATGGTATGGATGTCCAGCTGCTTTTGCCCATGAGAGAACCAAGGATTTAGCTTCTAAACTCAATCTCCACCAAAAACATATTTCTCTTGAAAAATACAATGGTCAGAATCCTTCCAAAAAAAACAAGTTACCGCAGCAGGAATAAATGGATAATTTTCATTCCAGAATGTGACAAACCCTTTGCTTTCGAGAAACTTTGTTTTCCAATAATACACGAGATCCTTCTAGAATGAGCATCAGTCGGTAAAAACTGTCGATTCAATGATTTGTGAATGCGCATCTCAATATGTCCAAATGCATTACTTTCCGGTATCAACATCCACGGACCACGATCATTCACGACATAAACGTATCAACTTTTTCAACGTGCAATGCTTAAAAAGTATGGTCTCTATTGTTCACCCAAACTTAGCCTTTGGCTGGAACTTATACTTTATTACCGTGTTAGTCGATAAGTAGTCATTTTCTAACAGATAATTAACACCTCCAAGAAGAGGATAGACATAAGTTTTTCACCCCAAAAAGAATTAATATGTGGCGACTGGCGATGAAGTATTACCACCTAAGAATATGCTCAACAGATACCACTACCACTCGAACTTAATTAGAAGGGCCAAGGCTTAGTCATATGGCGTGCTAATCTAGCACCTAGATTAGCAGTCCACGTCAGTGTTCAGCGCTGTTAGGTTCATCACAACCAATCTCAGCCATCACATCAAAAATTAAATTTAGTGTGCTACTTGGTTCAGCGCCCGGCGCTGTTTGGTTCAACGCAAAGGTGATTTTTGTGGCTCTGAACCATTCCGCGCAACTATCTCGCTGCTAGTTGACATGCGAACAAATGGTAGGAGAGAGAACTAATGTTAACAAATAGACAACACTTTTTTAATTGCAACACTTTTTTACTAATCTACCACTTAGCCTCACAATCGGCCATTGCTAGGTAAGGTTGCACACATCATTTACATTATATGTGATTACCATACACGACCTATCATAAAATCAGTTAAATTTTTAAGCCAAAAAAATAGAAATTGAGAACATAATTTTGAAATAACTTTTGAAAGTAACTTATTTGAAGTAAATTTGTAACCTCAATACAATTTTCTGGGATTGATTTCCCCTTCAATCAACTTCTGGTGTTCCAAGATTCCAAATTCCAAGCACAACTCGCTTTAATTTTATCTTTTTTTGTCGGTTTTATTTTTATATAGGGTGGGACATAGTAGTACCTCAACTCAAAGTCCTCAACATTTTCACCTCACCTTCTTTAATTTTTGTTACCAACTTTTGGAATCATTTTTAGTTGGAAGAAAGAAAGAACCATGGTCGGCTAACCGTGGACCAGGACCATCATCATCACCCCACCCACCTGACCCCCATTCAGTCAATTGTTACACGTGTCAAGTACCAGCTCCAGTGGGACCCATACTTTAAGGATCCCCCACGAGCCACAAACCAACCAACAGAGGAGCGTACCGCATGTAACGGTCGAATATAAGACCGTTGAGAATTTAAAAAATAAAAATATTCTCACATTATCCAACGTTAATGTTCTCCTCCACCCCCCACCATTACTGACTCCTCTCTGTTATCCTGCAGTTGGAACTACCTCTTAACAATCAAACAACCATTTAATTATGTAGCTGTTTAGATTCCTAGACTAAGAGCATTTCTTTATAATAAAAACCATTTCATCTTTCTCTCCACATCCCTTATCTCTCACAAACTCTATGTAATTAGCTTGTTGTTAGTAGCAGCAGCAGAAGAAGAGAAAAAAAAAATGGCAGTTATGAAAAAGAGTTCAAGCAACTGGGCATTTTCTCTGAAGGTATTACTTATATCTACTGGAGTTTTATCCATGGCGATTATTTTGAAGCTTTCTATACCAGTAGTATTGGAGTTTATGATATCTGAAGTTCCTGTGTTTTGGAGTTCACTTCTATCTTGGTTAACTCCTCCGTATCTTTATGTAATTATCAATGGTATCATCATTACAATCGCTGCTTCTTCAAGATTTCATCAGAATAAGAATGATGGCGCTCTAGAGTTCAAACCATTATTAGTACCTGTTAATAATACGATTATTAGTGCTCCAGTTGTTAGTAATTTCGTTGGATATGATGATACAATGATGATGATGATGAACATGAAGAATTCAATTGAAATTAGATCAGAATTTGAGGAGGGTTTGATTAGTTTTGGTCAGAATCATCAAGTTACAATGAAGAATCAAGTTGTTGGGTATGAGCAGCAGCACCATGGAGTTCCAGAAAAGAGTCTAATTGGTAATGGTATGTTTGGGTTTGGGTATGATCATCATCATCACCATGAAGTTGCAGTGAAGAATACAAATCTAATTGAGTTTGAAGATTTGGAACCAAAGGTGTATCATGAGCAGAAGCAAACAGAAGAAAATTTGGTTATCCCAGAAAGAAAGAAAATGAAGAACAAAGTAGTACTGGATGATGAATTTAGTCACGACGAGAAGGAAAATAGTTTCATGATTTCAAGATCTTCTTGGACACCACCAATCAATCGAACAGATTCAATGGAAAATATTCAGATTGATAGTGAAATTTCAAAGCCACCAGCTTCTTCAAGATTCAATCACAAAAAATCCATCAAATCAAGTCCTGAAGGTAATGAACAGCTAATTCAATTTCAATTTTGTAATTTCGATATCTATTTTACGAACCATAAATGAAAATTTTGTGGTTCTAAATCAAATTTTTGGTTTGATTTTCAGGTGTTAAGACATTAGGAGTGGCGAAACCAAAGAGACACGAGACACTGGAGACGACATGGAAGACGATTACAGATGGTAGATCAATGCCATTAACGCGACACTTGAAGAAATCGGATACATGGGAAGCTCGTCACCATCAACAAGATCAATTGACACCAAAGTTGATGAAGAAATCAGAGACATTTACTGAAAGATGTAACAATAATAATCAATCATCTGATTCATCACCAATTTCATCTTCAGGTAAGCTTCATAGGAGTCATAAGAAAGAACCATCATTGAGTCAAGATGATTTGAATCGGAGAGTTGAAGCTTTTATTAACAAATTCAATGAAGATATGAGATTACAGAGGCAAGAATCGTTGAATCAATACAATGAAATGGTCAGACAACGATGATTGATTCAGAAATTATTTTACTTTTTTGCTCAATTTTTTGTGGAATATAAAGGAATTTTATGGAAAAGCAAGAGAATTTTAGTTTGCTTGCTGGTCTTAATTTGTTTTGGTTCTTCTTTGTACTGTAATTTGATTGTATGTTGTTCAATTTCAAGTTAATTTGTTGGATTAAAAGTTTAAACAATAGATATATAAAAACATAAATATATGATTAAAGATCTTACTTTTCCTCTTCTCTGCCACATTCTAATGGTGAATGTGGTTCTCTTACCCGAATAATGCCGGTAACCGGAGTTTAGTCGCGGACGATCATGTTTTGTCACAGGAGTTCTTGTTAATAATGCCAGCATTCCCACTTCTGAAATCTCCAGGTCCTGTAACCAAAACACCGCTGCCTGATCCCAAAAACCATATGAATTCAGAGAAACTATTTACATTCAAGAAATTGAAGGACACAACTGCTCATACTACAATATATCTCCAGATTAACATCAAAATTTGGAGATACTGTTTTTTTTTCTTTTTCTTGTTATTGTAGTTCGGAACCAAAAAAAGACTACTGAACATTTCAAGTATCTGTAACCATCACCATGGATATTCACAACAGCATCTACTTCAAAAAATCCATTCACAAACAACTCCAGTCAACCGATGAGCTCAGACGCTTTAAAACCAACCTCCTTCAGTGCTTCATCGACAGAGATACGCCCAACATCCTTCAAACCAGCAAGTGCTTTAATAAGACCATCTGCAAGACTTGACTTCTTTTCCAATAAATTCCTTTGCTTCTCCAAGTCCATTTGTAGCTTCATTAGAGAAATTTGTTTCTTCTCCAGAGCAATTTCTCGTCTTTTCAATGTATCTTCTTTCCCTTCAAGATGTTTACCGATTATTTCAATAAGGTAATCAACTTTTTCAGCTGCTGAAGTATCACTTGAGAAAGCCTCATCAATCCTCTTTCGTTTCTTCTGCTGCTTCACTAGTTCTTCATGAGAAGTGGTCGTTGCGACTTCATCTTCAGACAGAGTTCGACTCATATATGGAAGTGCGGGTTGTTCTGATTCTTCTGAAGTCACAGGAGCAACATCTGCCATTACAGAGGCAACTGCTCTCTCAAGACGAACAAAAGTTGACAGATCGTTGCTTATTTTAGAAGGTTCAGCTGGGATCTTGGAAGCACAGAAACTAGTACATCTTTGCAGGGTAGTATCAAAACCAGCGTCATGCAAATTGAAGTCTAAATTGCTGATGTTGCCCTCCAACTCAGATGTTTTTATTATGACCTGTCTTGCTCCTTTCAGCTCATCTGTCATTAACCTGGAGTCCGAACGAGCTAAATCAATTCTTTTTCTGGCAAGGCTCATACCATTTCCATCCTTAGCTTCACTATTACTGGAGATACTACCAGGTTCCCCATCCCCCGGAGTATCATGCATATTAAAATCAAAGATACTAATGCCTCTAATTGGACTCCCACTAGTTCTTCTCTTAGCCAATTCACAAGTACCCTTTAACCTTGACGCAGAAAAATTAATCTCTTTGATAGGCTTCTCCGGAGCAAATTCTTGAGACAGGTTAGAGTCGTTGAGTGACAGAAATTTATCCACCATATCATTGCTTGCAGACCATTTTCCAGAGTCATCATGTGAATCAGCAGAATAGCTTGACCTGGCAGGTTCATGTATGAAAGCACGAGACGAAGAATCTTTCACTCCATCAGTAATGTCATTATTGTTGAAGCGCACTAAATCGTTCAAAATTGAAGTGTCCCCATAAGAAAGCCTCTTGACTACTGAAACAGCTCTGGCATATCTACCTTCTTTCATATTCTGAATTTCATCGCAGGCACTAATAACTGAAATTGGTTCTCTAAAGGCATCAGCCATCTCATTATCGTCATCATTGAAGATGTTCTCTCCCTCAATGCAAGTAGCAGCTTCAGAGGACCCCCATAATGCTACAGCTTCAGACATACAGCTCTTCAATAAAGATCCTGAATAAACGGGAAGAAAGTCAAAATTAATTTTACCAGAAACCTCCTTGTTTGAAAGGAAAACAAGATACGAAAAAGACTAAAATACATTTGGCGTAATACCATGCCTAAAAAGGAACTCTGCCAGGAGCTAAGTATGCTCTTTAATTTGGGGCATAAAAGTTATGTGAAATAAATAACACAAACTAGCTAATGGATAATGATCCATTCCAGCACCACCTAATAGCAAGTAACAAAAAGGTTTTGCGTTTCTGATTCTGAATTACCAAGAAAAACCCAAAAGATGCATATATGGTTTCATGCTTGTAGTGACCACCAACACTAATGGAATATAAGAAACCAATACGAACAATTTGCAAGTGTAAATATAGCCTAGAGCCTAAATATAGAAGCTTAAATACATCAATAAAATTGTCTGCACAAACCTGAAGCGAAATTCTCAGCCGGCGTATCGGTACCCAAAACAACGTCGTCCCTCATACTTGGTTCACAGGGTGAATAGAGTCGCCTCTTTCTAAAGAAGCTCACTGGAGTATCATCCTTCAGTACTAGCGTCATACCCTTTATCTCTCCATCACTATCATCAAAACCTTGTCTCTTCAAATCATCCACTAACTGTGTAAAACTCTCACCACTATCTGACTGTTCTAATTCCTCAGTTCCACAATCAAGATTCACTACTTGTGATTCAATTGCATCATCTTCAGAATCATCTTCCAGTACTACCGTCGTACCAGTTCCCTCTCCATCACTATCTCTCTTGAAATCATCTGCAAGGAGGGAAAACCCCAAACCCAACTGAATATTCTCCATGGGAGGTGTAAATATTGGGTGGAAATAAAATGTACCTTCCTCAGGCGCAGCTTGACATCCAATAAAGGATGTTGGTTTTTCTAGTTGTTCTGAAGAAGGAGACGCGGATGTACCTTCCTCGGAGACATCTTGACAACAAGGGTCACGACTGATATATGGTGTTCGTTTTTCTGATTCTTCTGAAGCACGAGTAGCTGCACGTAGAGCACTTGAGCCAAAATCTTCATTTGATGCCCTTAAGAGTTTGTTAACTGTACCACTTGAGGAAGCCTCGAGCCTCTTTCGTTTCTTTTGCAATCCTAATTCTTGTGAATTAGAGGCATCTGTTCTATCTTCCTCGACCACATCTTGAGAAGAATGGGATCCATCAATATGCTGTGCTGTTAAATTGTCTGACGTCTCTGCAGCAGGAGCGGTATTTACATGAGCACCTAACATCTTCCTTCGTGTGTAGAACTCATGTGGCTTATCATCCAACAAGAACCTCTCAGCAATGCATGGATCAGAGTTTTCCCAATTTTGGTCAGATTCATCTTGTAGTGTCCTTGTCTGTGAACATACACATGGTAAACAGTAAACACTAATAAACCGTAACAACATAATGCAATATGGATAAAGAAAGTAATTAGTTTTTTCTTTCAGTGAGGGAAACTATACCACATCGAGAGGACGAGAAGCCACTAACAAATCAGGAACACTTTTTGCGCCGACTCTGACGAAACAAACTTTCGTAAGGCGTACTTCGCACTATATTTAACCAAAGAAACTTACAAGAAAAGAACGTATAGTGACCAGTTTTGGACCAGCATCATAACGTTAGACCACAGATCCTGATAGATTCTCCGTCATCAGATCTTACGAAAATCGAAATGCAGATTATATTGACCACATCAAGTTACAAACCTAAACTGAAACACGAGTTCATGTTCTACGATTTTCAGGATCTCATTTTCTATTTTCCAATTCTCTACGAATTTCTTGGGAGAACTTTAAATCAGAAGTAAAATTAGAATCCTCACGTCCATCAGTCTATCTATGCTTGTTTTTTGTGGGTTCTGTGATATGATGAAGTACTTGACTAAAATCATTTCTACTGAAAAAACCCATATTTTCCCAACTTGAGCAATTACAGAGCGAGACGTAAAAATGCAAAAGAAAGGGGATGAGAATGAGAAGCATACTCTACTACTAGCTCTTGCTCTGCAACTTGACTCCATTCAAGTCGTTCTGCTTGAATTACTGTAGCAGCAAGAGCATCTACACGAGTACATGTACCAGCCGACTGTTGCCCATCTGCATCTGATTCTCTCGGTAATTCTGTTAAAATTAGTTGTTTCTACATCATTTCCATGTCTAAGAGCAAGGATAGAGGTGTATAAATCTGAGTGAGATGATATTTATTATATTTGTTGAAAGAAGGGAAAATTACGCACCATTTGCTACTTCTGCTGTTGGGTTCATAGATACAGATGACGTCCTTAAGAATTTTTGGCACAATCTGGTGTCCTGAAAATCTAGGAAAGTGTAATGTAGAAACTCTAATCTCTCAGAATTTGCCAGCCTAGAGAAACCAAAGGAAGTAGTCCATGTCTGTAGCACTTGAGGTATAGCAGGTAAAATCACTCTCTCCACTTCTAATTGTCCGAGCTTCTGTAAAAACAAAAGTGAAAGACTAAATGAGTCGTCCTTTTATGGATCTCAAAGAAAAAGAATTCCAGGACCAGAATATGCAGCAGAGACATAGAATATAGAGTAGTAGATTAGTGACACAGTGAGAAAAAAAACGCAGTTCAAACAACATGGACCGGACATTCCATCAGTAACTAATACCCCTATGGTAATAAAGACAGATCCCGAATCAAGTGAAGCTACAGTAAACGTTTTTTTGTGTGTACGCTTTTGACTTAATCTGGTAATTATACCATTGTCTCACATAAATATGTAAGAGGGGGTCAAGTGAAAGCCTTTCTATTTAGGTAGGAAAAAAGAAGAAGAGAGCTAAAAAATTACCTCTTCAAGAACATTAAATAGAGTTCGGCACATCCCTTGCATACGATGTTGGACACGTGTACAAACAAGCGGTACTTCTGCCAACTTTTCATCATGTATCCTGGAGTAGATTTGTGAACTTAACAAATTAAATGGTGGACGAGAATTAGATGGTGGAACAGAGATGAGCAAACCTGACAGCTGCAACAGAGATGAGCTCATCTTCTCGCTCCAAAATTACGGTGTAAAATCCCCAAAAGTTCAATCGGTTCAGGTCTGACCTGGATATTGTCATGTAACAGAGAGAACGATGTAATTACAACATTAAAATTTTAGCATGAAAATAGCTAATCACTAATGGAGAAAAAGAAGGATGCAATCCATCCTCCAAAGTAGCCACCAGCCCTTAACTCCCTCTGACTACAGAAAAACTTTCATAAGGTTGGTATACGTGGGGTCATGTGGACTATTGTCAACCTTCTACCCACTTCCTGAATCTGCTCTATCTATCAATCTACTAATTACGAGTCTGAATACTAAACAATGAGGACGCCTTACGTTTTGTTGAAAATAACATCTTCAATAAGATCTCTCCTCGTATCTTTAATGGGCTCAAAACACTCATGCATTATCGCGAGTGCTACATTAAGCTTGCTCTGACACTCCGTCGCAACCTCAATTTCAGATGGAACAAAAGGTTGACGAGTATCTTTTGTGGATTTTAATATAGTCCATGATAAATTATCCGTGCCAACTGGAACGGATTCTCCCAAAAGTTTGTGGAGACCTGCATAAATCTGTGTAACAAAAATTTAAAATGAACAAGTGAAAATACTATCGAAACTAAACTCTCAATAATACAGAACATTATGAATATAATTTGTTGCAAAGCCAAATGAACCTCTTGTGGAATGTGGAACCTTGTCATAAAAGAATTTTGACCCAAGTTCACAGGCAATCACTTCCAGAAACAAACTAATAATTCGACTTCGACAAAAAGGTGTTTCATCTAATTCAAGTCCTATAACCAAAAATCCTTTTTCTGTTTAATATAACTTTTAGGAATTGTCGTTACCTTGTCAGGACATTGATTAAAGTAACAATGTTGGGCAGCCTGAAATAAAACAACCAGTAAGCATGACTTTCACGAGAAACGTAGGGGAGTGTATACCTTTTCACATCTTACACTGCAAAACCAATTACTGTTCTGGTTGGTATGGTCCAGCTTACTAAATCCTCTTTCTCTAGCGCACTCCACGTGATCTACATAAGATGTGAAGGTAGGTTGGTGCAATACTAAACACTTCGTTAGGCAAAATAATAAGCGTGCTCTTGGCTAACAAAAGTATGTAACCTACATTCATGATTGCACTGATTACAGCGCAGAACTTTCTTTTCAGTGGGATGTTCTTCAGAATCACAGTCAAGCTTGCTCTGCTGGCCGCATATTCCACATCGACAAGATGGGCAGAACCAATTTCCATCCGGCACATCCTAAAAAGCATCAATAGTTGTTGTTAAACTGAATCTAAGAATTTGAGTTATTAGTAGTAACTAAAAATACCCTGAACGTGATTTGAAGTAAATATTCAAATGATAAAACGTACCTCTAATCCAAGGCAATTCAAGTGAAATGAGGATGGGCATTGATCGCACAACAACAATGTACCGCCATGGTGACAAATTGAGCATATTTCATCATTCGCTTTGTGCACCAGATCCCTTTTTTGAGCATAGATATTTGAGCACTTCTCCTGGAGCTGCTTCTGGCAGTCTAACAATGATCTTCCATCTTCCAAGTAAATCCTGGCTGATGGAGGGGTATAACGGCTACCAACATGAAGTCCAAACTTATACAGACCAAAAACATTCTGGCAGCAACTGCACTTAATTCCATTGGAGTTTATCTTTCCTTGTCCAATTGCAGAGTCATCTTTTACACTCAGGTAACTTAGTTTTGCCCTTGGCAAAACCACATCATTTTCGATTAACCAATTGAGAATAGTTCGAGGGCTGCAATGTCCAGACCTCGGTACCACAACCTGTCGTGCCCTTTTGCTTGAACGTGGAACATGGTTTGTATTGCACCCATTGTCAGATTGAGTTCTAGATACCTTTGTTTTCATCGAAGTTTCTTCACTAAGAGGGGAATAACCGTTTCTTTTTTTATTCAGTTGCTCATCCCTGGATATCTTTTCCTGTATAATGCCAACTTCTGGATTCACTTTTGGCTGTTGTGACGAGCCAGATGGCTTGGTATAACATATCCTCAAAACCTCAGGGTGCATAATAGTAGAAAGGAACTTATCATGACTGAATGGACTCATAAACTCAGCTACCTCTTTAACATATCCTTCGCAAGCAGCCACAAGAGATTTATATGACACAGAACTACTTGGACTAGTATAACGAAAATCTCTCCGGTTATCCTTCAGAAAACGCAGAGAGAAAGTCCAACCTTCAGCTGAGAGGTGCTTCTTTACTTTTTCACGCAAGTGATTTACATTTTTAGCATGCCTCAAGCGCCTTTCATTACACTGATATCCGTTCATATAATCTCTCACAGCTTGAGGGCAATATTCAGGTTCAACATGTACATTCAACTTGCGACGAGTATGAGGTGGTTTATCACTTCCAAAATTGTCTGAATAAAGTGGTTCTGGTTTTAGACAAAGAACAGGAGTAGAAGCAAAGCCTTTATCCTCTCTGCAGATCATGGACAAAGGAACCTGCCGACGACGAGGGAATTCTATAGCCCGCAGGCATGAGCAACGAAGAGAATACAAGGGTGTCCCCCCCTCTGGTGATATATAACGTAAATCAGCCCTTTTACCATCTGGTCTTATTCTATACTCGATTGTCCAACCCATATAAGAAAGATGCATCCTAGCCTTTAACCGTAAATCACGAGCACAAGAATCATCGTTTTTTACTTTCACTACATTGGGCTTTAAATATTTTTCTAATGCTTCAGGGAAGTATTTAGCTTCAGGAATTACATCTGTGCCAACAGGTAACCACAACAGTTTTCCTGTTGATCCCGAATCTGCAGGTGTCTGTATTTTTTTCTGACTTGACCCGATACTGGTAAGACGTTTAAGCCTAGGCTCACCATAAGTTTGGTCATCATCATCAACACTCAAGGAACCATTTACAGTACATTCAACAACAGTTCCAACACCGTGCGCCTCATCTTCTCCATTGGCCGTATCACAAGTGGGAAGATAACCTTCATCCGAATATACAACAACTTCCATTCCTTCCTGAGCACCATCATCTATTTCACGAACCAAACTATAACTAGTAACATCTTTTGTTAATAGCTTCAAGTCATCAGAACGGGAAACCGACAAATCCTGAATCTGCATGGTAACAGCTTCTTCATTATCACAAGAAGACCAACGATTTGTCCCGCACTCCTCATCGTCATTAACTGAATAATTACCAGTTTTCTCCGATATAACTTTATAAATAAGCTCATAAGATATATCCAAATTCTGAGAAACAGTCTCAACAACCAAATCAACCCACATTGACGTTACATTACAAGTCCACTCTTTAATATTATTCTTGAAGCCTTCCTTTTGCTTTAGGTCATGCCAGATTTGTGCAGCTTTAACCACAGCAATTGGATAATCCTCAATCAATTCAAGGAACTTCCATTTCCCTCTTACTATCCAGCATTCCTCGACTTCATCCCAATCTTGAGTTACTCTTAACTCGTCAGTTTTTATCATCTTTCGATAAGGAAAATCAGGAAAGAATACTAATCTTTCTGATAATTCATCTTCGAAACTGAAAATTACACCTTCCCACCATGCATTATCAATGAATGCATCAACACAAAGTCCAAAACTTAGACGGCTGCCGGTTTCATCTTCACAAGGAGGAGGAATTGGTCTAATTATACCACGATAATTAAAACCTTTTGGTAGCAAGACCCCTTCAAGTAACGGAGAAACATGAACCATTTCTTTGAGATTTTCTGAACCCTCGTCATCCAAGTAAAAATGATCATACTGGACAACACGGCAGAAATACCTACATGCCACGACTGTACCACAATGCCACGAACCAGCCAACCCTTGTTCACGACTTCTAACCTGCAAAAAAGCAAAACCTCCAGTTCATCAATTTGATGTAACTTAATTACCAGAAAGTGGGTTCCAATGCACAAGATGTTCAAGCCGCAAAATTGATGAGAATCTCCAGTTCATCTATTTAGCGGCTCCAACATCTTGTGCCCTCCGACTTACTTTCAAGTAAGCTACATCAATAACTAAGAATAAGCATACCAATGTAACTAAAGATCAAGCATGCTTAAAATCTGTGCAATACAGTAATAGTTTCCTCAAGTGAATGACAACCATACAGGACAAAACTCAAAGGCAAATTGGCAAAAAAACGGTAAACTAACATCATAATGCAGCAGCATTAAGAATAAAAATTAAAACAAATTTATAACTCCAGCTGTAATCCTTTTCACACCACATGCTATGCATTAAAATTGGACAGTTCTCTCTGATAAAATCTCATATCGGCCTAAGACAGCGGAATTGCGAGAATCGAACTCGTAAACTCTCGCACCCTAAGAGACAATCACACCTAAATGACAAATTCTCATATCATGCATGTCACAAATTCTCATAACATGCATGTCTGAAGAATTGCGAGAACCGAACTCGTAATCTCTCTCAGACCCTAAGAGACAATCATACCACTGGACCAAATCGAATTTACCCATAAACTAGTAAAGAAATCCATCAATTTAGATTAATAGAGTAATTAATCAATCAAAATTGGAATCAACTATTTGTACTAAGTACAGTATAAGTAAATTGCATCATCAAAAACATAATTACCATAATTTCAGTGGCGGTGGTGGTGTAAATTACTACCAACACCTTCACTACAACCACCACCACCCCCAACAACAACAACAACAGAAACAAATTTGAATAATCAGTACCAAACCCATGCACTAGATGGTAATGACGGTGGTGTTTCTGCTAATTGAGGTGGTACTGGTAGTGGTAAAAATCAACACCACCACCGGCATTATCCTCACCACCACCACAAACAGAGTGAACAAACATCAAACAAAATTGAAATTAATCAAAAAATTTAAGTTAGAAATCGGTCACCTCAACTCTAGATCCGATTAAAAGCTTTCTTTTAGCTTTTTCCATTTGATATTCTTCTTCTTCTACTCTCTTACGTTTCTTCTTTGTTGTTATCGCCATTAAAATTGAGGGTGCACAGGTTAAGCAGAGAGTGTGTGCAGGATAAGCAGGAGTGGAAGAAAAGTGCGCAAATTAGAGAAAGAAGATGCAGAGAAATGGGAAATGTGTGCGACTCTTCTAGAAAAAAACTCTTCTTCTCCAAGTAAAATGGGGGCATTTGCCCCGCACTGAACACGTGTTATAGAGTGTGATGGCACTTGGAAGCACATTTGTGCAGTGAGTGGGCAAATTTCCATTTCATTTTTTGGGGAGCCGAGTGGAGATCTAGTGACAGGTGGACAGCCCCTCTATCAGTCCCCTATCGGTTTTGGTTTTCTTGGGTGGTTCATTATGAGGCTCGTTGGTAGACTAACACAACAACTTGTTCAACTAATGTAGTACATTGTTGGAGCTCAGCTTATATTAGGCTTCCGTCTAGTTTCTTGTAAAACTACTTGTTATTCTAGGATAAATTTATTATTTTTCGTTTCCTTAACCCCTGTTTTTTTTTATACCCAGTGAAACCTTTTCAGTACAACAATTGAAGTACAAATTTAAGAAACTACAAATAAAAACATAAAAAAAATTCCGACGATAACAAGGATTCTGGCAAGTGAAACAAAAGAAATATGAGAAAATCGGATACAAGTATGAATGAGAGGGTTAAATCGGAGAACTGTTGGTTTGCTTGGAATATTATTTTTATAATCACAATAGCATTCATACGATTATGTCGATGTCTTATATACGAAGTTCAAAAGATAAGCGTTATACTTCGTATTATAATTCCTCAATATTATGTCTAACTAGAGTATAAACATTCACATCTTAGCAGTTATGTTTTCAATATAGCACGACTTGAAAGATACGTTAGGAATGAAACAGTTCAAGTCAAAATATTACTAACCTCAAGAGGAAGTATGATGTCGTCGATATAGCTCTTTACTTCTTCACATTCTTCAAGTCTTCGAGTAATACTTGTATGTCTCATATCCTAGTCTTTCTAGTTTAACCTATACGAAGTTGTCTCTAGTACATAATCAAGCGACTCTTTAAATGAGTTTTGATTCACTAAAATATGACAACCAAACTTGACATACCAACGCTTGGTGGGTTCAACCGAGCAATACGCTAACACTGTCGCATGCATCCCGGTTGCACTTAGCATGTGCAACAAGCCTTTAAACCCCTAGGTGGCCCTAGTGGCCGTGTTATAGTCTCGGAAGGGTTAACAAGAGGTGTACCCACAAAACCTTTACTTCTAATTGGTCACAAGTTTCCGGAGAGCTATGAGGACATAAAATTTCTCAACCTATCGCCAGGTAATTAGAGTGCAAGAGAAATCAAAGGTATCCGCTCCACAGCTGAATAAAAAATAGGGGAGACACATCCGCTCTACAGCTGGATAAAGAGATATCTGCTCTACAGCTGGATAAACATTATGAGACGCATCCGCTTTACAGCTGGATAAGATTAGGAGAGAGATAAAAATGAGAGGGACATCCGCTCTACAGCTAGATAAATTACGTGTGATGAGTTGAACCAGTGCTAGAAAGATCTTGTGTCAGATGGAAAGCGGACTAACAAAGCAACAAATATGCATTTCTCCTCAGCTCTCTCATAATGCTAGGTAGAAACAACGTCTTCTTCGGATTCAACTGTTGATGATAAACTCTCGAACCTCTTAGAACCTTGACAGTTAACTCTTCTCCCCAATTTATTCTTACTTGAAACTTCTTTATAGATTTCTCTTCTTCCCCATGGCCTTATTGAACAAAAAGGTAACTACAAAATTTAAAGGTAACTATTTTTTTCATTTTTTTTCTTATATATATATATATATATATAGTTTAAGAAACACAATAATAACAAGACTAATATTTACATGGCCATGAGAGAAGCATTTGGATCTTTGCAACTTATAATGTGGTATCATGAACTTCAACAACTTACATCGTTTTCTTTGCTCTTGTAACTTCTTGTACCTAAGTCTTCAACTTTGATTTTGAATTCTGCTTTTCTTTCTATTGTTGCTTATAAACCTTAAACATCTTCAACTTTCTTCATAGATTTTGATGATGCTCCGCTTGTTGATGATTATAAGATTACATTATAAGGTTGCTATGTCTTTCTGGCATTTCCTTCTGGATTAATTGTCTCTCCAGCATGGATGGTTAGGTCCATCACGATTACCCTCTAAAAGGTTAATTTTATGTCCTGGGTGTCAATGATCTCAATGTCTTTTTCTCTAATGTCTCACTAGAATGTTATCCCTATCAATTCAAATTTCCATCTTTTCAGTGAGCAAAAGTATGTAAACTTAGCTTACCGAATACCATGTGACACCAGAAGTTTTAATAGTGCAACTAAAAGTTTCTCCCATACCCCCAAACTTAAATCTATCATTGTCCTCAATGTTCTAAAGATAAAGTTAAAAGCATGAACAATGACAAAACTGTTACCAGTTGAAGGAAAGGAAAAAGGAAAGATCTTACCATGTCGCATGATCATGGGTTACCCACAAGAAGTGCTAAGTTTAAAGTCTTCAGCCAGACATCAGAAGAATTAGTCACCACATAAAATCATAAAGTAGTAGCCGAAAAATCTGTGGGTCATCAAAACCAAATAAAGTTACCACAAATAAAAGGAATCTGAAACATGAATTGAACAAATTAAGCATACCCTTTTCTAGTTTCTTGTTTAAGACAACTACATCTAGCTGTGGTTCAGGTTCAGGATCTATGAAAGGGTCTAGATAAAATATTTTCATGGGTTGGATTTCCTCATAGCTAAGTTCCAAAAGTTTAGGTTTAAGAATCTGGAAAAACTCAACTAAAAACCTAGAAGCACATAATAATAACCTGAATAATTGTAGATCTTTAAAGTCAATCAAATTTGACTCACACAGTTGACCACAATAAAAGTGGTCATTCTTAAGTAAATATGTCGATTCTACTCTCCTAAAGTAATTAGGTTTAGTCTTAAAAACTATATAATGACACATTTCAAATTGAGATACTCCCACATTTGGTAAATAAAATCTTGGTGGGACAATAAAGTCAATCATGGTATCATGGACCGGGTTAACCACATCAACTAGAGGATGGGTTTCTATCAACTGAGTTTCTTTTTGGACATAACTAGGTTCAGGAAAACATGCATAATGATAGTCTTTTAAGATGGTAGAGGCGCATACGTCAAGTCCCAAATTAGGGATCTTTATAAGAGTCGAAGTTAGACCACGGGGAGAATAATATTCACCCCCAAACCTAAAGGTTGTCAATATCCTTGGATAAACTAGTCACAATTTCCTTAATTTCCAAGTAATCATATTCAGGAAAATGGTCTTTTATTTCTTCTAGGTTGTAATCATGTGGTTCTACATTTCTATAATCCTCAGCAGGGGCTATTGTTTCTTAATCGCTAGACTCTAAAACATTAGTCTCAGGATAAACTCTTTCCTCTAAACCATCATCAGCTTCATAATCACAATAATATACTACACCGTCTAAAACAATGGTATCCCTAGACCAATCCTCATCCTTTTGAATAGGTGAATAATTATCAATATTATTAAGATTTGAACTGGAAACAACATTTTCCTCAGGTAGCTCAGTTAGGGTCGCAATTTCCTCGTCATTATGACTACACATTTCAAATTCTTCATCGACACTATCCTCATCATCATACCAATATGAGGACGGTTGAACCTTGTCTAAACATACAGTGTTTTCAGATCTAACCGCATCCTCTAAATTAGGTGAAAAATTATATGTATTATCAAGGGTAAGATTGGAAACACTATTTTGGAATTCAAGTTCATTATGAGCAATAGCCTTAGGTGCATTTTGGTCCTCATACTTATTAAGAGTCCCACACAGTTTACCCATTCTTATTTCAGATTCACATATAGTTTTATTGAACTTCTTAAGTGATTCTTGTAAAAAAAGACTTCTCAATTGAAACTGTTTGAGTGCATCTTCTATGGAAAGAGTTTTATATTCATCAGTAACTGGTGGAAATTGTTTGATTAAATCCTCTAAAGATTGAGAACTCTCATTTTTTTCATTATAATATTGCTCGTTTATCCTTTTTTATGACTGGTGGACGTGCGGATAGTAATTGGGATCACTGTGGTAAGATCCATAACCTTCATAAGGTCGGTAGTGGTCCCAAGTACTATCCACATTATGGTCATAGTAAGGGTATTGTCCATTAAGATACTCGGTCGGATAATCATTATATTGGTCTTTATAATACCAGCTCGACATTTTCAGTGCACATGCAAATGCTGGGTCCACTAATTTAGGTAGGCTCAGGTTACCTTTAGCAATTATATACCTACAATCAACGACTGGTCAACGGTACGAGGCTAAGGATTGTGGTGTATCAGATGATAATGCCCAGAGGGTTCACCTTACTAAACCACATGTTTTCCTAGAATCGGTTCCAGACGATGCAATAATGTTGTGCACGAGTGCTTGTGTTTGTGTTTTTTTTTATATATAAAAAAATAATAGTAATAAAAGATACTTAAGATTCGTACAAAGCTTTAGTTGGTAACCGAGCAACAAGCTGGGCACCAACCCCTTTCTGAATAGCAACACCCAATCTATGAAAAATAAAAGGAAATAATAAAAAAAAAAATCTAACTAAACATACAAGAAAATCTTAAACTAATTATTTATAAATAAAATAAAATCTAAGATATATATATTTTTTACTCATATTTGTTTTAGCAAATCTCACTTTCCACTTTTGGCTTCCAATAAAATCTGCAACAATAAATAAGAAAAATACCAAGAATAAAATCTAGCAAATAAAAGGAATAAAATAAAATCTAAACTAGCCTAATATATACAAAATTCACAGGAAATCAAGAATAACAATTATTAGTCCCCAGCAGCGGCGCCAAAAACTTGATGGGAATTAAATTGTGTACCGCAAGTGCATGGCTAGTGATGAGATAATATGCAAAATACGGGTTCATTACACAGGGACTAAAGTTGTTACCTCAATTTTCTAATAAATACTAAGTCAAAAAGATGAAATAATAATTAAACTAATAAAAGAAAGAAAGAAAGAAAGAAATAAGAAGAAAAACCTAGGGTTTAGATTTCACCACTATGATGCAATTAGATAATTATAACTATTTTAAATAATATTCTCTCAACAACTACTCAAGACGATTTAGGACACATCGGACGTCTTGGAAAATATAACTTTATAACCATTCGATTCTCAAAATACTAACAACTCTCAATACTTAAAATGCTGGTCTCTAAACAAGAATATATACTCTTTTAAGCAAGCACGAGGACATGTGAAAAGAATTGTTATCATGATAAACGAGAATATAGGACCTAAGAGAATTATTATTGTTAAAATAAATTAAACTCTCTAATATACATCATCGGGCTTCCTCTTAGCCCTAGTAAAGAGATTACCTGACCATTACAAAAAGGAAGAAGGAAAGAAAAGAAAATGAAACTCAAACTCTACTTCTCGATGGAACCGGCCCTCCCGTCATTGATTGAATAACATGGTATATATAAGGTCAGAAGAATCCTACCTTCCATTTTAATTCTCATTATTACATCATCAACCCAGTAGAAGTTTGCCATGTGTTAAGTGATAAACCAATTACCCAATGGTAGTGTGCCACATCGTCCTTTTCTGAATCAATTTACACCATTTAAAGGAAAATAATACCCAATAAGTGAGAGAATATTTTGGATTATTTCTCATGCATGCCATTTATTTTCTCAAATCTCCAAATCTTCACGTATTTATTTATGTGATGCATGTAGGCAATTATTTCCTAATTCGTCCGTTTGCAAAACATAACTCCTTTGGATTTCCTTAATGGAAGGATAAATTTGCATGGTCCACGGTTCCCTTCCAAAGTCCATATTTTCGGCGCACAAACCCAATTTTAACCGTTTTTCGAGTCATAGCCCATTTTAATAATGCACCTACAAAAACAAAATAATTACGCAATTTAGTACAAAAATGATCACCAACAATACATATTATCAGGACTAATTAAGACACAAATATGTGTCTATCATGTAGCAACAGCTGAATCTACCTATAATTTGCAGAGGAAATTGGTTAAGCAAGCGGAGTCTTGTGATACTTCTGGTGGAGTTCAATCTTCTTACTAATTTATTGGTCTTTCTTTCCCTGTTTTTTAATGCCTCTTGCAGTTGACACAAACTAGGTTACCCATCCATTTATGAACATCAACATATAACATTGTATATCAGTCACAAAAATTTGGGTCTTGATGATCATCTCAGTAAGTTTGTTGTGATACTTGTATACATTTGTATCTACTATTCATACTTTAGGCCAAGCACTATGGTGCAGGGCATCCATTCCCTATCCCTCAAATGTAGGGAAGGGATATGGGTAATAAGGAAGCCTCACTATGGTGCCCTTTTATCCCTTCCCTACTAGACACGGAAACTCAGTTTCCGTGTAAATAATGCGAAATGGAAACTGAGTATCCGTTTCATAAGCTTAAGTATCCAGAAACCACACGGATTTCCCATTTCACCTTCTTCTCTATTTTTTCCACCTCTCAAAACCCTTTCAAACCCCTTTTATCCCCTTTTGATTTTCATATTGATTCATTGCGATTCTTTGGATTAAACTAAAAGGGTTTGATCGTTGCTCCAAGGTGAAACAAATCCATTCTTTAATTTCGAATTCCATCCACAAAATCATCAAAGGTGAGTGATTATAATTTTAGGGTTTAAAATTAATTTGATTTTGATTTTGATGAAATTGTTGATATTAGGTTGGTTAGGTATGTAGTATGCAATTCAATAATATAATTAAAACATAGATTTAGTGAAAAATCCATGATTATTACTTGTTGTGTGTATTGATTTATGTTGAATGAAGTGTTTGTAAACTACTATTTCACCGATGTATAACATTGATTGACTTGTATTTATGTATGGTATATACAAATTGATACTATGTTTGTTGTTTGTAAAGGTACATAATGAATCTAATGCGTGCTTATGTGAGAGTTAAATATGGAATCTATTTGGATACTTCAATTGATGAAGAAGAGAAAGTTTTGCTAATGTTTACACAACTGTGTTTGGATGAACGGTTGCGTATTATTCGACAACCGGTACCTAGGGAGGTACAAACACGTAGTGTAATAACGCGTGATCGAGTGTGGCATGATGCGAAAATGATGAATGATTATTTTACACCTAGAACTGGTTATACCTCAAGACAATTCCAACAACATCTAGGCATGGGGGAAGAATTATTCGAGAAATTGTTAGGAAAATTGCTTGAAGTGGAGGTACTATGGGGCATTCTCCGCATATGAAATTATTTGCCGTGATGAAATGTTTATGCAAAAGTACGGAAGGTGATAGTGTTGATGATTACACTCGTATGGGTGCCACGACAATTACTATTATCTAAAAACATTTTGCCACACCATTTGCATGACTTTTGGAGAAAGATATTTGCGTGAACCCACTCCTGAAGATGTTCAGAGGTTTCTAGTTGAGAATGCGGAACGAGGATTTACTTGAATGTTTGGTGGTATTGATTGTATGCAATGGCCATGGAAGAATTGTCCGATAGCTTAGCAAGGAACTTACCGGGGTAAAGAGAAACATAGTAGTATGGTATTAGAGGCGGTGGCATCATATGATTTGTGATTTTGACATGCTTTTTTAGGAATGCCTGGATCAAACAACAATTTGAATGTGTTGGCACACTCACCCCTTTTTGATAACATGCTAAAGGGTGTAGCACCTCCATGCAATTATGTCATCAATGGTCCCCAATACAATATAAGTTATTTCTTGGCCGATGGTATCTATCCAAAGTTCACTACAATTTTACAAGATTTCAGTTAGACATTGGACATTCCCGAGTATGTGAGATTCAACAAGTATCAAATGGCTAAAAGAAAGGATGTCGAGCGTACTTTTGGAGTGCTTCAAGGTAAATTCAGAATTGTCGGATCACCGTGTAAGTACTAGCAACAATCTGACTTGAACCTAATTATGAAATGTTATCTTATTTTACACAACATGATTATTGAGCATGAACGTCGGGATACGTACTGGGGCAGAGTTGTTCCTGTTCCGGTTCCAAAACCTACCAATAATGGTCGTATATTGATGTGGTTTTAAAGTTGTTGTAGATATGAGGTTCAAACTCTCGGACTTGTAGAGATTAAAGTTTTTAAAATACTAAATAATTATCTACAAAGAATATAAACAATGGTGAGAGGTACTGGAACTAAGGATTTGGCCAATCTTCATAACATAAGGTTCAATTAGTTATTCTTTGACATTTTTAGATCAAGAAATTTAAACATGGACTCTTATTTTTTTATGGTAGATTCTCAAAACATTAGTTATAAGTCGTAAGCATGGGACATCAAACATCTAAGCAAGCATGACCCATCTAATAAAATAATAACTAATTAATCAAAATCATATTTCAATTAATTTTAGTGCAAAAGTCATAAAAAGAATAAAAATAAATTTACCCATGTATGAAGTTCGGCCTCCTCCGTCGTCCCAGCGTTGGGATTTAGCTCATCATATCAAAAACACGCTCATAAGATAGAAACATGGCTCAAAAGGTGTTTTTATTGAAGAGAAATAATAATACAGCGAATCTGCAACACTTAATGGTCGTTACAGAAGTCACCGTTACAAAGGAATAAGACTGTAAAAAGAACGATAGTTTGATGTTGCTGCAGAATATGCGACCGTGTTTGTGCGTCCAATGTTCTTCGTCTCTTTTTTCTTCAGCAGCAGCAGGGTACTTTCCTGTAACCCTGATTTCTCCGCCTCTGCAGCCTCCCTAAGCCTCCGTATCGACCCCAAACTCTCGACCCCCCTTCTATATGACCCAACCAATCTATTTATATAAAAAAGACCGATTAAATCTCTCCAAAATCTTCCAAAATATCTTCCTTTCTATTTACGGCAAAGTTGCTGCAATTTCTTGTTTTAGAATTTCTACACGTTTCTGAGCTTTCCTTCTGATACTAAACTCTTCCTTAGATAGATACAAATCTTTGGGAAGGTTTATAGCACTTTAATCTCTCTAAAATTTCCTAAAACAGGTCACACACGTTACTTTCCATATTTTGCTGATGTGATAAAAATCCATCGATTGAGCCCAGTTTAATCGATTTCAACACCCATATTAGATTCCTAGACCCATAAGGAGTCTATCCTATGAAAATCAGAGGTTTAGTCGACCTCAAACTCCTCCAAATCACGATCACCAAAACTGCCAGGAATGTTTTTATTTTCCCGCCCAAATTCAGAATTTGAACGTGAAGGAGAAAGGTTACCCCTTATCCAAACTGCTGGAGTTCGCATAACACTCGTCCCTTGGGTGCCTTTAGTAATTTTTCTGGGATGTTTTCAACACTTTTTCGGGGTTCCTCCAGGGTATTTGTTGGGTGCCTATGGGGTGTCTCCAACATACTTCTGGTACGTTATCTACGGAGGTTCAAATGCCACATTTTGAGCCAATTTCGCCGCAAAAGCTTATTTTTCCAAAAACACCTACAAATACATAAAATAACCAAATAAATGCAAAATCGAGCACTAACAATATATACAATTGAGATATATTAGACACATAAATGCGTCTATCATGTATTTATGTCAACTATTAAAAACCTAGAAATACACCTATAACCAAGAACGGATCTTGTCAAGAACATTGTTGCGCGTCCTGGTAAAGGAGGCCAGGCAGTGGACTTGTCTAGTTTGGAGGGTACAAATATGGAATACGTGGTACTTCCATCATCAGATAGAGATTATGATGACACGGACTTAGAAGAAGAAGTTGTTCCTGGTCAAAACGAGGATGGTGCATTTGATTATTATGGAGATTACAATGATCAAATCTTCTTCCATATTAACCGAAGATGTTCCCTCATCACGTTTTCTAAAAATACCTTGCTCGCGACCCTTCTTCTGTCTAGCTTGCATTTTCGCTTTTTTTTGTTCCTATAGGACGAGCATTATACTTGTAATTCCAACGAGTCTCTCCGTTAGGCAGAACTTCTGTACCATCTTCGGCTGCTACAAAGTTACGATGATTATCAAACAACTCACTATTTTTGGAAACAATGAGTTCATAATTAAATCCAGGACCTTTTCTCTGAACATTTCATAACATGCATCATACTTGAATGGTTGTCCTATTTGTTCCTGAAATTGCTCCCGACCTTCTTTTGTTTGAAATAATATGTAACAAAAAATTAGGTTACATAATATTATCACCAAGTATATGGAAAAACTTAACAAATTAATAGAACTTACCGAATCTTCATGTGACGCACCGCTCTTGGTTTGCCGATATATAACATTAAGAATGGCCACGAATTCTCTTACATCTTTTTTGATTGCTTTCATCTTTGTTTTTAAGGTACCCCAATCTCTTCCATTAGGATTGCCGTTGCGGTGGACAAAAATTTGGTGAATACGTATCCAAAATAAAGATGTTTTGTGTTGCGCACCTACAATTTCATCACAACTCACACAAATATATGCAGCAGTAAGATCAATCTCTTCCTGTTGCACAAAATTATTAACCATTTTGAATCAAACCAAAATATAAGAACTTGAGTAGTAGAAGATAAAGATAAAAAACAGAGAAGTATTGTAAGAAGAAGAGAAATAAGAAATCAATTGATTTGGGGTGATTTGAATAGAGAATTAAAGTTGTATTTATAGAGGATTTTGAAAAAATGACCGTTGGGATCCAACGGTGGAGAAGATAGAACCGTTGCGAATGATGGATGGTTAGGATGGGGTGTGAGAGAGGTGTAAAATAAAAAAGGTCAAACAATTTTTTTACGTAAAAGGAAACTCAGTTACCATATAAAATGTCACGGAAACCGAGTATCCGTTTCAACTGCCAAATGGAAACTCAGCTTCCGTAAAGCAGAAATTTACACGAAAACTCAGTTTCCGTGTAATTTCCCTTCCCTACTACACGGATAAGATCTGATCCAGTTTGCCAAGTAGGGAATGGATATCCCCATAATAGTTGGGTTTTTAGTTTTTTCCCTACAAATGAGGGATAGGGAAGGGAAATGGGGCACCATAGTGCTTAGCCTTATGTTCACTTCAATTAAATAATCATTTTTTTTAATGATATAATAGAGTTTAGTATCTTCTCAATGATAGAGTTTTATATGTCATTGAATGACATTCTGGTTTGTATATCTGTGGGTATATTGAATAAGGGGAACTGGTAATTACAGGAGGAAAACGTGGGGGGAATGGAGTTTGACCAGGTCAATGAAGACTTGACCTTTTTATATGTTGCAAAATATTAGCAACATCATTGATCTGTTGCTAAATTAGAACCAGAACCAATAAATTAGAACCAGAACCAATAATATCTAGTTCCAGGTAGAGGTATTCCTATAATTAGCAACAGGTTAGCAACGTAAAACCGCGGTTGCCAATAAAAAAATTAGCAACGGCTTCCGCTGTTGCAAATCTCCGTTGCTGACCGAGATTCGCAACAGAGTTTATGTCCATGCTAAAAATTGCAACATGGTGTTTTGCAACGGAGAAAGCCTGTTGCGACCCCGGTCAACAACAACCAGGATGGGTTGCTAAATCCTAAAAATGGTGTAGTGAACATTTCTACTTCTTGGTATCAATACATGCTCCGGGGATCTTTGAAACATGAAACTAAATATCACTTGTCTTCATGTTGCTTTGATTCCTTTGATGAATGAGATTTAATTAACCAAAAGAGTATCTATTCCAAGTTGTAAGCCTTATAACCTGTATAGATACCTCTTATGAAGTTGTTTTTCGATTTCTAGAAGTAAAACAATCGGAAAATATTTGGGAACAATTTTAGAATGACTTCTAACTAGAAGCAAAAAGTTAATTTTTTTTGTGAAACAAATTGTTTTTGCTTCTTATGTGCAGAAGCACTTTTATTTCTGGGATTGACTTTCACTTATGGAGAAGCAAAAGCGTTCTCCTTCCCCCTCTGCAGAAGCCAAAGCACTTCTACTTCTAGAATTGACTTATGCTTCTCGAGTAAGAAATAAACGTTTCCTCATAAGCTTCCCATCAAAACTATCTCCCACCTACGTGTCACCAAACATAATAGTTAACACAACGTACATTTGCTTCATATTAATTATTACTTGACACATCTGTACCGGACTGTCCTAAGTAGTTGACACATCAATCTTTGCCTCAAGTCTTAGTTGGGCCATAAGTGAGCCAAAGTTAATGGGCCAAAAATTCTAAAAATACCCATTGGACTTATATTGTGTCGAAATATGTAAAGCTGGCCTGGTTAAAAAAGAAACGTCTTTTGGGGACTACTCAAAAATGGAGGGGACTATTTTGTGATAGAAATGTCTACCTTATACTTATAAGGGGTGTCCTAAAGTGTGGAAATGACTAACCTACCCTTAACCTAATTTAATTTAAAACTAACCTAATAACCACCTATATATATATATATATATATCTAACCACCACCTCCTCCCACCACCACCGCCATCACCTACCACCTCCAACTACCACCACCACCAACCACCACCACTTCTATGTATATAGCTTAATTTAAATCATTAACGAAGATATTCTCACAAACCCATTACTTGTCATTCGTTTTTGGTTGAAGAAATGAGAAGTAATCATCAAAATGAGTTGAAAATGAAAGTTGCAGAGAGAAGTTTGGCTAGGAATTATGTGAAACAGTTTGTCGAACTAGCCGAACTCAGCTTTAATGGAGTTTTTTCTTTAAGAAAAAAGTTCGGTTACCTCGCAAAAAAAAATTCCCAGTCGAACTTTTAGTTCGGTTACGTCGCAACTTTTTTTCGTTTTTTTCCTAGCCGAATTTTTAGTTCGGTTATGTCGCAATTTTTTTCTACTAACCGAATTTTTTTCTGAAAACCTATATATTGAGTTCGGTTACGTCGAGAAAAAATTTCCCAGCCGAACTTTCAGTTCGGTTACGTCGCAACTTTCTTTTTCCTAGCCGAACTTTTCTCTGAAAGCAAAAACTCCATTAAAGCTGAGTTCGGCTACCTGTGTCTTCAGAACCATTAGCCGAACTACACTTGCAGATGAGTTCGGCTACCTGTTCTTCAGATGTTGTAGCCGAACTTCATTTCCATGGTCGAAATCAGTTTATAAATTTCTCATTTTTTCAAAAGTTTTTGTCAATTCAAGAAACATTAACTAAATTTGAAGTATACCTAAGTACCCAAACCCTCATTTCGAAATCAACCATCTTAAAAAAAACAAACGAAAACCCCCTTCTTCTCAAAAATTATTCTTTTAAAAACACTCAGCTAATTAATCTAACCTCACTAATCAATCATTACATTAACACTAATTAATCATTACACTAACTAATTTAATCACCAAGAGCAAGTTTGGTATTAGAAAAAAACTAAGTTAAGGGGTGGCTCAAATTTACTTCAAATATCCACCCCAAAATAGAAGAGTAGTCCCCTTTTTTGAGTAGTCCCCAAAAGCTCCTTCTTAAAAAATGTAAAACTATCAGATTCCGGTAACTGGCGGTTTATTGTGTATGTTATGTTTTACTTTGACGTTCTTCAAGGAAAACCACCATGAATCTCTGCAAATCAAAATTTGCATATAACAAAACTTAACACGAGAAAAAATTGAATTTCAAATTTTAAAATTCAAATAATTAGATGGAGACTGGAGAGCTCAGCAAGGGTTGCGTAAGAAAATTCATTCATTGAAATAATGGTCCATAGATCGATGGCATCCTTCGACTCCCGTTCTAGTGGTTTATTACTGTCATCCACAAGGCCGAAATTGTGCTGTCGGGCCCTTATGCACCGGTAACCCGTCATGGCTTATCCGGCCAAACAGTTAGACTCGTGTTTTTCCCTGACATTTGGTTTGTGCAAAATCCTACGTATTTCCTCAAGGTACATATACTAATGTAGGATTCTGTGTGCACAAAACCCTAACTTCATCATGCAACCGCTCAGGAAAAAAAAACTTGTATCCTTCGGCAAAACCGTGAAGCAAAAAATCGCAGTATCTAGCCTTCCTGAAGATGTTATCAACATTATATTTTTGATGTTACCAGCCAAATCAATCATGCGTTTCAGGTGTGTATGTAAACTCTGGTTAGAAAAATTATTAAAAACTGATTTTATCGAGATGCATCTTAACCATGCTGTTGAAAATAACAAATATAATGTCTTTCTTAATACTTACTATTTCTACGGACCAGCATCATGTTATTACCGTGTAGATTTTGATGCAGCTTCGGCATCATCCCTGAGTGATAAAGCTGTCAAGATTGATTTACCATCGAGTGTCCAATGCAGATTTGTTGGTTCATGTAATGGCATATTATGCTTTTCTCGTTACAATTTATTTAATTCGCTTACAGTTTGCCTATGGAACCCATGTACTCAAGGATACAGGGAGATAATTAAACAATCATATAGGGAGATAATTAAACAATCCATATGTTGTAATGGAAAATTAACTAAGTTAGTGGCGAAGGCTAGATGGAGGAGGACGAGGTACTGCTTTTGTAGAATCACTTCGGGGGTGATAATAAGGATATATGGTGTACATTGTCTGAGCAAAGGCGAGTGCCATTAGTAAAAGAGCAGCGATAACAGAAAGAATAGCCCAAGGGCTCCTAAAGTAGGTGTGAATGAGGTTAGCGCGCCATTCATTCCACTTCTTCTTGCAGTAGTCATTCACATTCTTGTGCACCATGTCTAGACTACTATCAGGATCAAGCGACATACGACTTACATCCTTGGATAACTCGTTGAACAGCTTTGCAACTTCCTTGTGACTCCCAAACGCATTCTGTATTATCCCTTTAGAGTGGAGGAGACTAACATCCTTGTCCGAAACGATGATTTTGTCCATAAAAAAGATGTAAGCAGTAACGTCATTCCCTGGTCCAACACGGAACCTCTCGTAGGCCATCAGGTTTAGAAAATTTGATTCAGTAGTGTCATCCACCACAATCACCGGGAGTCGGAGAACTCCACCCTGAAAGGAGATGTCCCTCAAACTCGTAGTCTTACTAGTCTTGAATCGTATCCCAGCCTCGTAAAGCTCCCTTGCTGGGCGGATGACATCAAAACTACTTTCACCGTGATCATCTATACCGCGAAGATGTGTTTGAAGAAGTTTCCTTCGTGGCCCTTGAAGAAGGTGCTTCCTATATACGTCTACTACATGTAGACATTTTCCTAAGCTAAGGATGGATTTTTTTTGCGTACAAAACTGAATTATGATCCTGTTTAAGAACTCCTTGTTCTTTTTATAGGTGAGTAATTAATCAAAATCAATTAAAAGTTATGAATGAATAGCATAAAATAAGTCCCATATAATGTGAAAACGATATTACCTTCGGTTTGCCACCAGTAGTAGTACTTCCTGCTCCACCAGTTTCAACAGCAAGTAAAGTGTCCAAAAGGAGCATCGGGAGTTGGTTTTGGAGCATGAGCATGTCTCTCCTTATATAAGGCATTATGTAAAGAGATTCACGGTAACTAAAGATTGGGTCATTGAAAGCATAATCGTTAACGGTTCCGGTGGCAGTTTGTAAAATCTCGAGCATGAAGCAGCCATCCAGCATCATGAGCTGCAAGAATTGGTCGCTGCAGTTGCCGTATTGATCTCGGTAGTCGTTATTTGCTTCATCAAGCCAGTCATAAGAGGCAATGAGGTGCTTACCAACCCGATGAAGGGCGTCTATGTAAGACTCAATCGGTTTGTTAGATCTCCTGAGGAAATGGAGCAGTGCCCTGTGCTTGTGTTTTTCCATCTGATTCAAGTGATCCTCTCCATGATGGTAGGGACCGAAAGACACCGCCTGCGGCTCGTAAGCTTTCTTGTTCAGATCTTTGATGCATGCTGGTATCTGGTAAATACATTTCTTCTCCCAGTGATCCACCTCATTCAATTTATCCATCTTCTCTAGTTCTTCTTTCACATCAATTACCCATTTACTATTGCGTCTGCTGCTATTGCTTTCATGATAATGCTCAGCTTCCTGACTATTAATTCCAGACAGTGATATCGAGGACAACGACATGTTTGAATGATAAGAACAGTGATATAGGGAACGGCAAATACAGGTCAGTACTAATTCAACAATGAGTGAGGAAAAAGATTAAAAGACAGCAAAAGACTGGTTATTCTGTTGAATCGTATTCCCTCTCTGGCTGGCGCTTCTTTATTAAAGTCTCATGCTTCTTTAATTATACAATTCAACCTTTCTTCCAAAAAAAAAAGAATCATTCGAAATGCTTTATTTTTCATCTTCTTTCTTTTCCTTTTAAAACGTAAAAATGTTACCATTAATCAATAAAATAAATTTCTATTTCTTTTCCTTCCCGAAGACTCAAAGAGGAAAAGCATTGGACCATATTACCTCTTTCACGGACTTCTTAAATCACCAAAACTGGAATATCATTCAAAAATTTCACGCAAGTCGTGAACACCAAGACAATACTTATGATTATAAACTGGTTTGCAGTTTTGACTACTGACCCAAAAAACTGACACTTGATCGGTGATTCGGTTTAGTCCAGTTTGTGGTGATGCTTTACGTACCCAACCCTTTCTTTATTGCTGTACGTACTTGTAAGAAAACTTCATCCTGCTTTTGTGTCACCGTCTGTTCATTTTTACTTTGTTTTATTCTTCCATTTTCTTATGTTCAAAATTTGCGACTGAGTTCAATTTTTGTCATTAGTTCTTTTGTCATATGAACTTCAAAACAATCTCTAGGCTGACTTTGCATAAATATCAGTTAACGTCTTATAATACGAAAAATCTATAAAATACAAGATTTTGAAATGTAAATTCCGGAGATGATGATGACTACATTAAAAAGCTCTACCTACATTTTACAGCAGAACACATTTTCATGTTCAACCTCATGGGTATCAATCCTCTAAACAACCTCTTTGTTATCTTGTTAAAAACAAAAAGTATATATAACGAAAGTATTTCCATACAGCTTTCTCCAACATTTCAATATTTACTTCTTTGTGCATCTGTATTTTAGTTTAGCATGATTTCGATTTAATTTTCCATCATAATCCTTTATCTTTGACCAGCACCTAAATAGCAGCAAACATTAATAGAAACAGTGAACGCATAAATTACACGAAATAGTATTATTGTGATTTAACACACCAAATGGACAACAAAAATTCGTTAATGGAAAATAACGTGCTTTTGAAATGAATTCACCATTGAAATTATCATTTTTTTTTTCTTTTCTTGGGTTCACACAAAAAAACGTAGAATATCGTTAGAGATGGCTTTGCCCATTGCCCATGTATTATATATTCCTTTCTGATTTGATGGAAATAAAATCATATTTGATATTCCACTTGTTCTGGGTCTCACTGATGACTCTGCTTTGTAATATGATAAATTTGACATCTGAGATACAACCAGAAAAAATCATATTTGCCTAATTAAACTTTTAAAAATTTGGTAGAATCAGAAACTTACAAAAGCGAAACCATTCAGGAATTACTCAAGTCTGACAAAGAGTTTTCCAACAAGCCTTTGGCTTTATAAACCTCAATAATTGTTTGAACTACGAGTTACGTATAGGCACCATCAGTAGTTGTTCTTCAAAAAAGGGTGCACAAAACAACCGGTGTGATCAAACTGGGTCTGAGGAATCCCATGGGCTCCCAACTCGTAGCCCGTCACAGGTTTTCCCGGAACGAATGCGAAACCCTACGTATTTCCTCAAGGTATATATACTATTCAGGATTGTCCTGTGGGAAAAACAAACTTCATCCGCTGCAAAAACCATGAAGAAAAAAGTCGCATTACCGATCCTTCCCGAAGATGTTATCATCCTTATACTATCGATGGTACCAGCCAAATCAATCATGCGATTCAGGTTCGTATGCAAACCCTGGTCAGATCTGTCTAAAAACACTGATTTTATCAAGAAGCATCTTAACCATGCTGTCGAAAATAACAAGTTTAATGTCATTCTTACTACGAAGTCGCATTTGTACGAACCATCTTATTATCGTGTAGATTTTGATGAAGGTTCGGCATCATCCTTGAGTAATAAGGCTGTCGAGATCGATTTACCAATATTTCGTAGTGTAGACACATTTGCTATGATTTCGCAAGTGGGTTGGTTCATGTAATGGCATATTTTGCTTTACTAAGTACATTTTATATGATTCGGTTCTAGTTTCCCTATGGAACCCATCTACTCAAGAATTGATGGAGATAGTTTATAAAAAAACAAATGATGGAGATGTTGTGGCATATGGGTTCGGTTACGACCTTAAGATCGATGATTACAAGTTGATATTAATATTTACTAAAGACCACTCAACAAAAGGAGTATTCAGATACTTTTTGTGAAATTCATGTTTACACACTAGGTTCAAGTTCATGGAAAAATATAGGATACACTCCTTGTGTACGCAACATCAATTCTATGAAGCTTTTAAATGGAGCTATGTATTGGGTAGCAGAAAAGGTTATAGTTACCAATGATCAGCAAGCAGTAACCGTCGTTATAGTTTCCTTTGATATAGTTGAAGAGAAAACCAAAGAAATGCAAACACCAATTGCGAGTTTCATATTGGATGAAGAATACAAACTTAGAAATGCAAACACCAATTGCGAGTTTCATATTGGATGAAGAATACAACCATTGATATTAATTTGCTGGAAATTCCAAGACATTGCGAAAAGAAACCAAAAGAGGTGACTCGTGAGTTGCTAGGATTAATGACACACATGACTTCTCCTATAAACCTTTCTGCATATGCAATTCATGGACTGTTGCAGCGGATTGAATATGTATTCTTGTTGTGAACATGAGGTTCCAATTGTACTTCATATATTAATTTACATTGGAGCTCCATATATGTGCCAATGTTTGAGTGGCGGCGAGCAGTTCAGTCTTTCTTGACAAAACTTGCACAATTTTGAAAATTGAAGATGCTAATTAAAAAGAAAAAAAATCTTTCACTAAGAGAGAGGAGTTAGTTAGGTCAGAAATGAGGAGAAAATTTGTTTCCCCACGCAGAATGCAAATTTTGATGAGATAGTGGAACTAGATTGGGTCAAATTATGTATAGTTGGCCCAGTTTAAAAAATGGCAAAACAGTCGGATCACTGTAACCGACGGTTCACTTTGTAATGTGATCAGTCAGTAGTCATTTGGAAAAGGAATTCGTGGTGGTGCTTCTTTTGCATTAAGGGTCGGTTATTACAATCATGAATTATTAGAATGCTCTACTGTATCTGTCTACGTTCCATGAATTACAATCTGGACTCTGGTAGACTCTCTAGATGGGTGGTCACCAAGGGAGATCGTGGGCTTTTTTTTTTTTTGAGGAGAAAGTTTAAATTAGTAAGAAAAATGTAACAGAGCAAAAGCTCCCATTTTAGATTTACAATAAAAAATGGGAGTTCGTGGACCTACTTAGCTATTACTCGAAAGCGAAAGGGAACAATATTTTTGGGATTTACTTGAGGTCTCACACTCTAGTCAAGTCGACTAATAATAATCCTGTCGATTTCTTATAATTGAACACGTTATTGTACAATGAAAATGCTATTTCTAACAGGGTGAGCAAAAGTCCGGAATCGCGGATTTTATCAGTATCCGTCCGTAAAATTGCGGGTAAAACTCAATTCGCAAGATATATGGACCAGACACGGGTGGGTTTCTCAAATCCGCACTTTTAGCGGTTTGGTTGCGGTTGGACTTTGAAATCCGCGGATTCACCCGCACCGTAGGACTTCCTTCATCAATGTGGAATATGAATTACTTCAACCATATAGGAAGCAAGTTGGGAGGATTGTGTCTATTTCATCGTAACTAAAGCTAATTTGCTTTGCGTAGTACTAGTACTGGGGATAATATCAGGAACATACTTCAAGGGTTGGAAGTGATCATGGCTTCAAGCGCAGTAAGTATTTGAAGTGTAACTTGTTGTAATCTTGTGAATGGATTAACAGTATATGTTTTAAGTTTCGTTGTTCTTACATGAATTAATTGTAGAGGAACATGGTGAAATCTATGGTGGGAGTTGTTGGTAGGCAGCAGAGGTTTTTCGTGACATCATCTGTACCGAAAATGAAACCAGCTACTGGGACATACGATCATCATTATTCTCAACCGCAACGTCAACAATTGAATTCATCTAAACCAAGCAGTAGTGGGAGCATTAAAGGGAATTACGTACCAGTGTATTGGGATTACTCATCTAAATCCGCGGTTAATCCGCATCCGGCCCGTATCATCCGCTGATCCGTGGATGTCAAATTTGCGGGTAATTGGGCCGGACACGGATGGATTTTCCAAATCCGCAACTTTGACGGATTGGACGCGGGTGACCCCCAATCCGCATCCGTCCGTCCGTTGCTCACCCCTAATTTCTAAGCCATTTCCAGATAATGCAATGCAGTGATAGACAATGTTCGAAATTATAGAGCAATATACTCCGTACGTCCCAAATTAATTGAGCTAGTTGTAGTTTGCACAATTCTTAAGGCAAGGAGGAAGAGGGAGTATATTTAAATATTTTTTACAATTATACCCCTTATGGGTTATAACTAGTAAAACTTAGAAATGATTTATCTTTTAAACTATACCACGGTTTTTCGTAAACTTTATACCGTTGAAAAAACATTTTAAAACATCTACATAACGAATATAAACATGACTATCAAATTATACATATATCTTATAGTAACAATAATCAATTAAAAAGGTAGTTTTAGAGATATCCCCTTAATTAGTGAAATAACTCAATTATTTATTGGACAAAATTTAAAACTAAATAGCTCAATTAATTTGGGATGGAGGAATTATATCTAAGCCATTTTTTTTTAAGTGAAAAGGTTAAAATTATATCTAAGCGACTAAGCCATTTCAGTTATGCATCGATCAGACAAACTTATATGGAACACAGTTGGTATTTGAATACCCGAGTTAGCCATGAACTCACTCAAATAAAGATCTCTAGCTAACTTCTTTTTGTTGTTCATTTTCTTGACTCCCTTGTATACGCTCTCCATAAAAGCTGAAAACCAATGAAGTAAAGTGTCTACTTAGTTCCGTTGAAATTACTGAACTATGAAAATTAATTAGCTTGGAACCACAAAAGAAAGATAGTAGATTTCGGGACCAACTTAGCAATTAGTGGGAAAGCGACCAAAACTGAAATCAAACGCGTTTTGGATGCATTGACTAAGCCAGAGGGGGATTGATTTGGAGATGCATACTTTCAGATGTCTTTTCTTTGTAATTTTTCATCATCATAAAATGTGACCTAAAATCACATATGAATGATGTTTGAGCAACCTATCAAGTCAAGCTCACTCTAGTCTAGTCAATGAATAATAATCGTGTGGACCTTTGATAATTGAACAAGTTGTAGTTCCTAGACTTTTGATATAGCAAACTATAGTGTCAAGGAAACCCTAGCCCAATAACCTGAAGACTCTCGACTGTGTTAACCATATAATCCAGTCTGGTCAGCAACAATAATGTGCGACTATTATTACGGATCTGATAACTGTCTTTGATTTGTTTTCACAAGTTCAACACCTCTTCATGTAACCTCTATGAGTATAAATAAGAATGAGAGTCTTCCATGGTTTGTGTAGAAGATATTCACCAGAAATCCTCTTCTGTCTTGGTATCAGGCTTTCCTATCCTGACAGCTTCCGCAACACACAAAAAAACCATAAACCCTAATCAACTCCAATGGCAGCAACCACAAATAGCCTTCGTCAAATACAAATACATCATCTTGTTACCCTGAAACACACTGAAACAAACCATTTACTATGGAAAACTCAATTCAAACCTATTCTAAAAGGATATAGTCTAACTGGTTTCATTGATGGAACCAAAGAAAAACCAGCCAGAACTCTTCCTGAAAGTGAAGATATAAACCTAGAATTCACTGAGTATGAATCCCAAGATTCTCTGCTAGTAGGATGGCTGAATTCAACTTTAACACCTGAAGTTCTTAGTACGGTTGCAGGACTTGAAACAATAAAGCTTGTATGGGATAAATTAGAATCGGAGTTTGCACCAAAAACCTTTGCTCACCAAATGAGTCTCAAAAAACAGCTGCACTGCTTAAACAAAGGTAATAAGACTTTAAAAGCTTATTTGAATGATGCTAAGAATTTATTTGATCAGCTTGCAGCTTTAGGATATACAGTTTCTTCCAATGAGATGAAGCAATCCATAAGCAATGGATTAAATCAGTCTTATGATCCCATTGTAACTGCATTGAGCACTGTTGAAACAATGGACATACAGACGTTTACTGCTCATCTTCTCACCTTTGAAATGAGGCTTGAACAGCAGCTAGCACAAATACAACAACCAATAGCAAATCTCGTTACCTCCAACTCCAATACGTCAAGAAAGAATGAACCCAGAAGGTTCAACAATCAACCCAGAGGACCGTATCAACAAAACAACAACAACAATCGTCGATCCCAGCAACCGCATAGGGTTTTCTCTCAGGAAGAATTACTCTGTCAAATATGCAAGAAATGAAACCACACTGCAGATCGTTGTTGGTTTCGCTATGAAAAGAGCAACACAAACCAGACCAAAGCACCTAAGGCTTATATTGCTTTACCTGGTGGTTCAGCTGAAACACAGTGGGTGACAGATACTGGTGCTACTCATCATTTGACTGCAGATATCAGAAACCTGAGCATCCCACATGAATATGATGGTACAGATCAAGTAAAAGTTGGTAATGGTAATTCTCTGGAAATAGCAAACACTGGCACTGCGTCATTTACTTATAATTCTCGAAGCTATCGTTTAAATAACATCTTTCATGTGCCAAAAATAAAGACTAATCTTCTTTCGGTCTATCAGTTTTGCAAAGATAATAATGTTTATTTTGAGTTTCACACGAGTTTCTTTGTTGTGAAGGACAATTCCACGGGCGTCACGCTGCTGCAGGGGACGAATAGGAATGGGTTATACATCTTTGATGGAGTAGGTGGCATAAATGGTTCAATTTCTCCAAAGTCTTTTGTCTCTGCAAGTCTGCCAATATGGCACCAGTGTTTAGGTCATCCCATGTTCAGAACTGTCTTTAGAATAGTTCGCAAGTTTGATCTTCAAGTTACAAATAAAAAGTTTGACCACTGTCATTCCTGTCATATCAGTAAAAGTTCTAAACTTCCATTTCCAATTAGTACTTCAACTTTTAGTACACCTTTAAGTTTAATTGTTTCAGACATTTGGGTGTCCCCTTATTCATCAATAAATGGTTTTCGTTATTATATGCTTCTTATGGATGTTTTCTCGCATTTTACCTGGATTTTTCCTTTGGTTAAACGATCAGATGCCTTGCCTACGTTCATACAGTTTCATAAACAAATTGAGAACCTTACTGAGCATAAAATAAAGATCTTTCAGTCAGATAATGCCCTAGAATATAAAAAGTTCACTTCTTATTTAAACAACTGTGGCATCCAACATCGATTTTCATGTCCTCATACATCTGCTCAAAATAGGATTGCCGAGCGCAGAATTAGCCACATAACTGAGAGTGGACTAGCTTTGCTCTTTCAAGCTAATATGCCAAAAGATTATTGGCCTGAGGCATTCTCTATTGCTTGTTATCTAGTCAACAGAATTCCCAAATCTGTTTCTGAGTCAAAAACTCCACTTGAGTTATTATTTTCCAAAGCACCAGACTACTCCTTTTTACGCGTTTTTGGTTGCTTGGCGTATCCGTGTCTTCGACCATATAATTCAAACAAACTAGAGCCTAGGTCCTTACCTTGTGTCTTTCTAGGTTATAGCAATGCTCACAAAGGCTATGTATGTCTGCATCGTCCAACCCATAGAAACGTATATTTCTAGGCATGTTCGCTTTGTTGAAGACTCATTCCCCTTCGCCTCTCCTCAGCAGCAAACATCTGTGAATTGTCAGGAAGTTGCATCTACAAGTACACAGTTTTTATCATCCGCAGCATTCAGGCCGCGCCTGCCTGTAGTTCCTCAATTGGCTCAGTAGTGTGTTTCAGCTCCTCCACAACCATACTCTCCAGTTCCTGTGACTGCAGAAACACCGGAAATGTCTGCAACAAAAACTAATACGAACACAGCAGATGTAGAAGATGTCTGCACTGATTCTTTGCATAATGATAGAGTGCCAGAGGCAGCAGTTCAAGTTACAGCACAGCAACAAGGTCATACAATGATGACTAGGGCTAAAGCAGGTATCACAAAACCTATTCAGAAGCTGAGCTTGACTGCTACCAAACACCCGTTACACGATGATGATTTTATGGAACCTACTTGCTACTCCAAAGCAAGTAAAAATACCATTTGGAGAAAGGCAATGGACGAGCAAATAAATGCCCTGATAAGAAATGGAACTTGGTCCCTGGTAAAATACAAAGTTGGTATGAATGTTGTAGGCTCAAAGTAGGTGTATCGCATTAAGAAAAATCCTGACGGGAGTATTGGTCGTCACAAGGCACGTTTGGTAGCGAAAGGTTATCACCAGCAGGAAGGGCTGGACTATGGAGAAACATTTAGTCCCGTGATTAAACCTTGTACGATCCGGCTGGTTCTGTCGATTGCGGTTATGAACAAATGGTCTCTTCGGCAGTTAGATATAGAGAATGCATTCTTGGACGGTCTCTTGGAAGAGGAGGTTTACATGAAACAACCTGCTGGCTATGTGGATCCAAATTACCCGACTCATGTTTGCAGATTGCACAAGTCGCTTTACGTCCTTAAGCAAGCACCACGGGCTTAGTTCTCGCGACTCAATGGACATCTTCTTCGGTTTGGTTTTACTGCATCCATTGCTGACAGCTCCCTGTTTATTCTTAAAGCATCCGGTTTCATTACTTATGTTCTCATTTATGTTGACGATATCATAGTTACTGGCTCAGATTCTGCGCAGATCAATAGTCTTATTGCGGACCTAAGTTTAGTTTTTGCTGTCAGAGATATGGGTGATTTGTCGTACTTCTTAGGAGTCGAAGTTCTCAAACAAAATCATAATTTAGTGCTCACCCAAAGGAAGTATGTTGCTGATTTATTACGGCGTACAAAATTGGAGGGTGCTAAACCTGTGTGCACACCTCTGCCTGCCAATGCGAAAATTCGTAAAATTGGAACTCAGAAGTTTGATGATCCTACGTTGTACAGAAGTGTGGTGGGTGCATTACAGTATCTACACATCACACGACCAGATATCTCTGTTGAAGTCAACAAAGTTTGCCAGTATATGCATGAGCCGTTCATTGAGCATTGGGAGCTTGTTAAAAGGATACTACGTTATCTAAAGAAAACTATTGATTATGGTTTGTTCCTAAGACCCAACTCTGAGTACTCTCTCCATGCTTACTCTGATGCCGACTGGGATGGTAGCCTAGATGATCACAGGTCTACGAGTGGGTATTATATCTACTTTGGAGGGAATCTCATTTATTGGAGTGCACGCAAACAGAAGAATGTCTCCAAGTCTAGCACTGAGGCAGAATATCGTGGGGTTTCCATCACCATGTCAGAGCTCATATGGATACAATCTCTTCTACAAGAATTGGGTATCAAGCTGCAGACTCCAACATTGTGGTGTGATAACTTGGGAGCCACTTTTCTCACGGCTAATCCTGTGTTCCATGCCCGCACTAAACATATAGAAATTGACTACCATTTCGTTCGAGAAAGAGTTGCAGCAAAGCTTCTTAATGTAAAGTTTATCAGCTCCAAGGATCAGCTAGCTGATGTGTTTATGAAAGGTTTAGCATCACCCAGGTTGCAATACATACGTGACAAGTTGAACATTCGTCAACTCAGGCTCAACTTGAGGGGAAGTGTCAAGGAAACCCTAGCCCAATAACCTGAAGACTCTCAACTGTGTTAACCATATAACCCAGTCTAGTCAGCAACAATAATGTGCGACTATTATCACGGATCTGATAACTGTCTTTGATTTGTTTTCACAAGTTCAACACCTCTTCATGTAACCTCTATGAGTATAAATAAGAATGAGAGTCTTCCATGGTTTGTGTGGAAGATATTCACCAGAAATCCTCTTCTGTCTTATAGTATCAACAAAAAGCTTTTATATCATAGACAGTTGGTATTTGATACAGCTAGTTAAGTTTTAGTTAGCCATGAATTCGTTCAATAAGAAAACTCAAATAACATCAATATTCCATCTTCTTATCATTTTCACTTTCTTTGCGTACACCATCCTCACTCAGTTTCCACTGGTCTCTCACGGATGCCACCAAGAGGAAAGAAGGGCTCTCTTAGAATTCAAATCCTCTTTACATGACCCTTCAAATCGCTTGTATTCATGGCAAGAAGGCAAGAAATATCAAAATTGCTGTGATTGGCATGGAATTCAGTGTTCTACTGACTCTTTCCATGTCATCTCCATCAACCTACGGAACACAGAGTATGAAACTTACTACAATGAATATTCTAATTACTACAATAATAATCCTACATTTAGTCCACCAAATACTTCACTACAAGGTAAGTTTTCTCCATTTTTTTACAACTTCACTCATCTTCAGTATCTTGACCTCGCTTTCAACAATTTTAAAGAGTCGCCAATTCCGCCTCAGTTTTCTTGTCTAACAAAACTCATCTATCTTGATCTCTCCAAGTCGAACTTTTCAGGATCAATTTTGACACAATTTACTAATCTATCTTCTCTAAAGTATCTTGATTTATCTTCCGACGTGGATGCTGGAGACTGGTTACAACTATCATCTACTACAGAATGGTTGGGAGGGTTAGTAAATCTCCAGGTATTAAGGTTGAGTGGTATTGATTTATATGATGCAACATTATTGCAAAATGATTTTGCTGAACATATATCTTTTCTTTCCAATCTTAAAGATCTCGATCTATCTAATTGCAATATATCCGGTCCGGTTTTTCCCATCCAAAAGTCTAACAATCTTTCCCGTCTATCCTCTCTCAATATGAGATTCAATCCTGAGCTCAATTCCCCATTCCCAGTACATCTGGCTAATTTAACTTCACTTTCTAGGCTTGACTAATCAATTTGTAATCTCTCTGGTTCAATTCCATATATGCCTCAACTTAATGAGCTTGACGTCGGTCAAAATACTGATCTTCATGTCGATATTACAAAAATGTTCAAAAGTACGTGGCCTAAACTGCAACTTCTTGGGATCTCACTTACTAAAGTAACAGGATTATTTCAAAATTTAATTTCAAATGTGCCACCACTGGAATCTCTTGATGCCTCTGGCTGTTCAATTCAAGGATCCTTCCCACAGTCCATCTGCAAACTCTCTAATATTCGAGATCTCATCTTGTACGATAACAGTTATACAGGAAGGATACCGAATTGCATCACCATGCTCAGACACCTCACTCGGTTTGATATTCATAATAACTCTATTGGGGGCCATGTTTCTCTCCCTTCTTTTATCAGCAAATTAAACTTGACTGTCCTGGACTTGAGCTCAAACAAGCTAATCGTGGTAGATGCAGATCAACATTTAGATCTATACCCTAAACCAAAACTCATGAGGTTAGGGTTGAAATCATGCAATCTAAAAAGATTATTCCCAAATTTCATTTGTAGTTTAACTCATCTTGCAGGTTTAGATTTATCTGATAATAACCTTACAGGAACTATCCCTTCTTGCTTCTACAAACTCAAAAATCTCATAGTCTTAGATTTATCCCACAACAATCTTCACGGACCTCTTCCTATTCCATGTCAGAACGTTATGTTATATGATCTAGCACATTATAAATTCAATGGTGAAATCTCAACGGAATTTGGAAAAAGACTATCTACTGCTTCCTGGATTTTCCTATCTAATAATGAACTAACAGGATCGGTTCCCTTTTCTATTTGCTCCAAAGAACCTGGATTATACTCTAGTATTCAGTATCTAGATCTATCCAACAACAAACTATCAGGGATTATACCTACTACAATAATGTACTGTACTTCTCTTGAAAGTCTAAATCTCGGCACCAACAACCTCTCTGGAAATGTTCCGGAAGGGATTGACCAAGCAAAGCAACTGCAATTTCTTCAACTAAATGACAACAAACTTTATGGAAATCCACTTCATTTCGTCAGTAAACTCGACCGGTTGGAAGTTCTCAACTTAGGGAATAACAACTTTGGAGGCAGTTTATCCAATGTGTTTAGTTCTCTCAATGATCTTAAGATTATTTCTTTAAGGTCAAACAATTTCAATGGGTCAATCCCGAGGGAGATTGTCGATTTGCATCTACTCCAAATATTAGATTTATCGGGAAACAATTTCAGTGGGTTAATTCCTAAAGAAATGGGTAGTCTAAAGATGTTATTAAGCAGACCAAATGATCCAATCTTTCTTGATGATACGTATGGGGTTACTCTGCAATTACAAATGGTGATCAAAGGGATATATATACAGTTTGAGAAACTATTCACCTCTAACTCAGGAATCGATTTATCCTCCAACATTCTCGAGGGGAAAATACCAGATGAGATATGTCTATTAAAAGGGCTTTCCATGCTAAATCTATCACACAACCGCCTCTCGGATAAGATCCCACAGGGTATTGGAAGTATGTACGGTTTAGAGTCTTTGGATCTCAGTTTCAACAAGTTGAATGGACCAATCCCGTTATCTTTAGCATCATTGGATTTTCTTGGTTTTTTGAACCTATCTCATAATAACTTGAGTGGAAGAATACCAAGAGGACTTCATATCGACACGTTGAGCGGAGATGGTTCCACATATATCAACAACTCTTTTTTATGTGGGTACCTTACCAAGAATGCTTGCGAGGAGGATAGGAGAAATGAGGCCGCTGATTCTGATACTCCAGATGATGATGAGCAAGATAATGCAAGAGATAAGTGGTATTTTTACGGTGTGGTCGCTTTAGGATTTATAGTTGGATTTTGGGGTCTGTTCTTTGGTTTACTTCTGGAGAAAGAAATTTGGTGGTTTGGGTATTGGAGATTTGTTGATGCAATTGCAGTCAAAATTGTTCAATTTTTTTTGAATTTTTAAAATTGATAAAAAGACACCTACTTTGTTTCCTCATTTATCATATAAGATAATCTTGTTTACTATTTTGCTTGTATATTTATACATTATACATTTAACTGCTTAGTTCTCAGTGATCTGTCATTACCATTAATTCCGCGACAATGATCGAGAATAGTTCTCGACTGATCATAGCCTAACCTAGTTGTTGCTGAAAATAGCCTAACCTAGTTGTCTGAAAAACTGATTCGATCTCCTAGACAACTAAAATCCCATTGTAGAATAGTACATATGGTCTAGGCAGTTGATAGTACATATAATGTTTTACGTACACTTAAATTACTGCAGATGTTTTTATGACTTTGTACGAAGACAAGTGATGTGTCATCTTCATGATTTAGTCGTCTCACGGCTTACTCATCTTCTATGTTCCATGAATTATAAGAAGTGGAGCTCGGGCTTTGTTGGGGATTTTAATAAAGTGCCACACTCCCAATTTCATGTTTAAGAAAGTGTCACTGTTTTTTTCAGAATTTATTAAATACCACACTTTGACCTTTTCCATCCAGTTCTTTTGAGAAAACCGTTAACTTCCGTTAGGGCCTATGTGGCAGTAAATCAGTCTTAGTAAAAGACATTTAAGCCCCCAAATCATCTAACTAGAACTGATTCAAATCGGTTTAGTAATATGAGTCATTACCGATCTAAACCATAACTCTAACATTGTTCATCTTCTTCCCCAACTAAACTCAATACTTACTGTTAGATTTAGATTGTAGAGCTAGCAAGGTTGATACTAATAACAGAATTAGTTGTGAACTTAATACAAACATGTTGTGTACTGTATATGTATGTGAACTCAAAGGAGTTCTATCGAACATGAGATGCGCATGTTTATGGTGAGCAATAGATAGATCTCTGTTCATGTTTTAAGACTCATATTTACCATATCTTCCCTGCAAATACGAACAGTATACACATCCAAGAATGTAAACATACACAAACTATATAATATCACAAATCCGAGTCATTCATCTCACAAATTTAACGGCAATAGCTCCACAAATTCAAATAAACATCTGAATTGCTTCTCGATCAAGACCCCAAAATCACTGATGTTGCTGCTAATTGCTTCTCTCAAGACCCCAAAATCAATCCATTCCAAACCCCAGAAACCCAATTCAATCACATACAGAGATTCCCCAAAATTCCATCTTCATTCATGGCTAAGATCCGAAATACAACCACCACCTTCAGCTTCCGATTTTTCGAGAGTATCTTGACTGCCGAGAGACAACAAAGAAGACGCCATCTCAATTCGAACGGAGTTGGCTTGATCCGGTCAAAGAAGAAGAGAATAAGAAGAATGGTGTAGTTCATCTCTTTTGTGCAGCTTCGATTCAATTTGAGGAACATAAATGTGATAAACTATTAGAGAGTGTGAGGATAATTAAGTAATTGCATAGTTAAAAGTTGATCAAATCAATGATAAATGACCAGTTACCCGGGCCTTAACAAAAACGGTGGCATTTTCTTAAACCAGAAAACTAAAATGTTTGCATTTTTTAAAAATCCCCGTCTAGTTATTGCTAAAGTCTTCTGGAATTATTAGTTTTCCTTGCTTGCATGTGTGGATATGGATAATCAAGGGCGTTCTCTTATCTTGGTATGGACTATCAATCAAAAAAAAAAAAAAGCGACAGGTAGGTTTATACTTACTTTCGTACTATGTTCGTCTATTTGGAATGGAACGACTTGACTTTCGGATGTTTCTTATTTCATTGACTAAACCAGCATGGGATTGAATATTAAGAGCTAGATACATATCTCTAGCTCTCTTTTCTTCGCTGTGGTAGACCAAAGTCACCCAACAAATTATCATCATCATAATTAGATCTTCCTCTAGTTACATGGAGAAAATATGATTTAGTGGTATCGCTCATATATAGGGATCACTTTAACAGTGTAATTAATGAAATTTACAAGTTACTTAACTCCCACCTCATACTCCCAGCAGACACTTTAGGAATAGAATTAGCTAGGGGCTTCACCGTTACAGGGTGTACGGACTGTCAGAATTTGTCATTTCTACTGTATTTAATTTAATTTCAGATGTTATGGGAATACCAGTGTAAACCGACCATTTTGATTTTATATTGGAAAGGAGAATCTTCTAATGAAAGTCTGGGCAGTTTCGTTTTGTTTCTTTTTTACCTTCCCCTATGTATATTCTCTTTTCCATTCTTTAGCCTTTTTCCTTACATATTCTCTTTTCGCCTTTTTCCTCCAAACAAAATTCTACAATTTTGATTCTCTTACTGCTAATATTCCTGTTACTAGAACACCGCTGTCACGGTGGGGAGGACCGACCGAAGAAAAACGAAACAAATAACAATTTCCACCGGTAGGCATATATTAGCTTTTCTCCTTTTTCATCAAATTTTTCTCTATGTTGGGATGGAATATGAGAATATGCTACGCAACCAAAAATTCTGAAAGAAGTTACCTCAGGCTTTTTCTTATGCCAAGCTTCATATGGAGTTTAGTTGAGAACTGCTTTTGTTGGCGAGCGATTAAGGATGTAGACTGCCGTGTTGTCTGCTTCTGCCCAGTAGCTGTTGGGTAGCTTCCTTGCTTTTAACATACTGCGAGCCATTTCTACGATTGTACGATTTTTCCTTTCTGCGACGCCGTTTTGTTATGGAGTGTATCGGACGGTGAACTCCTTTTTAATTCCATTTTCTTTGCAGTAGTTGATAAATTCATTTGAAGTAATTCTCCACCACGGTCTGTACGGAAAACCTTCAATTGATGGCCACTTTGCTTCTCTGCCAACGCCTTGAACTCTAGGAATTTAGTGAATGCCTCGGACTTTTGCTCGAGAATATACACCCACATCATCCTGGTATAATCATCCACAAATAGGAGAAAATATCTTCTGTTGTTGAGTGAGGTTGTTCTTGTCGGACCGCAGATATCGGCGTGCACCAATTCGAGGGGCCTTCTTGCTCTCCACGATTTATTTGTAAATGGAAGTCTATGAAACTTCCCAAGAATACAACCTTCACATATTTTATCTCCACCGCTGATATTAGGAAGACCGATTACCATGTTCTTTGATTTTAGAACCTTCAAGGATCTGTAGTTGAGATGCCCGTATCTCAAATGCCATAACTTGCATTCATCAATATGACTGGTACTCATTGCACAATTTCCAATTGATGGCATAGATAGAGGAAAGATAAAGTTTTCTGACATTTTCACTTTTGCCACCAATTGCTTATTAATTTTATAATAAATTGTACATTCTCCGTCTTCAAAATGTAGTGAGACCCTTTTCTTATAAGTTGTCCAACACTTAATAAATTTTGAGCTAGGCCAGGAACATAAAGAACATCAGTTATGTATCTATTTTTACCTGACCTTGTACGTACGGATATGACTCCTCTTCCTTCAACATTCAGGAACTTTCCATCTCCGAGTTTGATCGGTGGAATCTCTTGCTCCTCCAATTTTACAAAATATTCTTTGTTTCCTGTCATATGGCTGCTGCATCCGCTGTCGACGTACCATATACCTTGCGCTTCTTGTTGCGAGGTGAGGCAGGAATAAAATACTTTATTTTGAGAATCATTTTTCTTGGTATAGTTAGCTTAGTTGAGCCAACAATATTTTTCCATGTGATTTAATTTATCAAACTTGGTGCACTTGTACTTGCAATTTTCAGTTGCATGGCCAAACTTTTTGCAGACATTACAACGGAGATTTGAGGAGTAATTTCTTCCGTACCTTTTGTTGTTGTTTCTATAACCTCCTTTTCCACTTCAACGTCCGCGGTAGTAATTTTTTGGTCCTTGATTTGAAATCGACCCTTTCTCGTGAGGTGATGTTGATGACTATCCCCCTCTGGAGCTTTCTTTTCTGGCTTCCATATTTTTCTTTTCACTGAAATTTATTTTTGATTGAAATGCCTGCTCCAACGGTTGTTCCGCGAACCTATTTATTCTTTTCTCGTGCGCCTCTAATGAACCCATTAATTCATGTACCGAGAGATCGATAATTTTTTTGACTCCTCAATGGCAGCGACGATATGGTCGAATTTGAACGGTAAGCTTCTTAAAATATTTTCTACAACTCTTTTATTTTCTATGGTATCTCCATAACTACTGATTTGATTTACTATTCCAGTAACTCGAAAAGAAGTTCTGGATAGTTTCATTTTCTTTCATAAGTAAATTGTCAAAATCTCGCCATAAATTTTGTAGTTTTATGGAGATTACCTTTTCCGAACCTTGGAATGCAACTTTGAGAATATTCCAGGCCTCCTTCGATGTTTTTGCCACCGAAATTCGAGGAAAAATAGCTTTTCTTACCCCTTGTTGTAGAAACAGTAGTGCTTTAGCATCTTTCTTCTTATTTTCTTTGTACTCCTTTTTCTTTGCATCCATCCATGACAATAGAGTTTCTGCCGACTTGGGTACATCATAACCTTCTTCTACAAGATCCCATAGGTCTTGAGAAATAAACAATGTCTTCATTTGTAGACTCCAATAATCATAACTCTCACCATCAAAAATTGGAATTAAACTTTAGGCATAATTGAAACCTTGAATACTTTGGTTAATTGCTATGGGTAGAGTTTTAGGATTACTGGGTTAGGTTTGCTCTGATACCAAATTTGTTGGCGCAATGCGGAAGTGTGATGGGTTTTATGGAAATGATTTGGGAAAAGGAATTGTATTGGAAATGAAATTGGTTAATTCAAAGTGAGGCTTTGATTAATTTAGGAAATGAAAATGTTTACAAGGGAATTTAGTGTAGCACTTTGGCTCACTCTCTTTACAAAGGCTCTTTGGCTCTTACTTACTAGCTCTCACTCTTTACTAACTCTCACTCGAGTTTTTGATTTGGATGGTTTGCAAATGACCGTACAGACGCCTATTTATAGGCTTGATGACTGACTACCTAGGATACTCTAGATACTTCTTTACATGTCATACTAACACCGACCAAGAAGGATAAATCTAGAAAAAGAATTCTCTAGAGATTGTGGACTGACTATGCTAGGAATATTCTAGAGAGAAATCTCTAGAATGCAACCGTAGGTCCTAGATCATGTGACTAATTTGAGAAATCTAGATTTTTCTAGATACAGTAAATCACAAATTATTATATTTTTAACAGTATTACTGTCTGCTTTTCTTATCAAATTAAACTTAACAATCCTAAACCTGGGCTTAAACAATCTTACGGTAGTTTCGGATCAATACCTACATCTATACACCAAACGTAAACTAAAGGTTGGAGGAAGTATATCAAGTGTATCAAGGTTGGTAGTTCTCAACTTAGGGAACAACAAATTTGGAGGAAGTATATCAAATGTGTTTAGTTCTCTCAATGATCTTAAGATTCTTTCTCTAAGGGTCGAACAACTTCAGTGGGTCATTCTCCAAAGAGATTTTCGGTTTGCATCAACTACAAATATTAGATTTGTCAGGAAATAATCTCACCGGGATGATCCCTAGGGAAGTGGGTAATTTAACAATGCTAATAATAAGATCTAATAATACAGTATCGCTCACTAGTGCTGGGTTTGGAGTTGTTGTGCAATTGCAGATGGTGAGTAAAGGGATCATGATGCAGTTTGAGAAACTGTATGCCTATAGTTCCGGAATTGATTTATCCTGCAACATTCTCGAGGGAGAAATTCCTAAAGAAATGGGACAATTAAAAGGACTTTCCATACTAAATCTATCACACAACTGCCTCTCGGGTAAAATTCCACTGAGTGTTGGAATTATGAATGGTTTAGAGTCTTTGGATCTCAGTTTCAACAAGTTGTCTGGACTTATCCCATCATCTTTAGCATCGATGGATTCTCTTAATGTGTTTTTTTTCCGAGTAAAAATAAAAAAATAAAAAAATAAAAATGGACCTCATTTTGATCCGTTGAGCGGAGATGGTTCAGCATATCTCAACAACAGTTTCTTGTGTGGGTACTTTACAAAGAACCCTTGCGAGGGCGATCAGAGCAGTGATACTAGAGATACCGATTCTCCAAGTGAAGCTGATGGAGTTGGTTCAAAAGATATGTGGTATTTTTACGGTGTTGTTGCTTTGGGGTTTGCAGTTGGGTTCTGGGGTTTGTTCTTTTGTTTACGAAAGAAAAATGGTGGTTGGAGTATTGGAAATTGGTTGACATTGTTGGGGTCATAGTTGTTCAATTTTTCCTGATGAAAAATGATGTTTGATGGTATACTGTTTCTTTTGCTTAGTTATGAATGATTGTCGTATTGCTTGTACATTTATTCCCATCTGATACAAGAAATATACTCATTCATGCCTCCTAAAATCGACAAACTATTTGCACCCATAGCACCTCATCAGCCACCAATAACACTTTCCCATTTTCTCTCTTAAGTTTTTAAGCATTTGAGGCTTAATGTCCATGTAACTCTAAGAAAAATGTTGTACTTACTGTAATCAATAGATACAATACGATGCCTTGATGTGTGGATGAGAACTTGGATGATTATTCGATTAGAAGGCCATGAATGAGTGCAACCTGCTCCGATGGAAATCTAATGAAAATTAGCTTCTGCAGCAAATACTCATGCAGATATACCAAGGGCATTCATTTTGTGTGTATCACGCTGTATAGCTAGCAATCAAGTCAGCTTCATGCGACAGAAAAAACGAATCAAGCTTTTTTTTTAATGTTAACAAATTGTAAACTTGATGATGGTGAATTTTGAAGTTCAGTGGGTTAAATAAATAAAATAGATAAAGTTAAATGGAGACGTAAATGAATGCTAAAAGTTCACAACAAAAAATCCCTTAAAAGACGTAAATAAAATAGATAAATAAAATTTCTAAAGCTATCAGGGGAGATTATGTTGAGATATCAACACGGACTTCATAATGGAAGCCCAACAATATCCAAGTCCAAGTCCGTTTAGTATTCTCTAGTTATCTAGAGTGTTAGTTAGATGATGGTTAGATATTTAGCAAGAAATATCTAGGCTTATGTGATGTCGGTTGTCTAGAATGCTCTACGCTTGTACGGTAGACTATCTAGAGAATACCCTCTAGAGTATTCTTGGTCGGCAATTGTAAGTATAAATAGGAGATGATGCTCCTCATTTGTAGTTACTCAAGTAAGTGGAGTTGAGTCCTCATGGTGTAAGTGAGAGGTGAGAGCTCTCCATACCGTGAGTTTATGAGTATGAGTAGTGTGAGGTGAGTGGTTGAGTTTATGAGTAGTGTTAGGTGAGTGGTTTGTGAGAAATGTATATGCCTGTATATGTTTAGAGTGAGTGTAATGGTTTTTGATACATAATTAATGAAATTATTATTGTATATAAATTCTGCCGAAATCTCAACTCAATCTCTAGACTTGGTAACGAAGCTTCCGCGCGTTAGACTCAACAAATGGTATCAGAGAGGTACGGTCGGGACCATATACCGTTTGGTCGTGATGGAATATGCAGTATGAGACTGCATGTGTAGTGATCAGAGACCATGTAAGAGATGACAACAGGACAGTTTGGGATGGACATCGCGAGGTCATCACTATTGGAAAAAAGCGGCTTTAAGATAGCTGGAAAGTGTCGGATATGCGATATATAAGACACTTTTGGGTCACCGCTGAAAGTGCCGTAGATTCAGTGTCTTTTTCTGGAACGACACTTTCAAGTTGCCTCGGAATTTATACTTTAAAGATGTCTCTAGGTACGATAGCTAGATTACGTTGTAGATCTAATTTTATAATATAAAAAAAAATCAAAAATTCAGCTGAATTCCGTATCAGACCTAGCTGACTTCAATGAAATGAATTCGTAATAAACTCAAATTACCCTAAAATAAACTTAGTTTATAAATTCAACTGGCCAGTAAAATAAAAGTGGCTACCCAATTCATAACTGATTAGAGTTTCCACTTAGGTTCAAAGTCACAAAAGAAAATACATAATAAAGTCATGAATTCATACAAGTCAACTTCAACCCGCAAAACGAGATCCTGTCGGATGATGAACTAAGCCAACAATTCCATCACAGCACACCTACAATAAACAAAAGGTGTCAACATCACTAAATTATAACAAGTGAAAAAAAATCACTGAAAAGTGAATATACTAGGATGTAATTTGAATAATTGCACAAGTAAATTCATGATGAAAAGACGAGGGTACCCAAATATACCTTAATCTAAAACTTTTCCACCTATAAGTCCTTTCTCCGAAAGTGATTGTCTATGGACTGAGTCGAGACAATACAACTAATTGGTTCACACTTCGTGTGATTTTCTATGGATACGAGATCGAGACAATACAACAACAAAGTATGTTTACTTGATAATAGGTTCGGACTTAACCAAACACAATAGGATTGCTATCAAATAAATAGGAATTAACGTTTGTGTATTTTACTTCTAATTATAATAAAACAATTATAATTGCGGAAATAGAAAAGTAAAAGACACAGCAAGATTTTGTTAACGAGGAAACTGCAAATGCAGAAAAACCCAGGGACCTAGTCCAGAATTGAATACTCTCAGAATTAAGACGCTATACAAAATCTAAACCAACTTCGTATAGTTGAGACCAAGCAACTAAACCTATAGTTCACCTAGTTCCCTCAGTATCCTTGCGCCTCAACCTTGTAATAAGTCACGCACTTGGAACAATTCCTTTGGTTCGTATTCAAAAAAGTAAAGGAACAACAAATCTGTTCGGTAACAACTCTTTTCAAACAACATGATATGAGTTTGACAAAAGGATCTTCCGTTTATCCCAATAAACTCCTTTGTCAGGTTCTTAGATCTATCTATATAACAACTACCAAAGTAATTGTTTAGATTTTGCAATCAATACTCTTAATCACAAAGAATTGTATTTATGCCGATCTACTCAACTAATCAATCAAGATTATCACAAAGACAAACCGATTATAGTTGGATCCCCATCCGATCAAGTTTAGTGCACACCAAAGATTATGAACTCAAATAAGAAATGTTCTTTGTCTTCAAATCTTCAATAAACACCTACACATAAACAACTTGAATCTCTTGTGATCAATCACACACAGAACGGAGTCTGTTAACAATGGATTATCACAAGACGTCTTTAGATGTACAAATAGTCTAAAGATCCCCGTCGATACTTCGATATAGTTTGAGTGAATCTTATACCAGAAGATAAAATTCTCAAGCATAAACAAACTAGGTGCAATCAAAGTTCAACAACCGTTAGTCAATCAAATCAATCGAAAACTAATAATAAACTGCAATTATCTAGTTTCCCACCAACGGTACTCGTAGAGCTTCCCAATCTCAAAGAAGTCTTTAAAACGAGCGGTCGTAAGAGATTTTGCCTAATTAGGGTACTTTCCTCTCCGAATATACGGATCCACCTGTAACAACATAACTAGGTAGTTTTGCTGGCTCTGAGGATTAGTTTGCTTGAAATGCAAACTTCAATATTTATAGACCAAGGAAGTTTGGACACCAAGGAATTTCCAAAACCGAATATTCTCAAAGATATGAAATAAGGGAAAAAACGGTTTTCAAAATTCCTGGAAATGCACTGTCCAAATATTGACCGAAATCTCAGTAGAAAATCTCCAATTAGTAAATGCACATTACCAATTTTTATTTTCTAAAGATATGCATTTAATAGATGGAAATTAAAAGCATATAAAACAAAAACCTTAATTAAAAGATTCTCAATTTATTTCGATCCAGGATTCTCCTTTAGTTATTAAGGAATATCTTTGAACAATAAAAGATAAGAGTTACTGCACATGTTCAAAGTATGTCGACATCTTTACTTTGTAAATCCTTTTTCATATTTACAATCTTGGAACCGATTTGCCACGCTTCCAAACAAGTTTAGAATTGGTTCATCTGACTTCCAAGAACTATGTGATTGATTATCCTATCAAATCACCAATCATGGGTTTAACGGTTCTACCAAAACAAGTTTCGGTTCTACCTCCATGTGGGTACTAAGATTAGTCACGCTAGTTACCAAAAGTTGGTTGACTAGGTACTAGGATCGGTTACCACATATATATGGTATTTAACTTGTATTCAGTTGCACAAGTCATAGGATCGGTTCCCCAATTACTAAAAACTTGTTGCACCTCTTACAAGGATCGATTCCCCTACTTGTGATCGGTTGCACCTCTTACTAGGATCGGTTCCCAAATGTCTAGAGTTGGCATACCAATTACAACATATCGATAATACCATCTCAAGTGATTACTTAAGATCGGTTTCACTAATAAAAGTCATACCAATACAAAAGTCAGGTATTGTGAATAATTTTACCAAGATACATAAACACACATATTGGTAATCCAAAGATTTGCAATGAATAACAATACCAATAAGCCTAGCGATTTTTTTTTCGATTCACAAAACAAGTTTATGAATGTACTTCCTTTAAACGAATGTAAAACATTGTTTCCTGGGACGAAATCTTCACCCATACCCATACATAATCACAATAGCATTCATATGATTATGTCGATGTCTTATATACGAAGTTCAAAAGATAGACGTTATACTTCGTATTGTAATTCCTTAATACTATGTCTAACTAGAGTATAATCATTCACAGCTTCGCAGTTATGTTTTCAATATGCACGACTTGAAAGATACGTTAGGAATGAAATAGTTCAAGTCAAATATTACTAACCTCAAGTGGAAGGATGATGTCGTCGTTGTAGCTCTTTACTACTTCACATTCTTCAAGTCTTCACGTAATACTTGTAAGTCTCATGTCCTAGTAACTTTCTAGCTAACCTATACGAAGTTGACTCTAGTAAATAATCAAGCGACTCTTTAAATGAGTTTTGATTCACTAAAATATGCCAACCAAACTTGACATACCAACGCTTGGTGGGTTCAACCGAGCTATGCTCTAACAATCTCCCCCTTTGTCAATTTTAGTGACAAAACTCTTACATCATATGGATAAAAAAATTACAATAATTCATTACACATACACTTGATTCCAAGTTTCAACAGCAAAATAACATGTATACATTCAATCCTTAAATGTCACTGTTGACATTATAATAACAAAGCTAATACTCCCCCTAAAGGTAAGATAAGTGTATTTTCAATCCGCACGTCTTTGTTATTCCCTTTGTAGTTAAGATAACCACAAGTATCAATATGATATGTTACTCCCCGTTAGTCTATTCTTTACTCTTTCGTTAGATATAACGTTTAAGCACCATTGTCCTTTCCTTAGTGATACCAAATCACTTATTTACTCCATATATTTCTCCCCCTTTTTGTCACAAAATGACAAAGGTACGAGCAAATAAAAGACAAACCGAAAGGATCCTACAAATCTCAAAAGACTTGCAAAACCTATAAGAGTAAAGCACGAGGATTCCACACACCATTTTAGATAACCAATATCAAAACCTAAACTACAAGTAATTTAGTTTTGATATGTTATCAAGGAAACAATTGCCCGAAGCAATTTTCCCTAATAGTTTAGCAAATCAAAAATTGACTAAGCTCCTTAGTTATTTTTCTAAACCAATTGTACAAATACAATCGCTTGTTCGATAAGACCAAAATAAAGATCAGAATTAACTCTATTTTTCTCATCAGGCTCTAATTATTCACATCAATAACTAAGACCTTTCACTTTTAAACAAGACAAGTACTAGGTTATTAACTAGCATTTCTTGTTAAGGCATTCGATTAGACTTGAATAACCGAAACCTCCACTTTGATAAGTCTAACTAAGATCAGAATTAACTTAGTTTCTCTTATCCGGAATCGAATTGGACTAAACAATTGATCCCGGAAACCTTTTTGTTAAGCCATAAAAAATTCATACAAACCAAATAAATCAACTTGCATAATTATTTACCTCAACCGTAAGCAATTGAAACAAACATAGACATTAAAGTACCGCAATTGCACCGAAATTTCGTAAGCCTAAACAATTGATACCAAACCATAAAGCAAGATAACAATAGTTTTTCTTAACCGGAAACAATTGAAACAAACATACATCCATACACAAATAATGGAATAAACATCAATTGTACCGAAATTTTGTTAAGCAAAAGCAATAAATATATGCAATAAAATCAGGCTTTTCTTAAACAGGAAAACGATTAACTGACAAATTCGTTACCTCAAGCTCCGCATCCTCTTCACCCCAGAAAGATATATCATTAAGCGCAAGTTCACATAGAACTCTCCCCCGTTGTGTTGTCATCCTCTCGCAAGACAAAAGAACAACAACAAGGACCAACCTTTACAAGAGAAAGGTTTAAAACCGGTTTTAACTAATGCAATGCAAAAGTTGAAACCCCGAAACACATATGCTTTTATGCTAAACCAAACGATTCAACATATTGTGACTTTTTCACATATTAGTTTCAATCAGAACCCCTTATGATCCTTTTATAAAGCCTACCAACATGGGCTAGAACTTAATCCTGCTAAACCAAAAAGTCACCCGAACCATAAGGGTTCACAGAACTTCACAACATATGAGATCGAATATTAAGGTTATGAAAACCGAAATCAAATATCCCATAAACATACATAGCAATAATATACAACATTCAAGCACAGGCTATGTAATTGAAAAACTATCACAACAAAAATTATAAAGTAATAATTTTATTCATAAATAATAGATAGTTTTATTCAAAATAGACCTTATACGTATTGAAAGAAATAAATAACTGATGTCTATTTTCCTTGATGAAGTATATAACTTAATCCTTAGTGGTGCTCTTATTGTTCACTGAAGTTTCACAGAACTTCACACCTTACGGATGATGAGTTTCCCTCCTTATATACTCTCTCAAAGGACAACCTTGGATACATAGGTGACTGGATTTTTGACGGTTGGTGAAAGGGTTTTTCTTATTCAAGAAAAAAATGGAATTTGAAAAGGTGTTTTTACTTTGGTAACCAAAAGGTTGTTACGCATTGGTGAAATGGTGGGTCCCGATAGTTTTAACTTGTTTCTTTTCATGTTTATCCTAACGTAAAATGTGCATCTTTGTACACGAAATGAATCCCTTCATTCAAAGAGAGACTTGATTAGTTTTTATTTGCTATTTAATAAAGATAGAGACTTCATTCCTCTTTGTGCATTAAGATTAGGGGACGGTTCATTCTTGCCTGAAAGGTGTCTGATGACATGTAGACTAATGCTGGCATGGCTTCATTGCAAAGCAGAGTGATTGTGGTTGCACCATGTGACGTTTTAGGGGTCCTTTATTATAAGAAAAGACAAGGAAGACTATAAAACACAGTAACACATGCACTTACACACACTGCCTAACAGTATATGCAAGGCCTTTCATCCGAATTTCCTCGCGAATAAATTTTGTTCTTTTGTTTTTGTTGTTGCTGGTTGGGGTCTCCTTAACCCCCTATCCTTTCCAAAAAAAAAAAAAACGCGCTTATCAAATTTGAAGATAAACAGAAACCCATATCAAAAGTATATTGATTCTTCCATTAGCTACTTTGTGTTGTTCATTTTGTGTGCCCAATCACAATCATATTTATTTTCATACAATTTTTGTGCTTATCGTTTTTATTGAGGTAAGGACAAAGAGGGAAAAGAAAAAATGAATCGTAAGTATGCTAAACTAAAATTGGTGTACATGGAATTAAAAATGAAATGTTGGAGAAAACTAAAATAAAATATATCTAAAACTACTGTTCTTAACATCAGATTCAGGTATGTTCACATGATCAGAAACTCTTTTTGATTTCAAATATCATTTCATTTTTATGTGTTTTAACAACTTTTCGCCTTTATTATTTTGATCAAGGGAAAACATTGTGGAGACTTACTAACATATTAATTGGAGATAGAATTTGCTCATACACATGATTAAGCTTCTTCAACCCGATTATATATGTAATCAAGTAGAAAACAATTCCTCGGCTCTACTTGTTATCTTTATGTTTGTATAAAACTGGTTGACTTAATTCAAGTCTTATAAATATATAAAATTTTCCCCATGACTAAATGTTGTTCACAATATTCCAAATCTATAAGAACTAAGCAATATGGAATGCCATACCATCAGGGAGAGATGGAGATCTCGCTGTCACTATGTACGAATCGATCGTATCTAACATAGCGAGCCGATAATATTGTATAAACTCACAATCACAAGTCTCAGTACTGGTAAAAGTTATTGTACATGCATGGTGATCTAGCTAACTAAGTACGCTTCATTATTATTGTAAATCTGCAGCACCGTCAAGTGAAGAGATGGACGACACATATGTCGTCTGGCGTAATCGAGCTTGTTTCCTAATTCATGGTTTGTGTTTCTAGCTACTTCATTAATTTCCGTCGCAACTAGTCCAATTTTCCAATTCTTTCCTTTGTTTGCAATAGTCGACTTATTTACTGATCGAAGTTGGCTGCGCCTGAAATATACGAATGCGGAAGCTGCTAGGTAACTAAGATGCCAGCAATCTTTTGTTGAGATCCTAGCTAGCGGTAAGTGAAATGTGTGTGCCACTCAACAACAAACAACAGCCAGCACAAATATAATTGAGGTTCCCAGCATGCCCCAGCATGATATCTGGGTTCGCCTTGTATTTTCGTAGTATGATTTACTAATTTGTTTGAAGCATTTCATAATGTATGATGGAAGGTGCTAAAAACACGGCTAGTACTAAAAAAAAATCTTGTAAAGAAAGAATTACAAGAAAATCTCTGCAGACGCATAAAACAGTGCTCATCTAATTCGAAGATAAACTCGTATCAAAACCATATTGTTTTCCCATTAACTAATTTAAGTTGTACATTCTGCGTGTCCAATCACAATAATATTATTTTCATTCAATTTTTGTGTATACCGTTTTATTATTTGAGATTTACTGCTATTTAAGTGATAATCGAGGATGAAAGGCAAAAAGGAAACAGAAAAAATCAATCGGAAGTATACTAAACTAAAATTAATACACACGTAAAATTAAATATGAAATGTTTGAGAAAACTAATAGAATGAATCTAAACAAAAGGTACTTTCTTCACTTTTATGTGTTTTCAGCATTGTTTTGGTCAAAGGAAAACTTTATGGAGAGGAATTCGACACCAAGCAGATGTACTTGTTTTCAGCATAGAAGTCATCTCTTATGACAATTTCATGACTCTCTACTTGTAAATGTTTGTAGCAAAAATTTCAAATCTTTTATATATTTTGCAAAGTTTCAACCGATCTTCTTGTGAAGTTTGTTTAATGTTAATGACTTTGTATGGGTTTCAAAAATACTGTAAGCAAAATGAACCTAGCAATCATACATGCATTGTTTCGAAGGCTTGTTTTTTTTTTCTTTTTTGATAAGACGAGAATATATTAGAAGATGAATGTGCCAGTTCTACTGGGATTACAAGAAACTACAAGCTAAGGGAATTACAAGATTACGCTTAATGAGATTCCCAATCGAACAAAGAACTTGTGAAGTTTAAATGTAGGCTCAGGCCAGCCTCTGCTGCCCATGAAAGCACCCAAAGACTTGGATGCAAAGCTTAGATCTTGATCATTCTTGAAAGCATAGTTCTCTTCAGAAATCCTTTTGTTGCGTTCACAACACCCATGTTACTGTGGCTGATTGCCATAATAACTTTCTACTTGTGGAGGAGGAAAGACCCTTAATTATATATGTTACCAACAATTAGCCAACTTGTCAAGAGATTCTGCAAAAACCATGCCCACTTCTCGTTTAACGAATGCCAACTTTTGTACGCAATCTTGCAGGGAAGCAAGATATGATTTTCACTCTCCAATCTATATTTGATGCCGGATCGCTCTCCCGCCAAAGCTGGCAATCCCTCTTGTATATTATATGCAAAAAAGAGGCGAGGCTACACTCTCAGTTGTATCTCTCTTTATCCTTCTCATTTAGCCATCATTGTGATTCTTACTTGACAACATAATTCCAGTACATTTGCCAGTGTCATTATAGTACGATGATACAATGATCGATAAAGTCTTTGACAGATGATATCAATGATACGGGTGCCCCAAATTCTTTATCAAACAATAATAATAATAATTTCAGTACATTCTGTATTAAAAATAAGAATTAAGAATTAAGAAAAAGAACACTCTCAGGAAAGAAAAATGTTAGGTGCACTGGTATTATTATTATTATTTTTAATCGAAAAAGAAGATTTATTAAGAGAGTAAAGGATGTACAGAGATATCTACCAGTGGTAGAACAAAAGAAAAGAAAAACTTACAAGAAAATAGCATTCCAGTTACACAAAACTGAATTTGAAAAGTTCAAATGAACCCGATGTCCTGCTGCAGCAGCCCAAGACAAAACTAAAGACAAAACTGGTATTATATGTATGTTAAAATAAAAATAAATGTCTTTATGAGTTCTCCTAATCTCAACTGCATTTCTCAGATTCCTGTCTCCTCCGTTTAGGAAAAACAACAGAAAAATAAAAATTAAATGAGAGAAATGAAAACAGACACTATGCATTGGTCGGTTTAAATTGCATCTATTCAACCGAGATAAACGGACGATTAGCTGCAGCATTACATCTGAGCATTGTCGTCATAAGCGATTGGCAGCATTAAATCTCTCCTGCTACTCAAATTCCAAACCTTTACGAACTAATTAAGCCATATCTTATGCCATACCAGAAGGGAGAGCCAGTATCGATCATTTCTAATATGGCGAGCGGATAATGTGTACCATTAGACTTTTTATCAATAAAGAAATATTTCATTTCACTGCATTCCGGATTAAAAATCACAAAAGCAGATTCATCAATTGTGTACTGGGATCATGTATATTAAAATTAATAAACATTTCTCTACTTCCTGTCTCCTCTGAGTAAAAACCATAGAAAATAGTTACGAGACAGCAATGAAGCTGGATGCATTGGTCGGGATAATGCATCCATCCAAGCGTAATAAACGGGCAATTAGCAGCAGAAGTATATCTGAGCATTGTGGTCATAAGTCATTGGCCGCATTAAATCTCTCCTGCTGCTCACATTCGAAACCTCTAAGAACTAAACCATATCTTGTGCTTTCATGAGGGAGATATATCTTGCCGACACTGTGTAGAAAAAAGTTACTCCCTCCGTTTCAAAAAGACAGTCCGCTTTGATTTTGTCAAAATATTAAGGAGACCATAGTATATTACTTGACTACCCTTAGTTGCTTACCTAGTTTATTTTAATAAAAATGTTAGCAATAAAAACTATCTAAAATTGTTAGGAGGACTATAAATATGCAATATAAAAGGAAAATCATAAGATATCGAATTTATGGTATATAAAGTTTATAAGGAATTTAATTTTTGGATCTAAATATGATTTTTGTTATAGGGAAAGCTGATTCGTTTAAGGGGAAAGCTAAATTTGTTAGACTATGGTATATTTCGTTTGACTTTGGGTCATTAAAGGGGAGGAGCACAAAATTGTCTTTCCCCCTAACAAAACGCTGAGTTTCCCATTATGTCCTCAACTTAACCTAACTGTTTTCTTCGATCGCTCTTAACCTAATGGTATATTTATGTTACTGTATAACCATGATTAACCCCATATAACTTAGTAATTAAATCATATCGTTCCTCCGTCCCGAATCTTTTCACAAAAAAAACATGAATGATGAAGATGCCGATGGGGGCGATTATACATCAATTACAGAAGAAGAAAATCTATTTTTCTTGCCAAACACAAACTATACAAGCAAAAATGGTAATACTGTTTCTGGTGTTGAACCTTTTCATGATCAACTACAATCCCTGGAACAAGAAGTACAAAAAAATCTACAAGAAGACGAAGAACATGAAAAGGAAGAAGAAGAAGCACACGTACATGAAAAGGTATTAACCTATCTGAGTTAGGGATTCTATTTTGATATTCATAAAATTTTGCAATATGTGTACGTTAAAAAAAATTGATCTCATATATGATTTTAGTTGAATTAATCTTATATATAGGTTGATGGTTCTAGTTTGGACTTAACCGATTACTTCACAACCGAAGAGGTATACTGCATTTCCCTTGTTTTCTTTTAATATATTCAAATCTCAAGTGTTCTTTGAACTATTCAGTAGGCGTATAATACTACGACTTCTTTTGTGGTTGATGCAGGTGTTTGATTCCAAAGAATCTGTCTGTAATTGGTGTATGGAACAAGGTAAAGAAATGAATTGTGTGATTGTTTGCAAGTCATCAAGGGTTAAAATTGCAGATGGAAACGGAAAAGGTTCATATCTGGAGATGCAGTGCGAGAGAAGTGGTCTTTACGTTAGCCACAAGGGTAAACACCATGCACCGAAAATCCTCAGGAAAAGGAAGAGACAATGTGGTTCTAATAAATGTGGATGCCCATTTATGTTAAGTGCTTTGTGTAAGGATGTTGGGAAGTGGCACCTTCGTGTCAAGTATGGTGTTCATAATCATTCATTCCCTGAAAAACTTACAGGACATGCATATGTAGCACGGCTGACAGAAGAAGAAATGAAAAAAGTTGAAACCATGAAAAAAGCCGGGATTAGGCCTCGGACGATTCTTCGTGAGTTAAAAGAAGCTAACGCCAATAGTCATTGTACAATGAGAACCATCTACAATGCTAGAGCTTTAATAAAAGCCAACTGGAACGAAGGGAGATCAGCCATGCAACAATTTATGATGTTATGCCATGAGCATAATTACACGGTGGTGTACAAATCCGATCCTCCAACAAAAGAGGTTACTGATCTATTCTTTGCTCATACCAAGTATGTGTTGCTAGCTCAGTGTTTCCATAAATTTATTTTACTCGGTAACACTTACAAGACCAACAGGTATAACTTGCCATTATTTCATGTGGTCTCTCATACCTCAACTAGAAAGACATTCACTGTCGTGCTTTCCTTCATGAACAGAGAAAAAAAAGAGAACTATATATGGGCTTTACAATGTGTTAAACGTTTATACCGGGAAAATGAGATTCCATCTGTAGTTGTTATCGATGCGGACGGTGGTTTGATTAAGGCTTGCGAGTATGTATTTCCAGCGGCATCTCATCTCCTCTGCACATGGCATATCGGGAAGAATGTATTTCCTCGTTGTGCCAAATTCTTTAGAGTCAAAGATAATAAGGATGATGATAACATGGGTGATGATAAAAATTATGAAGAGAATAGGGAATCTGGTATAATTGAAGACAAGAAGAATGAGGATAAAAATGGCAAAGTAAACAAGACCGAAGAAGAGAAAAGAAGAGAAGTTTTTGACAAATTTATGGATGAGTATAAAGCCCTTGCCTGGTCATCAACAAAAGAGGAGTACCATGAGCGATATAAGAAATTTTGTGCCACCTGGTCTGCGAAATACAATAATACAGTGCAATATGTTAAGAAAACTTGGTTAAGTAAGTTTAAGGAAAATTTTGTTTGTGCTTGGACCAACAAGATCAAACACCATGACAATGTTGCGACCAGCAGGGTTGAAAGTGCTCACGGTACACTTAAATTATATCTTGGAACTTCACAGGGATCGTTTGTTACCTGTTGGCATAGTGCACATCATAAGTATGAAAACAACCTTGTCGAGATTGAGGATGATTTTGAAGTGAGTGCCACAAGAACCATGCATGACTTCATGAAACAGCAAATGCTGGTGTTGCTTCTAAACAACGTGTCACATATGGGACTGTGGCTTTTGTGTGAAGAGTTGGGGCGAGTCGACAAGCATGGATCAGATCTCAAAAGATGCGGGTGTGTTTTATATACAGTCAATGGACTACCTTGTGCACACATGTTGTACGAATATAAAAATTCTCACGGTGTTATACCCCTCAACTCCATTGATCCGTTCTGGATGCAATTGTCTACTACTCCTTCTGTAAGAAGTCGGACAACCAAAGAATTTAACGAACTACCTGAAATCAAAGGAATAAGTGATACGTGGGATAAGGCAACAGACAGTCAAAGGATTGTAATGCAGTCGGCTCTTAGGGTAATTTGGAATCCAAAAATCACTTACCTTAAAGAGCCGAAAATTTCAGAAGTACAGCGCGGTAGACCTACAAAGTTGCAACAGTTGAAGAATAAATCCAATAAAAGGGACCTATCAGAATTTGAGCATGTCCAAGTCGCTTTAGATCAAACCGAGACAAAAAATATTTGTACAACATCAACACCACAAACCAAAATGGCATCTACTAATCGGATTAATGATTTTTATTTGAAGCAACTTCCTGTAGAAATACAACCATTCATAAATCATACTGAAGATGTCGAACAGATGGACATTGTGGTTATTAGGTCGTGGTTAAACAATTGAAGTTGTATAAGAAGAATGAGCAAGCACCATGGAAGTATGTGCGACATGAAATGGTCAAGATCTTAAAAACGTTGGAAAAAGTATATAAAGAAGTGTGGGATGTTGAAGGTTTTAATAAGTTGATGACCAATATAGATTTCCCTACTCGCCGAGTTCAAATGAGTGCTAACTATTGGATGATGATGCTTGAGGCTGGTTTTCTGATAGCTAAGGCATTTACCACGGTTCTGGTGTATTATAGTAAGAAGGGAAGCATGACTTTTGTGCCAAACCATGTCAAGCCATCTACTAAGACAAAAATCAGAATCATTTTTATGGGTCTGGTCAATGGAGATCATTATATTAGTCTACAGATGGAACAGAATGCACCAATTCCTCCTTATCCACCATATTATTTTTCTGAAAAGATCTTGACAGACTATGGAAAGGAATGGCTAGGCCTATATGAGAGGAGAATTGCAATATATGAAGCAATGGCGAGAATGACAAAAAGTCAAACATGACAAACATGGAGTTATTGGCTAGGCCTATTTGAGAAGAGAATTTTTTTTATTTACTTCAGTATGTAATAAGTTTCAAATGTCGTGCAAAAATAATTAATATCTTGAACACTACGTTTCATCAGAGAGTATTCATGTCTTTCATAAAATATTTCTAATGTGCGTCACATAGATTTTCTGATTATACCATTTATTTTTATGATAAAATGGAAATGAATAAACATACCAAGAACTTGAGGTGCACTTAGCCCTTGACAGATACACCAAGAATTTTTCTAACTGAAGTTGGGTTAGTATCTATATATCTAATCATGGATGCTAAATTGCAGCAAACATTAGACATACAAAGACTAACCCAGTTCGATTAGGAGTTCTCCTTTCCCATAGCTCTTCTTCTCCCTTCCAACTCTTCTTTCTCGGCTACAATGCTGCATTTTCCTGATAAACCGAACATGTATATTCAACTCATTTTAACCAACTCTGCAGGACAAATTGCAGCATACATTTAACTGAAAAACCAAATATGCATCCTGTTGTGAAGTTTTAGATGATTATATAAGCCTCAACGCATGAATAACAGTACACATGTACTTAGTTTTAGTCTGGTTGTTTTGCACCATAATAAGAGAACGATAAATTTGTTAAGAACGACAACAAATGCATTATGAGTGAACAAGATTACATAAGTCAAATTAGATTAATAACTTGTAAGAAACTAAGAAAGCGTATAAGCAAGCTCTAGGATTGCGATGTTGAAAATTCGATACAAATTTGATGCTTACAGAAGGAATCAAATTAAAACCCAATCTCTAGTAATAGTTCTATAAATTAAACATATACATATTCCCAAACAAAGGCAATATTTCTTGTTTGTTCTGTCCACGTCTACATTATTTAACATGGTACGCTAACATCTAAATTTAACATGATTCATATCACCCTCTCTAATTCTTTTATAAGATCTACCCTCAGGACACTAGAACCATTAATACACAGCATAAACCTTTCCAATTCCTAGAACTGATTACATTTGTGAATATTAATAATAAATATTACCTTTCCAATTCCTAGATCTACCCTCACAACAGCCTTTCAAATTTCATTTTAAGATGCCAATCATAGTATTCAAAATCCAAAAAGATAATGCCAGAAGCAAAATCCAAAAAGCAGAAACATCAAAACATAGTAATGAATGTTAAAATTCATAATTCTAGGTTTACCAAATACAAAGTAGACAGAATTAACAATCAAAGTCTGAATAGAAAGCCCTAATCTATACTTAATTTACACAAATTATTCAAAATCAAGAGCAAAGGATGTCAAATACATGCAAACAGATCTAATTTGTAAGAAATTCCATAGAAATTACCAGACTCAAAATCTGTGACACATTTTATCAAACATCTGTCGCGTATAAACAAAAATTCACATACGTTTCTGATTAAATTCAGAAACAAAGTTGGTTTTCTTACCTCGTGGATTAGATCAGACTTATATTACGATTCCATATTATAGGACATTTGGTTGCAGCATTTGCTATAGAACAGATACAAAGAGCTAGAACATCAGATGAATTCGTATATAAAATAAAACAAAATTTAAGCAAAGGAGAAGAATTTAAGGAAGAAGATGAGTATATGAAACAAAGAAGATGAATTTGCTGGTGTGTTTTTCTTCTTCTTTGGGCATAACGTCTTTCGTCGGCTGTTACTATGAACAACATGGTCGTTGTGTATTGGTTTGGATAGAGGTATATGGGTTCGGTCAGAGGGTAATTTGGTAATACGTAAAAATTGTAAAAGTCAATTGTACTGAATATTCCCCCTATACACATCTAAATAATAGTAGTTTTCCCCTTAAAATGCTTTCCCCCTAAACGAATCAGCTTTCCATATAACAAAAATCTTAAATATATATTCTCATAAAAGGAATGAAAGATATATTTGTTTCCTTAACTATACAAATTTATTTAATATTTTAGATCGGGTCCCGTTAAAAATAAGTTTATTAATATAAAAAATTTAAGGGTATATTAGAGAGTTCATTAGAAATATATGACTATAAACAGAAGCTGGACACAATTTTGAAACAGACGAAAATGGAATAGAGGACGGTCTTTTTGAAACAGAGGGAGTACAAGAGGGAAATCAAAACAGGCAGTAAGATCGGGTTAATTAGTGCCGAAATAAACGGACGATTAGATGCCCAAGCACTGTCATAAGCAGCAACTGGAAGTATTAAATCTCTCCGGTTACTCAAAATATTGCAGACCTTCAAGAACTAATTAAGCCATATCTTATACCATATCCATTAGGGAGAGAGAGAGAGATCTCGTTGACACTGTGTATGAATCATTTTTAGTACAGTAGCGATAACATAAGGGGATAATGTACGTATAAACTCATAATCACAAGTCACACTGGTCAAAGTTGGTTTTTCAAAGGCATGGAGTTTAGCTAACTATATCCCAGATTAAGTACGTACACTTTGAAATTAAATCAGCAGCACCGTCGAATGGACGGATGGGCGAAAAATATGTCTGGGGTGATCGACCACGATCTATAGGCATTTCCTAGTTCTTAATACATTTCCCATTGTTCTTAATTACTTAAATTGTTCGACCACGATCTATACGCTTGGGCTCTTAGGTTAGCTAATCTTAGACTAAAATGAAAAAGTGGTAGTATCTTCCTATAGTTCTTAATCCGTTACAGTAACCAGTCCAATCTTTCCTACGTTAGCATTAGTCGACTTTATTTACTGATCAAAGTTGATTGGTTAATCCAAGAAATTCAGTCATTGGAAGAGCAACTCCTTGTATGTCTCTGAAGAGACTGAATCCGTAGATTAACGGAGGCCCAGTAATATGTCTTATTTTCAGAAGAAAAAAAGTTGGTAGGTTTTAAGTAGTAGAAAATACCATTTAGTCATAATAATAATAATATATTAGAGTTAGTTTGGTCAAGTTGACCCAGTCAACTGTCTGTTTGGTCCTTTTTAAAAATATATATTATTGTTTGGTCATAAATATTATTGTTTGGTCTTAGGGTGGACAATACCCACACGGGATGACTTCATCAATGATGTCATTATTTTTTAATAGCGGCAGAAATGCCATTTTTTTTCTTTTTTCCTATCTCTTAATAAAAATAAATAAATAAAAACTTAAAACTGAAATATCTTTTGAACCACATGTCCAAAATGATAGATTTTATATATTCGGAAAGCCCTCGACGAGAGCTTTCCAACGAGTACCATTGTTGCTATGTTTCGGAGCTTTTAATTTTTATCTTATTCTTAGGCTAAAAAATAACTATAAAATGAACTATATACGAGTTCATTATACAAAATGAACTAATTTAATGAACTACCATACTAGCTAGTTCATTCGGTAGAATGAACTGTCACGATTAAGTAACATACGAGTTCATTCTACAAAATGAACTGGTATAATGAACTATTATTACGAGTTCATTCCACAAAATAAACTGTTATAATGAACTATTATTACGAGTTCGTTCTACCATATGAAATACCATTAGGAGTTCATTCTACAATATGAACACCTATCACGAGTTCATTCTACAATATGGACTATCACTTACGAGTTCATTTTATGATATGAACTACCATAATGAACACCTATTACGAGTTCATTGTACAATATGAACTACCATACTTGATTATCATTACGAGTTCATTTTACAATATGAATTATCAATCCTACAATATGAACAACCATTATGAGTTCATTCGACAATAAAAACATCTATCACGAGTTCATTCTACAATGTGAATTATAATAATGAACTACTATTGTGACTTCATTCTTAATAATGAAGTACTTTTATTAGTTCATTCTACAAAATAAATTGCTAGCATATACGAGTTCATTCTACGAAATGAACTGCTAGAAGTAGAATGAACTACCATGTTCTAAAATAGTGTTCATTCTTGGATATGAACTATTATTATACCGAAAAAAATTAAAATTTCGAAACATAGTATAATGGGTATTCATTGTGTAGATCTCGACGATACCTTTCCGAATATATAAAATTTATTAATTTTCGACTTATATTTTTAGAGATATTTCATTTTTAAGTTTTATTTATTTATTAATGTTAAGAACAGAGAGAAAATAAAAAGAAAGAAAACAAAGAAAAGAAACACGTGAGGAAGAGAGAAAATAACATAGATAAATTGTATTTTAGATACTTTAATATTTTTGAATAAATAAAGACCAAATAGAACTCTCTTTTTATAGGTGGACCAAATTAACTTGGGACAACATAAAAGAGGATTAAACAATTATTTTCCGAATAAGTAAATGTTGTGCCCATTTTTTATTGAAACATATTAATGGAAGCTGTTGGAATAAGGGACAAAAATCTTTGGCTGAGAATTAGCTAGCGCTAACTCTAATGTGTACAACGCCCAACAGCCAGCACCTACTGAGGTTTCCCTGCACGGCATGCACCAAAAAACTTCTTGGAATTTATTTTTAGATAAACTCATATCAAAAGCATACTCCCTCCGTTTTTGGAAAATAAATACTATCTCTTTTTCAATTTGGCCTATATTTAGGTTAAAATAAAAAAGTGGTAGAATCTCTTTTCCAGAATCAGAGGTAGTATTATTTTAACCAGAAACTAATTCTTATTGTTCATTTTGTGTTGTTCATTTCGTGTGCCTAATCACAATAATATTATTTTCACATAATTTATGTGTGTCGTTTTTGTTAAGGTTTACTGCTATATATTTAAGTAATAACGAGGATTGAAGGACAAAAAGGAGAAAGAAAAAGAATCAATCGATACAAAGCTAAAATTGATATAAACGTGATTAAATATGAAATGTTGGAGAAAACTAAAAGAGAATGAATCTAAACACTTACCTGATTTCGGGGATGAAATAAATGTTCATATGATTAAAAACTTTATTTGATTTATGAATTCTTTTTCTCCTTTTAATGTTTTTCTCTACTTGTTATGTTTTCAATGTTTGGGCGGTAGACATGGTTGTTAAATTAAGATTAAATGTCCTTATTAATTCTCCTAATCTCAAGTCAACAGCATTTCTCCACTTCCTGTCTCCTCCTCTCATTCTGTTGAGGAAAAACAATAGAAAAAATTAATTACATGAGAGAAGTGAAAACAGGCACTACGCATCGGTCGGTTTAATCCATCGATTCAACCGTGATAAATGGACGATTAGCTGCAGCATTATATCTGAGCATAAGCGATTGGCAGCACTAAATCTCTCCTGATGCTGCTCACAATATTCCAAACCTCTAAGAACTAAGCCATATCGCCATACCACAAGGGAGAAAAAGAGATCTTGCTGACACAGTGTCGAAAAATATTACAAGAGACAAATGAAAACAGGAAGTCTGGTCGGGTTAAAGCATTTTTTTCAACCGCGATAAACGGAATGATTAGCAGCAGCATTATATCTGAGCACTGTCGTTATAAGAGATTGGCAGCATTAAATCTCTCCAGCTACTCAAATTCCAAACCTTTAAGAACTAATTAAGCTATATCTTATGCCATTCCATCGGGGAGAGATAAAGATTTCGCTGACACCCAGTGTCGATCATTTCTTATATAGCGAGCGGATAATGTGTACCATTAGATTTTTTATCAACAAATTTTTTTTTTTCATTTCACTACATTCCGGATTAAAAATCACAATACCAGATTCATCAATCATGTGTACTAGGATCATGTATATAAAAATTAATAAAAGTTATTAATGATTCTCCTAAGCTGGAATACCCACTACATTTGTCCACTTCCTGTCTCCTCTCAGTAAAAACAATAGAAAATAGTTACGAGAGAGAAATGAAGCTGGATGCATCTGTCGGGATAATGCATCCATCCAAGCGTGATAAACGGGCAATTAGCAGCAGAATTATATATGAGCATTGTTGTCATAAGCGATTGGCAGCACTAAATCTCTCCTGCTGTTCACATTCCAAACCTCTAAGAACTAAACCATATCTTTTACCACACCCATAAAGGAGAGATAGAGATCTTGCCGACACTGTGTGGAAAAAAGTTACACGAGAGTAATCAAAACAGTCAGTAAGGTCGGGTTAATTAATGCCGAGATAAACGGACGATTAGATGTAGAATCATATCTGAGCACTGTCATAAGCAGCAAAGGTCGAAAAGACCTATCATTTACTATGTATAAAATTACTTTGCTCCATTACAGACATTACGAGTATGATTAACCTTTGGGTATCGTCATACGAACAACATCTGAAACACAAGTTTACATAGTCCTTTCATAACGAAATATGTAGCTTTCATCAGCTCCCAAAATTTCAATTCGGCGATACATGGAAACGATGAAAGTTACATCAAGACTACTACAATCATCACTTATTCTCATTAAATTTCTTTCATCACTCTCGAAGCATCACTTTGGCAACGCTTAGTCGAGTAATGAAAAGGTACAGATTACATACAATTAGAATTTTTCAGAAACTGAAAATCAAACGACATAATAAATGGTAAATCAGAAATTCTGGTTATATATGCAAGAGGCTAGAAGAGGGCTTAGTCATTCCTTAAGTAGTTGTGTGTCATCCAACATGCCCATCATTAGTTGGATGACACCTCACTAGGTGAGTTATGCTTTGTCAACATAACACCTTAGCTAACATTAAGCTAATCTAATTCCTATATTTAACTCTAATCAATTCTTAATCTGGCATATACTTAATCCAGCTTAGATTAGAACTAAACAGATTAACTTAACCTAAGCTTAATTTGTTGCTAAACCAACATAAAGTCTAACATCTCCCACTTTGATTAGCAACAAATTCTTTAATGAAAACAATAAGCTCAAGTTAAAAGCACGCTAGCGTTCGACTATAAAAACTTACACACCATTTAGAAGATGCATACGCCATTTATATAATCAGAAAACTAGACGTACAAAAATCTTAAGGGTAACTTTATGCTTTCATCTGATCTTTACAACAAAGATCCTTACACCTCAGACATTGAGGATTCTAAATGATCTCTGAAGAGACTGATTGTCTCAATTAAGAGACTTTTTCATACTCATAACGAGATCATTATATCTCATTCATGAGATTTTCTCATAATCTGAAAAGAGATTTACTAATGAGACCTTTAATAATCTCAACTGAGATTGTATCTTATTCAAGAGATTTCTTTATCCTTCAATAATCTCAACTGAGATTATATCTTATTCAAGAGATTTCTTTAGGTCTTAGTAAAAAACTTATTTTGCGTCGAAATAGTTGTTTACATCTCCGTTGAGAGATTTCTTTACGACCTTAACCACCAATGTCTCAATTAAGAGGCTATACAACAAACATAAATTTCTTTAGGATCTCAAAAGAGATTCACACTAATATCTCGATTAAGAGACTACGGCAAACATAAATTTTGTTTGACCTCAAAAGATCTACTTATGTCTCAATTAACAAACCACAGTGAACTCTTTATGATTTCACTTTAGATCCGCTAATGTCTCAATTAAGAGACTACACTGATATGCTTTATGATCTCAACTGAGATCTGCTAATATCTCACTTAAGAGATTACAGTGAAATTCCTTATGATCTCAACTGAGATCTGCTAATGTCTCACTTAAGAGACTACAACAAAACTCAAATTCCTTATGAGATATGTCTCCGAAGAGACTTTCTTTACATGATTATGACCCGTCTCTGCGGAGACTTTCTGTGCTCAGTATGAGCTATGTCGACTTCTTGTATTCAATACGAGACTTATTTACAATCTCCGAAGAGATTTTCTGTACTCAACATGAGCTGTCTCTGAAGTACTTTTTGTTGTCATTATGACATACGTCTCCGACAAGACTTTTCTGTACTCATTTAGGAGCTATCTCCCAAGAGACCTTTTTGTACCGTTCTCAATAAAATATAAACAGTAAGAACAAGTGTAAATGATAAGAGAACAAAAGTTACCATGCTCCCACTATTCTTTAGAATTTTGCCACTACACAATACTGTCATACTTTATCATTCTATTTTATGTTCAGATAGTATAAATTGCTTACAACAATAACTATCTCCATTCAGATGACATGAACTAAATTGTTAAAATAGCAACCATCTCTTCAGGCATGTAGCACAACCCCTGTTAGAGCTTTCGGAGTATAAAACTCTATACAAATTAAACATTAAAACAAATTCAATACCATCACATATCACCTTTGGGTAAACTTGTGATGTACTGAAGTCCAAACCAAAAACAAGACTAATCTGCCTGTTGAGATTGCTGAAACCAATAATGCTAGGTTTCTGGAGGATGATTAAATAAGTGGGAGTGAATCTCGCCAAATTGTGTTTGAAGAAGAGAATCCAACTGACCTTATTGCTACTGAAGTTCGAAAAGAATCAATAACTGACATTCCAGAATCATCTAGAGCCGTTGAAAAGGAAGAAATGGTTCTCCGCAGATCTACTAGACCAATAAAAACCGTTGTCAAACCCGGTTTTAGAACCTTCATGGTAGAATCGAATGGAAATGTCGATGATTTGGAAGCACCATTGACATATTCACAAGCAGCGAATGGAAAGAACTCTCCTTTTTGGATTCCTGCTACATATGAAGAACTGGAATCAATGGATAAGAATGGCATATGGGATATGGTAGATCTGCCTGAAGGTGCAACAACAGTTGGTTGTAAATGGATTTTCAAAATCAAATGGAATGTTGATGGGAGTATCGAAAGGCACAAGTCTAGGCTTGTAGCCAAGGGATTTACTCAATAAGAAGGGGTTGATTATGAAGAAACTTTCTCTCCAGTTTCAAAGAAAGATTCCTTTAGAATTATCATAGCAATGGTGGCACTTTTTGATCTTGAATTGTATCAAATGGATGTGAAAACGGATTTTTTGAATGGTGATCTTGATAAAAAGATATACATCGAACTGCCAGAAGGTTTTACATCTAAAGGTCAAGAAGGTAAGGTATGTTGCTTAAAGAAATCTATATATGGATTAAAACAAGCATCCCGTTAATGGTATCTAAAATTCGATCAAGTGGTGTTGTCTTATGGTTTTATTGAGAATGAAGTTGATAGATGTATATATCTGAAATCTAGTGAGAGCAAGTTTATCATTCTAATTCTGTATGTTGACGATATTCTGCTCGCTAGCAACAATATCCATAAGTTGCATGACACTAAAAACTTTCTTTCATCTAATTTGGAAATGAAAGACTTGGGAGAAGATTCTTATGTTCTTGGTATTCAGATACATCGAGACAGAAATAGGGGTCTATTAGGTTTGTCTCAAGAAGCCTACATCAAGAAGATACTCAAGAGGTTTGAAATGCAAAACTGTGCACCGGGTGAAGCACTTATTGTGAAGGGTGATATTATTAATCGGTTGCAATGTTCTAAATCAGATTTGGAAAGGAGTAAGGTAGACACTAAGAAGTATGCATCCGCTGTTGGCAGTTTGATGTATGCCATGATTTGCACCCGTCCAGACATTGCTTTCGTTGTTGGTGTGTTGGGACGTTACAAACACAATCCAGGTGAATTGCATTGGAAAGCAGTGAAGAAAGTGCTTAGATATTTGCAGAGAACTAATCAAAACAACCATGAACTAATTAAGTCTAAATAAGACTTTTGGATCTTAAAGCCACATCATCATTTTATCCCTAAATTCAAATAAAATTTGTTAGATAATACTTTGGGGATTGGATATCAACTTTAAGTAAAAAGTTTTACATTTTTCTTTTTTTATCATTTAGTAATGACCCATACACAAAAAGGTGTTAATAAAACCTCTATATAGGATGACCTTGACCATTTGCATCGGATATGCTCTAAATGTGTACCACAAACACCCAACAGCCAGCAAAAAAATTGAGGTTACCAGCTGCATGCCCAGGCAAGGATTCTGGATCGCCTGGTATTCATGTCTAATAAAAATCTCATTCGAAGATAAAATAATATTAAAAACAAATACTTTTTTCCCATTAACCAGTTGTCGTCGTTTATTTTGTGTGACAACTCACAATGTTATTATTTCCATGTAATTTATGTGTTTACCGTTTCTGTTAAGGTTTACTGCTATATAAGTGATATATAGTCGAGGACCAAGCACAAAAATAAAAAAGAAAATAATCAGTTGAAAGTACACTAAACTAGAATTGATATACATGGAATTAAATATGAAATGTTGGAGAAAACAAAAATAGAATGAATCTACCAGAAACTTTGCCTCTGTAATCAGGTTCAGGCATGTTCACACATATATATATATGTTCCAAAACTTTTTTCTTCCTAATAATCAGTTGAGAGTACACTGTAACAACCCTTCTTTCCACATAACCCGGACCGATGATTAAATAGAAAGTATGTCATTAATTTCTTGCATTTAGGTACATAACCACAGAAAACTAGGAACACAGTTCCATTACAATTGTATATGCAGAAGGGAATTTTATTATTTCTAAAAAATAACAATGTCGAGTAATTATGGTGTTCTTGACTTCAACAATATAATCCATCCTTCAATAACGTCGAACTAACAAAAGAAAATAGTAATGAAGTCTACCCAAAAGAAAGTATCCCCACTTCCTCACAACTAAATAACGAAAAATAAAATAAAAGAAGAAGTGTAGATTTCCACCCTCAGTTAGATATCTTCTGAATATCTACCGATACTGGAATCAATCAAACTCCTTAACGATCCCTAACAACACCTGAAAAATGTAATCAACGGGAGTTAAACTCCAAGCAAGTTCACTCGATCACCGAGTCACGGAGACGTATAAAAATGATATACAAATATATCGCCAACCAGAATGTCACAAAAAAATAATAAATTCCAATTAGAGAAGTCACTGCATAAAGAATCTAAAGCCTACCCATTTAACTTCTATGGGTTTTGCTATAACTGTCGTGAAAGGGGACATAAGGCATCAGAATGTACCAAAGAGAAGGTTCAAATAGCAGACAGGCGTGACCAACCAAACACTGGGGTTGCGAATCGTAATGTGCAGGCTCGTGGTCAGGGTCAACTCTGTGTCGTGCAACCTCGTGAGACAGAGAATACTACTTTGGGAGATACTTTCTTCATTCTAAATGAACCTGTTAGTATATTATTTAATACCAGAGCTACTCATTCTTTCATTTCTGCTAAGTTAGTTCGCATGATAAATCTTTTTGTGGTAGTGTGTGATTTTCCTCTATGTGTTGCTACTCTTACGAGTAGTATGGTAGAGTTGAGTAACAAGGTTGATGATTGTCCTATTATGATTAGAGATGTTGAGCATTTGGAGGATCTTTATGTGTTAGAGATGGTTCCTTACTATGTAATATTAGGAATGGACTGGTTATCTTCTAATTTTTAGTAATTGGATTGTGCTGACAAGACAATCACTTTTGCGAAGCCGGGTCAATCTAAGGTAGTGGTGCAGACTACATCTCGAAGTCGGTTTGTAGAAGCTTTCATTAGCCATATTGAGGGTGAAGTAGTAGATAATGAGTCTATACAGATTGCGAGTATTCTAGTTGTGTCTGATTTTGCGGATTTGTTCCGAGAGGTTCCTGGATTACCTCCAAATAGGCAAGTGGAGTTCTGCATCGAATTTCAACCAGGTACGACACCAATTGCTCATTCTCCTTACAGAATGGCTCCAAAGGAAATGCAGGAGTTGAAGTCTCAGATTGACCAGCTTTTAAGTCAAGGATCTATTGGACATAGTTCTTTACCATGGGGTGCTCCTGTTTTATTTGTGAAAAATAAAGATGGTTCTTTACGATTGTGTGTTGACTACCGTGAACTAAGCAAGTTCACGATAAGAAACAAGTATCCTGTACCTAGGACTAATGATCTATTTGACCAGTTAAAAGGGGTTATATGGTTTTCGAAGATCGATTGCGATCAGGCTATCATCAGCTTCTTGTCAGAGAGAAAGATATTTCTAAGACTGCATTCCTGACTCGTTATGGTTCTTATGAGTTTCTGGTGATGCCTTTTGGGCTTACGAATGCACCAGCGGTTTTTATGGACTTGATGAATCGAGTATTTGGAGAGTTTCTTGATCAGTTTGTTATTGTTTTTATCGATGATATTCTTGCGTACTCTAAGACTCGGGAACAACGTGTGAAACACTTACACTTAGTGTTGCAGACTTTGAGAGAGCATCAATTGTTTGCAAAGTTCTCGAAATGTGAATTTTGGCAACAATCAGTTAAATTTTTGGGGCATGTGATATCTGAATCCAGAGTTTCTGTAGACCCTTCCAAGATTGAGGTAGTGTTGAGTTGGGAACAACCTACAATGGTTTCGGAGATTCGAAATTTTCTTGGTTTAGCTAGATATTACCGTCGTTTCATTAAGGATTTTTCTAGAATTTCGGGACCACTTACTAAGCTAACTAAGAAGGGAGTACCATTTTTTTGGGATTCTAAGTGTGAAGACGCTTTTCACGAGCTTAAGCCTAAGCTTACTTCGACACCAGTTTTGACCTTACCTGTAGAAGGAAAGAAGCTAGTGGTTTACACAGATGCCTCACTTCTAGGATTAGGATGTGTTTTGACGCAGGAAGGTAAGGTTATTGCTTATGCATCTAGGCAATTGCGTGTCCATGAGAAGAATTATCCAACCCATGACTTGGAGTTGGCAGCGATAGTTTTTGTTCTGAAGTTGTGGTGTCATTACTTATATGGCGAGAGATTTGAGCTTTTCACTGATCATAAGAGTCTCAAGTTGTGGTGTCATTACTTATTACTTATGAGACAACGTCAATGGATAGAGCTCATCAATATTTATACTTCTGGCTTACAATATCACCCTGGTAAGGTAAATGTTGTAGCTGATGCCTTGAGTTGAAAACCAAGGGGTTTGTTAGCTTCCATGATGGTAGAAGAGTGGAAGATGTTGGAGACAGTTGCCGAGTTTGACTTAGACGTAAAGAATTCTTCTACTTTGCAAGCATTTTTGGGTAATCTTGTGGTACAACCTTCACTTATTAGCCGTATCATCCATGCTCAATCCAAGGATGATTGGTGTGCGAAACTACTTGGATCTGGAGACTTAAGTGAAGATTTTGATGTTGGGATGGATGGTGGGCTTCGAATTCGAGGTCGGTTATGTGTACCCATGGATGCCCAGTTGAGACGTGAGGTGTTAGATGGAGCTCACCGCAGTTGCTACACTATCCATCCTGGAGCTACAAAAATGTATAAGGATTTGCGTAGACATTTTTGGTGGAAAAGTATGAAGCGAGAGATTGCAGAATACGTTTCTAAATGCTGAACTTGTCAGCAAGTTAAGATTGAACATCAAAATCCATCTGGAGAATTAGAACCACTCCCAATACCGGAATGCAAATGGGATAATATATCCATGGATTTTATAGTTGGACTGCCAAGATCAAAGAGAGGACATGACTCTATTTGGGTAATAGTGGATCGGTTTACTAAGTCGGCACACTTCTTACCAGTGCATACTACCTACAGTGTAGATACATTATGCAAGCTCTATGTAGAGAAGATTGTGGTATTGCATGGAGTGCCAGTCTCAATTGTTTCTGATAGGGGTGCTCAATTCACTTCCAAATTTTGGAGGAGATTTCAACAAGCTATGGGTTCAGAGTTGGATCTGGGTACTTCATTTCATCCTCAGACTGATGGTCAGACAGAGAGAGTTAATCAAATATTGGAGGATATGCTTCGGGCGTGTGTGCTAGATTTCCAAGGAAACTGGGATGAATACTTATCGTGGGCAGAATTTGCCTACAATTATAGTTATTAGTCGAGCATTGGTATGGCTCCTTTTGAAGCTCTTTATCGAAGACCTTGTCGTTCACCGGTGTGTTGAGTAGAAGTAGGGTTGTTACATTCACGCATATATATGATCCAAAACTTTGTTCAATTATATATATTTTTTCTTCCTAATAATGTGTCTTAACATTCTACCATTCTTTTTATGTAGGAAAACTTTATGGAGAAGACTGTTACTTCGTGTAGACAAATGTACCTTGTCACTGGGGAGGAATATATGTTCCTTTAAAAGTCGCCTCTTAAAACATTTCGAGTTCTGCCGCGACGAGGTCATCCTCGACTATCTCGTGACAGATTCAGTAAGAGTGCAATTTTTGATCCTTAAATATTCGCATCTTAGATATATGTTCTTAAAAGTGGCCTCTTAAAACATTGTGATATCGGACGAGGTTATTCTCATGACAGTATAGCTTCCCTAAGAGTGTAGCTTTTAATCCTTGAATATTAGATCTATTCGCATCTCGATAAAATATTTAAAATATTAGCTAATTCATTTTCTCAGACTGCTTTTCGGTCATCGCTTTCCACTTCAAGAAAACATCAAAGACATGATCTTTAGACGCCATGGGGTAAACTCAAAATCATCATTATAATCATCAATTAAAGAGACAAAATATCTTGAGCCTCCGAATGAACTAAACCTTGAAGGTCCAAGTGATCATTCCCTTGGCATCTCATATTAAACTATCTGCGAGTATGTCTCCATCAACAAATTAATGAAGAACGTGATTACGTGAACATGGTTCCTTATGCGACTGCAATGGATAGTTTACGTATGCAATGGTTTGCGCTCGGACGGATATTTCTCAAGCAATCAGCGTGGTTAGCTTAGTAGGTATATGGAAAATCCTAGAAAAGTTGGGATTTTTGTGATTTGGAAGTGAAACATTTTGCAAAACTGATGTTTTCTTGTAAAATTGAGATGCCCATGCTGTGCTTGTTCGTAGGAACTCTGAAATTGATCAGGTTGAGACTAGTAGAGTAGTATTCATGGATTTGTACATTTATTTGAGTAAATAACCTATCTTGGCCTAATTTTTTCGGACTAATGGGGGTGGTTTTAGTGGGAATGTCTATGACAGTTCTTGTTGATTGAGTTAATTACTTTACTAATTTCTTTTATTGCTAAGCATTGTTACAAGCAAGTATAGAACTTGGAAGCTATGTTTGAAACAGTAAACTTAAGGTGATCTTGCTTAGGATATTACTAAAAACCTGCTAAGATGCAATGTCGACTAGGGAGTATGCAGAAATTATGTTGTACCGGGTACAAATGGCTAGTAATCAATCTCTACTTCCTGCTTTAGCTAGGAAATTTTGTTGGTGATCGTACTTGTTTGAAGAAATTGATGTGGAACCTGTAATGAAGTCTGTTATTTTTTTATTTTGTTAGCTGAACTTTTTATTTTGATTGCAGAGTCATGCTGGTTTGTTTAATCTGTGTATTGTTGTGCTGATCGCAGTCAACAGCAGTCTTATTATTGAAAACTTAATGAAGGTTTGTACTTTCTTCTCAGTAGGCTTACTAATATACTTCCCAGTTTTAAATCCAATCCTATTGTGACATACTAATTGGATCTGGATTTACTAGACTAGGTCACTATAGTGAACTTGACTTGGAGATTCATATTGCATTAGCGTCCAGTTGTAATAAAATATAGGAGGCAATACTGACTTAAAGGATCGCTCAAATATCACCTAGATCAGATGTGAATTTAGTTCTGAGGTAGCGCTTTATGTAGTCAGTCATTGAAAGATACATGTTGTGTTTGTGCAAGTTTGGTCTAAGCATTCAGACATTAAAGGGTTAGTTCAAAACTCATTTAGAAATTTAAAGTCGGCCTAATATATGTTTTTTTTTATTATTATTTGAAGTAAAAAGGTTGGAGATTTATTGATGAAAAAGAAAAGAAAAGAAAAAGACAACAAAGATAATGCAGTTGCAGTGCTACAAACAGACGTCAGAAGACAGAATCGAAGAAAACACAAAGAAAAAGAGAGATAAGACCTCTCCCAGGTTCTCATTATTCGATACTCCATTCCATATCGGCAATTTCGTTGCAAATGGTCTTCACTTCATCCTTTCTACCAGCATGAGAGAGGCACCTAAAACACTAATCATCTTCAAGAATCTCTCCTAATGTATGTTTCTAATAGACAGTTTAATAACGACAATATGCTAGCGTTTGAAACAATTCTTGCAGGTCAGGTGCCTAATTTCAGAGATAGCATACTGCTAAAGTCACCCCTTGGAGCAACTGTACCCAAATGATATCTTCTACGTATAACTTCAGGGAGATTTAATTATGGTAGCATGCAAACAAACCAAATGCTGTATCTTCTACATATAACATCACAAAAAAGATAAAATAAAACTAGGAAATATAAAATAAAACTGGGAAAGATTATTTAGAAGCACATTAGATGTTAAGGATGGCAGTAAGGAATCATTTAAGTGATAGATAACAATATGATTATGGATTAACATGGTTATGGATGACTCCATCGATTGCTGTTCTTCCTTGGCAACTTAAATGCGTGCACTTGTTGTAATCCAATTGATTCTTGTTTTTTTGATGAACATGACTTCAAGCTTCACCCGCTCGGATTGATGGAAACTAGACTTCCGATAAATGATTCTGCATTAAATCTTTCTGGCATATCATTGATTTTCAATAGTGTAACATTTTCATTTCTCAAGTCATATAAGACTAAAGCATTCTTACAATTATCTTGTAAACAAGAACAGCTGAATAGGATCTCACCGTTCTTATTACAATATGACAGCGTCCTGCAGATATAAATATTTTCCATCTTTTGTGAAATTCGCAAAACCTTAGTCCAAGAATCCACAACGCCGTAATCCTTCATGACCCATAACTCGAATACGTCTGAAACAGAATCTGAGAGGTAAAGCTCTTTTCCAAGCACGTCCACCCTTGCGTTACTACTATATCTGCAGCTTCTGTGTAAATCTGAAAAGCAACTTGGTACTTGGATTTCTTTGTATGTCTCTTCAGCTATATCAAAAGAAACAATAACCATAGTCGCAGCTGGTTTATCCTCGGTAACTATGACCTTTTCTGCTAACCAATGCATAGATCCGTCTAAAACACAACAAAAATCCTGACCATTATATACAGAAAGAGATTTTCCTATTGTCTTCCATGAATTTGAACCTAGTGTGTAAACTTGAATTTCAGATAAATCAGTCTGATGATCATATATTAGTATAACTTGTAATCATCAATCTTACAATCGTGACAGAACCCATATGCCGCAATATATTCATCCCCATATGATTGCTTAACCATCTCCTTATATTCTTGACTATATGGGTTCCATAGGAAAAATGTGACCCAATAATCTGACATATTGAGACGACAAAAGCATAATATCCCATTACATGAACCAACCCACGTGCGACTATTACGAAGTTTGCAATGGACAGCCGATGGCAAATCAATCTTGACAGCCTTATATGATGCCGAAGCTGCGTCAAAATCTACGCAATAATAAGATGGTTCTTTGCATAATCCACCAATAAAGACACTGAAGTTGTTGTTTTCAACGGAATAGTTAATTAGATGCATCTTGATAAATTTAGGGTTTTTGAATCGTTCTAACCAGAGTTTAGATACACACCTGAATCGGATGATTGATTTGGCTGGTAACATCGAGAGTATGACGATGATAATATCTTCTGGTAGGCTTGATACTGCGGTTTCTCTCTTCATAGTTCTATCGAAGGATGAAATTTCTCTTTCTACGAGCTGTTTTTTTTATTTGATACTAATAGAGATTTATTAATAAATTTTATTTCTTACATTAGTCATGCTTTACCATATTTATAATGTCATCCGGAAAGTTGTCTAGAAATTTATAATATGCTTCTTGTAATCTAGCTTTTTGAGCTAGTACATGAGCTACATTATTACCAAGTCTATTTATAGACTTACAGAACCAAAGACGACTACTACTGAATTTGCTTTTAACAGATTGAACTAAATTTTGGTTAAACCAATGAACCTGCAATTCAATTCCAGTTATTGACTTGACTAACACTTCACAGTCCATTTCAAAGATTGTCTTTGTTATTCTAAGCTCCTCTATCCAGCCAACAGCTACCTCTAATGCTTTGCATTCAAAATACTCAGCCCCATACTCTTCATTCACCTCCTCATTACAGCATATACCTTTTGCTCCTAGGTAGGTACCAAAAAAATTTCTAAGAATTAGTCCCACACTTCCTTTTCTAGTTAAAGGTATATAAGAACCATCAATATTGATCTTCACAAACTCCTTGTCTGGAGGCCTCCAAGTCTTAACCTGCAATTCATTAGTAAGGGAAAACTGATGCTGATTGTTCAAATTAATACATTGATTATACAAGTGATTAATTTTAACAATAGTGATCTGCACATTTGGCTTCTTGTCTTGAAAAACCACTAAGCATCTATCTTTCCAGAAGTACCAAACTGTACACATGAATCTGCATATAAGATTTTCATTACTCAAACATAAATCAGGTACATTATTAACTTCAGAATGAAACCAACCTATAATCCATTGTTTAAAATCTATATGCTGATTTTTAATAACATCAATGTTAATATTCATAGCAAACCAGATAGCTCTACTGTAATTGCACTCCATGAAAATATGATTCATAGTTTCCTCATTGCTTTTACAGAAACAACAAGTTGTCTCTATACCTTGTTTATATCTAGCAATCTTAGTTCTAGTGGGAACAATATTTTTAAGACATTTCCAAACAAATATTTGGATTCTGTGTGGAACTTTAAACTTCCACAAGTTTTTCCAAGCATCAGTAGGGATAGTACTACCTGTAATAATGGAGTTAACATCATTAGAACAAATAGTATGATAAGCATTTTTCATAGTGAACTTTCCTTTCCTATCTGGAGACCAAATCATGGAGTCTTCACCTGTATTAGGGATTCTCATATTTAGAATTAGATTGGCACACTCATGAGAAAAAAGGTCATTAATAGTATCAATATTCCATTGTATGGTTCCAATTAAGAATAAATCATAGACAAGAGTATAGTTGTCAATGCTAGAAGATCCAACAACTGGGACAGGTGGGTTATTTAGACCAATAACCCAACAATCTAGCCAAATATTCACTTTGGTGCCACATCTCACTAACCACCTAGTATGTTGTTGCACAACTTCAAGACCAGAATATATACTTCTCCAAAGCCAAGAACTTTCATCCTTGAGTTTATCTAAATGAAGAAAACTTCCATTTTTAGAGTATTTAGCCTTGGGGATTTTATAACAAAGAGAATCATTATCATTATAAGCATTCCAGGCTACTTTAGTTAGCAAAGCAGTATTAAGATGATCTAGATTTCTAAAACCTAGACCTCCTAGAGCTTTAGGGATCTGGAGTTTATCCCATCCTATAAAGTAGATGCCTTTATGAATACCATCTTTTCCCCACCAGAATTTCCTATGTATAGAGTCCAATTGAGTAATGGTGTTTTTAGGAATTCTAAAAACACCCATTTGATGAGTGAGTAAAGAATTCAACACATGCTTTACCATTGTAGATCTAGCAGCATGGTTCATATTTTTTCCTTTCCAGGGAATTAGCCTAGCATTAAAACTTTGAATAAGAGGCTTGAAAGCTTTGGATTTGTCTCTTCCAATCAAAAGAGTCACACCTAGATATTTATCAGTGTATTTCATTTTTATCATGTCAAGAGCTCTCGAAAGATCAGTTATAGCAGAAGGACTAATGTTGTTACTAAAATAAACACTAGATTTATTAAAGTTCAATAACTGACCTGAAAAGCTACCAAAATGGTTAAGAGTATCCAGAATACCTCTCACATTGTGCATATCAGCTTTAGTGAAAATAAGGATTTCATCCGCAAATAAAAGGTGAGTGATTGCAGGGGCATTTCTAGCTGCCTTAACACCAGAAATAACATGGTTAAAAGCAGCATTAACAAGAAGTCTGGATAAATAGTCCATAGCAATTATGAAGAGATAGGGGGACAAAGGATCCCCCTGTCTTAAACCTCTAGTAGGACAAAACTCACTAGTAGGAGAACCATTGAGAAGAATAGAAATTTTGGTAGTTGAAATACATTGTTCAATGTATTTACAAAATTTCTCAGGGAAACCAACTTTCTTAAGCATTCCTAAAAGAAATGGCCACTCTAACCTATCAAAAGCTTTGGATAAATCCAATTTAAGAGCCATTGTACCAGTAAAACCTTCCTTATGCTTCATAGTATGAATCATCTCATGAGCTATGATTATGTTGTCCTAGATGGATCTACCTGGAACAAAAGCAGATTGATAAGGTGATATAATCTTTTTAAGATGAGGTTTAATCCTATTTGCTAAAATCTTTGAAATTATCTTATAGACTGTATTGCACAAACCTATAGGTCTAAAGTCAGCAGGATATTTAGCAATGTCAACCTTAGGAATCAAAGATAAGTAAGTCTTATTAAATTCTCTAGGCATATGACCAGTAATAAAGAAATTCTGAACTGCTTGAACTACATCATTACCAACAATGCTCCAGTTAGCTTGGTAAAAACCAGCTTGAAAGCCATCTGGGCCTGGAGAGCTCCAAGATGCCATGTCTTTCACAACTTTAAGAATATCTTCTGTAGAAGGAATTCTGGTAAAATCCTCAGACAAATCATTAGTGATGACAGTAAGGATTATATCATAAATATTCTCAGGAACATGCTGTAAAGTAGCACAACTTACAGAGCTAAAATGATTGACAAGAATATTGGATATATCATACCAATTACCATTCACATCATATAAGTCTCCAGATTTTTGCCTATAAAATTTTGTTTTGGTATTGAACCAAAATTCTAATTGTTTGGTTGTGTCACCTAGTTTATCATGTTGTGTACTGGATATTGGTTCATTCTGGATTTTATGAATCTGATCCTGCAGAGCATTAATATTACTATCTATATCACCAAATTCAATCTTATTCCAGTAAGACAACCTTTTCCTAGTAGAATTATGCTTTTCAATCAGAAGATGAGCAGGAGAACCTGCTGTATCAGTATTCCAAGCAATTTTAAGTTTATTTTAAAAAATATCATGCTTTATCCACATTACATAGAACTTGAAAGGTCTCCACAGATTCTTAGCAACTTGTTCAGTTTGTAACATTATAGGACAGTGGTCAGAGCCTACTTGAACAAGATGATATAGTCTAGCATCAGGATAATCATTACACCACTATTGATTTCCCAATGCCATATCAATTCTAGAAGTTCTTGTACCAGTAGCTAGATTATTACTGGACCAGGTAAAATCTCTCCCAATGTAACCTAAATCCATAAGACCACATTCATTTATTTTGTTTTGAACAAACCTGTCATCTTGGGAATAAGAAGAACTAACATCTAAAGTATGAAGATGTACATTCAGATCCCCTATTACTAGCCAAGGATGCATGATATTATCACTTATACTAGTCATGATATCCCATTGAATCTTTTTAATATCAGTAAAGGTAGAACCATACATGAAAGAAACCAAAACATTTGGCTTAGCAGGATGAAGATTAACATTCACATTAATGATATTATTGGTTTTATCTTGTATTTCACATTGAATACCATCTTTCCACATCAAGAGGAGCCCACCATCTAGACCTACTCTATCTATGCAGTCATAATTACAGTAGTTTTAAGATTTAGCTAAATCAATTATTCTCAATGTGTCTATTTTTGTTTCAGTTAAAAGGGGATTGTTTTTTGATCAAAATAGCTAATTGGTCTCTTGTAAAAAAAAATGCTAACCCTTGCACATTCCAGCGTAGAATTTTCATGATGTTATTAGGCAATAAGAAGTATCTAGAAATATTAAAAGAGATATGAGATTTAATGTATACCTGAGAATGATCTTTGATACAATCATTATTGGGTGTAGAAATGTTTGCAGCTGGTTCATCCGATTCCATCATAGAATTGTGTTGATGGTCCATATTAGTAGTATCATGACCTTGCATAACTGCAGGTGGTTGAATGTGTATATTATGAGGATTCATAGATGTCTCAGTGTTGAGATTGGAATTTCTCATCCTCTTGACATTTCTAGAATCTTCTACATTACCTTCATCAGCTATCTCCTCTTCCATGTAAATTGTTGAGTTATTGCCATTCTTTTCCTTAGTAGCTTCACTATCCTCCTTAAGGAGAGCTTCATATTCAGCAGCAGTTAGGATCTCTAAGTAGTGTAAATGAGAGGTATACTCACAATTTTAATCATCTATCACAAAGCATTTTGGGCAGATGTTCTTAAGCTGAAGTTCCCAGTGGTATCTAATCCATACATCTTCTTCAGTTAAAGTCTTCCACCAGCCTCCCCTGTGAAGAGGTTTATTCAATTCCATTTCAATTCTAGCTTTAACAGTATTTCCAACTCTAGGCCTGCATTTCTTTGGTTTAGTTGAGATCTTCTTCCCCATAAAACCAATTGCTTCATCTATCACAGCTACATTCATATGTTCCAGCTTCAAGTATTTAAATTGCACAGTGAAAATTTGTTTATCAAATACATAATCTTTCAGTGGAATGTGATTATAGTATTTTTGAACATGGGAAAGAACACCATCTATTAACCAAGGACCATCTGCAATAACTTCATCTCTTTCAGCTTCACTGTTTAACCTGACCAGCATCAGATTATGCCCCATAATTCTAATTTCCTTGTTATGATATTTTACCCAAAGTGAATTGATTTCATCTCTTATGACTTTCATCTTCATCTTAGTTTTCTCTTTCAACTTCCCTAAAATTCCATTTGTCCACTAATCAGCAGCTTCATTGATTGTTTGTGATGAACCTACTATTCTTCTTTGGTTAGCAGATAAATCAATATTTGCATGATGATGTTAGGGTTTTGGTGCGCACAAGAAAGTATATGTACCTTAACATGGAAACACACGACTCAAAAAGTTGGGCCGGTAAAACCCATAACCTGCTGTGGGGGTTCATGGGCCTCGTCAGGTTTGGACGGAAGTTAAAGTTGGCGACTGTCACCTCTTAAATCAATTCTATGGCTCCATTTCATCTGATTTTCTCTACTTAAAATCACCTAATCTTTGTATTTCAGATTTAAAATCTCAAATTATAACTGATATGCATGTGAAGTTGTCTATTGGATCTTTGAAATCTTAACGGAAATTTACTATGAGAATGAACAGTTTAAAACATGCCATATCATCATCAACGAACAAGCAGAGAGATCATGTGACACATTTTCAAACAATCTCGATAATTATTTGGTTCTTGATCAATTCCAAAACCTTTTTCTTAAAAGAAAAAGTTTTCAAAAATTGGCTCAAAATTTTCACCTTGTTTGTTTAATTAGTATGTTAACTCATATGTTGACTCTTTCTTTCCGGTTTAGGTCCTGACATAGAAATCTTGCATTGCACTAGGGTTCAGTTGCAAGAAAATATAAGAGGCAATACTGTCAAAAAGATCGCTCAAAAATATCACCTAGATGTTAATTTAGTCCATATGTTTGAGATAGGGGCATTCTGCAGTCGCTCATTGAAAGATGCAGGTTTTGTACCTTTTGCAACTTTGGTCTAAACATTCAGACACATTAAAGGGTTACTTGAAAATCCATTTAGAAATTTAATGTCGGCCTAATATATGTTCTGATAGAGAGTTGGATAGCGAGAATATTCTTCGTTGCTAGCTAATTAATCAGTAACTCCATTTATTCAGAGATATCACACTGCTAAAGTCACCCCTTGGAGACAAAGAGAGACAATGAAGTTTGTCTTTTGTATTTGAATATTGAGCGTTCAAGATTTTTCAGGTAAGTATCATCTTCTTAATTATTAAGCAGCAAAGTGTGTACCTTCCGTAAGGACCATAACTAATTCCAACCCACATTGACTGATGGTAAGTTCATCCCTGCTATTTACTTTTAAGTTATGATATTTAGCTGCCTGTTGTTTACCCTTTTAATACTGAGTGACCGGGAAAGGTGATTATATGAGTTCGCGCAACTCCTGATATTTTTTTCCTTCCATTTTTCTATCCTTCGAGATCATGCTGTACCTATGGTTCTTGCACTGCTCATCCATCAGGTTTGCTAACATAAGTAGATATGTCATCATTTTATTTTAGGACTGATCAAAGTCAGCTATATGGAAAATTATTCGTTCTTTTTTCTTTAGTTTTTCTAGTTTAATTTCCGTTAACCGTGTTTTTCTTTGCTACAATAGAGAAAAATAAACAGGTTGGTTCAGGAATACATATCCAATTGGGAGAGAAGAGTCAACTCTCAACAAATGCTTTTATGGTTTGTGTTATCTTCTTGGAACTTGCTGCCATACTGTTGCTTAGCATGTCAGTATTCACATAATTGCTTAGTTATCCATATTTGCATATCTGCAAATTTGTTTTAATCCGGCCTTATTTATTGTCATGGATTTGGAAACTATGATTTAAACAGAAATCCTGCTAATTACAACCTCATACGAACACATAATGATTTTTTTTTTCTTTTCTTTTGATACTGCATTATGGACTTGGTTATTTTGTCTTGCTATGAGCACTAGTTAGGAATGTAATCTTCAATTTTTTATTTCTTCCTATAGAAAAATGGCCACCAGAATTGAGCTTTTTTGCTTCCAAGTACTGCAAGCACATATGAGGAGCTTTGTATGTGTAATCTAACGAAGGTCCAAGTGATAGCAAGGTGTGGACTGTGGAGTACTTATTACTATTATTCAAAGAATGGAAGAAGGAGAAACACTACATCCTAGAGTTTGGTGGCACTCCAACAAGCAAGTAATGTTCCTCTTCAACTGTTTATTTCCAGAAAGAATTTCATGCTTTCATCTCCCAGCTCAGATTTTGAATTATTTTATAGAAAAGGGATGAAATCCAATTTATGGTTTGGTTTTAATTTGTTATTCAAAATTTGCTTACAAAAAGTCAATCTTTTAGGTATTATCATAAAACTGATGTACATATTTTGGACAGGCCATTGTATAATGGAATGTAAATTATCATCATAATCTAGCGAGGGACAGGAAAAGGTAAACTCTTATTAATGTCGTAGCGCTCTTTTAATTATTACTTTTTTCAAACTGTTTATGATAATTTTTAAGATGTTAAATATGGGTTTTCTTTTTATAAAAGTTTAGAGATAGGTTAGTAACCAAAATATGAGGAAACGGAAAGTTGAGCATTAGTAACCAAACTCATATCGTATCAGAGAAGGCCACTCCTATGTGAGGTATAACTTAAGAAACCCTAACATATTATGCCCAGAGCATTGTATTATTGTGTCAACTTATACATATGATTAGTAGCACATGAGTATTGTGAATTTCGAACATGGTTTATGTATTAAGTTTTTGGCTATATTTTCTTGGTTTTTCATGTTCACTTTTCTAGAGTCGATGTACATGGTATCAGTGTACTTACAACCTTGCTACCCCTGGATTCAGTACCTTTTGTTACTGTAGCTTTGTTGTAATATACCAATAATGTGCGCTACTCATGGTTTAAAACAGTTTTCCTTTGCATTGTATAGTGTAACAACAAACTGACAAAATAGAATCACTTTATGTGACCAACATCAATATTTGATTAATTTCAATAGTTAATTTGATACTTTGAATAGGTATAAGCATCAGTTTTACCCTTAATTGATTTCGACGGCCAAGAAAGTTCAGTAATGTCAAGGGTGCGTGGGTCAACAGAAATAAGGTAGGGTGGTGTTCTGGGACGTATGGAAACGTCCGGATATTCCGAAATGTTCCTGAGTGTAGGATCTAAAGCACTAAAAATAGTCTTTTCACGTGTGTTATTTATCTGCTTCATTTTTCTTTTTCTACTACTATGATTCTTCTCCTCACTCGCGAAGAAACTCCGGATTCTTGATTAAATTTTTTTTTTGAGATTTCAGTTTCCTTTTTGTTTGCAGGAAATTTAGGAGGGAAAGTTGAATCACAAAGACGATGAAAGGAAACGAAGAAGGAGGTAGACATGTGGAAACCCTAGAATTTTTAATCTGCAAGTTTTTTTTTTTGTTTTTTTTTTTGCTTCTTTTGATTGTTGTAGGCTGATTGATAAAAATCAGATTGGGTTGTCAGAGAACAATTAGCCTTTCAGATAAAAATTAGATATGGGGTGTAATTCTCTAATTCGGAAAATTATAGTTCTCCGATTAAACCTATAAGATTTGTAGTTCTCAAATCAGCCAAATTATTGCTACAAGTTATTCGAATTGTTGACTGTGAATTAGAGAATCTAGATTTCTCCTCTGTTCTTTCTTTACCTCAATTATTAAAGTACTTACTTGAGTTTAGGACAAACTAAAATAGAGGAGAGTGTGAAAAGTGAAATACCAGCGTTTCACTTTCTTGGCACCACCACCCATACCCATCGCCATCCTTATCCTCTTCTTTCGAATTCTGTCCTATAGACCACATCAGTCCACATGGTTTACGATCTACACAAGGTGGTTTGTCACCGAACATTGGTAATTCCTCTAATGTTTCATGAGTAAGTTTTGTAAATAGTATAAGTGCTTACGGACTGGGAAAATTGTGTTCTTGCTGTCACCTTTTTTGTTATTATCTGAATTGAGATTTGTCCACTCCAATAATAATACAGACGGGACCTGTAATAAAATTTTAATTAATAAAAATGGCCATTAACATGGACTGGGAAAGGGAAGGATTCAATGGTGACTCCAGAGTGAACCAGGCCTATTATGTGGTAGTTTGTTACCTTTTCAGTTTTCAGAAATTCATTTGCATTTTGATAGTAAGCCCTGTTATTTTCGCAAAGCCATTGAGATCCTATGAAGTTGATAATGCTTTCCTCCTTATTTTTTCTTCAGTGTTTAGGTTAAAAGAATTGAAGCTCGGTAAGACAGAACTGCAAAATGAGTCGAGGTTCATCTGTTGAAAGGCTCTCTCTTGGATCATATGCAAGTAATCAGTTGAAGTGCCTAAGTGGTAAGTTTGTAGTCCATATATGGCGAGGCAAAGAAATAAATGATTCTCTATAATATTCATAGATTTGACAGCATGATTAGACTATTTCCGAATTGTTAGATTATGCATTTACATTCAAATTTTCGTGACTTCTTAGCACCAAGTATAGCGAGGAAAAGAAATTAATGCTTCTCTTTACGAATGTGTATAATTACCTTTGTTATGGTTTGAAATTTTGAGGAGCAGAAGTTATGGTCTGATTTTTCAGGACCGAAATGAGGGAGATGACTTAGAAAAGTCATAAAAGTGAATCTGAAATGGGGGTTTGACTAGGGTTTTGTAGAAAGAAAGGTTATAGTGGAAGTAATATTGCTTACTTCATTTTCATTTTTGTGGCCAAATATGCTACTCTGATTACATTTTATATTGCTTAAAGTGTTACTAGGCAAGTAAAACCATAAAGAAATAAGCAATGAAGCTAATGGTCTCGAGTAACACTATATTATTAGTGCTGAGTAAAGTTGAGTGCCGTGGGGTAGGATTTGTGAAGTCCATTGACTCTGATATTTCATAATTCCGTGTAGATTTTACTATCTTTTAGAATGGACGAAACATTTTTTTTATAATGAATGATAGATATAAGAATCACTTAGAGCTTGAATAACAAACAAGATGGAGAAAGTGTAGCCGATGTGACACTGAGACATACTACTGCTCTGGAGAGCCATTGAAAAATATTTTCAAGAGTTTATTTATACATCATATTACCAACACAATGATCATCAAATGTACTTTCGTGCTCATTGTCGCAGTTTGATATCTATCTTAAATGTATGGATGTTTTGCAGGTGTATGGTATTGGTCGTCATTCGGGGGCGACCACACATTCTGCAAACAATAATCTGTGCAATTGATAAAGCACTCGGAGAGGATTTCAGGACTACAGTAGAGGCGGCTAAAGTATCTTCTCAACCCATATAAGGAATTTATCCTCTGAGGTGGTAAAATTTCATTCTTCGAACCGAATTGTTGCTGAGGTAAGTAAAGGTTTTTGCTGAATTCTGCTTCTATCATAAATCCATTTTCCTTGGGTGAAATTATTATGACAAACCAGAGATACTAAGGTTTTCTTCGATTTAGTAGTTTAGTATGCAAGAAATTATTTAGTTGCTACTTACGGAAATTAGCATTGTTAAGGATTTGACTATCTATTTTTTTTTTAGTATGTTCTAATAATTTCTCTCATTATTTTGAAAGAAAAATGTTGTTAGTTATTGAGTAGACCAAGCATTTCACTGACGCCCAAAAATTTAGTATATAGGCATACAAATGTTGGTCTTCACTAAGTCTCTATTTGGCCACAACATGCGACTCTCTGAACATATGTAATACAAGAACTTTATGAACCTGTATAATATATGTTGTTATTAGAAGTATTGTTCGCTAACATTCTTCTTGCTTCTCCTTTGAAGTTTGATTTTTTGTTAATATGGCTGTTATCCAGAAATAATTTGTATGTTTTTGGCTATTATGTGCATGTGAATTCTTTCCTTTGTGTGTTTTCCTACTATAGCAATTAGCAATTTATGGGTAATCGGAAACTGCTGTTGTTTCTCAAAGATCATTTTTTTAATTATTATTCGTATTCAGCATTAATGAGCACATAGAATCTCACTGAAAAAACATTTTGGGTGAGTTGAAATATCATTTATATCTTAGTTGCGGGAATTTTTCGGAAAAAACAGATTTATCAGTGGAATTGACCAAGAGAATCTCAATAAGCTTAAGAGGATAATACCAAGTAGAACCAACACTTTCTTCTGAGATAGAAATGTTACCCTTGCAAAAAAAAAAAAAAAAAATTATTGGTATCATTGTTGACCATTTACTATTACTGTAGAAAATTTAAGGAAATGGTGGCTAAGCTACTCATCTGTGCAGGTTTAGCTGCAACGACCAGTAATGGTTACTATTAACCTGGAAGTTGCAAAGAAAGGGATGGAAATTTTATCTATCTTAGGACCAAAGAACTAAAACCCCATCTCTGATACCACTGTTCCCATTGACATGGAATTGTACAATTACTAAGAAAGTTCAATTTTACTTTTATTATTGTAATTCTACGTTGTTGTGATGCTGTAAAAATTCTACAGTATAATAACCCAAAATACATGATTATGAATCTGATTGCCATTCCTCATGTGTTGCTACTTTCCATCTTAGCTCAGTTGGAAGAGCTCATGGGTTTGAACCATGTGGTTGTGGGTTCGATTCCCACAGATGGTGGGGGTCCCTATGGTTACACATGTTTCGTGCAGTCAATCTTACTTGGTTCTTTGTGTGGTACCAATGCTTATTACTTATCATCTTTCTACTGAAGTGGACTTCAGTGGAAATTAATAGGTTTTCAGATACCTAATTGAGGTAGTCCATTATCTCTAAAGATCAGCTGTTGTAGTATTATTCCTTTTGATCAGACCCCTGATACTTTATTTACATGGTTATAAATTATTCAATTTATATATTAAGTTTCACGGTGCTTAATTACACGTCTAAGGTTTGAATGAAGCGTCTTAGATTGTTTTTAGATGTACTCAAAAGCTAATATTTTTTCCCTTACAGGTAGAAATGTCAACGGTGGGTTTTCAGAGACAGGTGGACAGGGTCATGGCAGAAGTTCTGGAAACCATATGCTTTAAAGCTAACATCACTTTTCTTGGTATTTTTGCAGGATCTTGAGTGTATAACCCAGTGTAAGTTACTTCAACTGTACAAAAATTGCAACTTAAAACGTCTATCGCAAGTGGGATGTGCCGCAATTTATAGAATCAATGCTATGGAATAGGGGTGTATGCAAGTAAGGTATTAGCAGACTTTCCTACTCTTAGAAGGTTAAGTTTGGTGTTCTAAAAGAACAGGCATGAATTAGTTCTCTAGCAATAAATAATCCTTGGTTTCCTTAAAAACTTTATGCTTTTTAGGCTTTATTTCCCAGACATAATATAACATATTTTAATCGATCACTAACCATAAATTTAACCAACCTGTTAGCAATAAATGAATTTTCTCCCAATTTTAGTGAACCACATGTATGATTTACCTATTTCTTAATCGATCACTAGCCATAAAATTGATCTACCTATTTTTTTGTCCAGAAATTAACCTCATTGGTTATTTTTAGCAGACCTGTGTTTAATTTCCTGCCAAATTCAAGCCAGAACTTAAATGTTGCACATAATTTACTTAGCTAAGATTTTATTGGTATTCAAGTTTTATTTGTTGATAAAGAGGCCATCATAGGTATGTATTTTTTAAAAATTTGTATTGCCTCGCCACATCCATGGTATGAAACCTAAAATGCAAAAAGATTTTTCGAGGAAATCTGTTTAAAGACTATCTATGATTAGTAGATGTGTATGTAGTTATTGCAGCTTTGTTTTTCAATTTATCAGTAGTGTGTATATGTTACAGAAATTTAACCTATGTGTGGTACATTTTCCTAGGTAATTAATATGTCTTTGTGAGAATGATTAAACTATGGACATTTCTACTAATGGTCATGCCGTGAAGTACATGTTCAGGTATGTTAGCAAAGGAACAGAGCGAGTGGGTACCAAATCAAAGCCCAGGTTGAGCAATGATACAGTGGAACAGAAAGCACCCGAGGTAATTACTGACATTGATGTCTCAGCATGCGATGGCAGATTTCTATAAAGAAGATATAAAAAGGAAGAATATAGAGCGAAGAACGTACAAGTTTGGATATCGAGAGAAGAAGGAAAAGATAGAGCAAAATACGTACAAGCTTGGATTTGGGGTGATGACATCCTTGGAGAAAGCGAAGATATCAATAGATGAAATGTTTTTGGAGGAACTTGAAATAATAGCTGACTACACAGCGTAGGCGAAATCGTACTTCTGCGTAGAAAGAATATGGGGATGGTCTCGATCTAACGAAAAGATAATAAGATATGGGGATTGTTTCGATCTTACGAAAAGATGCTAGAAGAAGAAGATGCTTCTAAGAAGGTGAAAGGAAGAAATTTTTTGTTGATACGGCCATGAATCTACCGATTTTTTATTAGTACTGAAATGACTGTCTTTTTCCCAGGTGTTATTCAATGATTATTCTTCAACCATTTTGGATGTACTCGATACTGGATCTATATCCTTTTCGATTCTTGAACTTTATTACTATCTTCTTTATTGGTTTGGTTTGTTAGTCTTTGAATTATGTTTTGTGAAATTACATACATGATTTTGATAGAATGTGTGGAATTATAATCCATATAGGTGTTGAAAGAGTAAATTATTCATGTAGTAAACCTATTTTGGTTGTTGAAAGATTTACAAAATTACTAAAAATAAATAAATAAATAGTTTCAAATTCGAAGATGAGAGAACTTGCAAAAATAAAACTCTTAATTGGAAGAGCTTTACCACAACATCTTAATTAATAAAAAGAGAAAAATCGAAGAAAGTAATAAGCACTATAACCAAACCTAAAGTGGCTTATATGATTATATGTTGGTTAGGAAAAATATGATAAAAGCTTGGATACGAAAAGTATAAGTGATTCTGCTTCTCCAGAAGTCAGAAGCGAAAGCAAAACTATTTTTCTTCACAAAATTTTGAAGTAGTTTCGAAATTCAGTACCAAAACCGACTTATTACTTTTCGACTTCTAGAAGTCGAAAAACATACCAAAACATGCTATTAAACTATCATCTCCACGAATTCTATAAGCCTCATTCTCTTTAATTGAAGCACAAATATGTAACTGTTGTATGGCAAACGAAACCAATGTTGAATTTTATAGTCAGTATATATTTGAGTGCCAATAGTATTATTGTGTACCATAAAAATCAGTGAATAGGTACGAAAGAGCACTAGGTTCTTGGTGAAAACATTAAAATAAGAACAATTTAGGAAGGTATAGTAACGGGCGTTGGATGAAGAATGAGAACAACTATGTTTCCGAGACAAAAGACACCATTTGATGTGCCTGATTTTCATGAACTTTTTTGGGATAGTTTTCTTTAGATTACCTTTTTTCTAGATGATTGTTTGTTTGATTCTTCTATTTATAAAGTTCACAGTACGATAACTCTGAGTGAGTTAACAATTTTCTCTTTATTTTTGTTTCGCTGCGGAACAACATACTTATTTACATGGTTTTCACCAAAGTCAAGGTAACACCTGGAAATAACTTAGAACACATGAATTGTAGTACGACAACTCTGAGTGAGTTAACAATTTTGACTTTATTTTTGTTTCATTGCAGAACAACATATTTATTTACATGGTTTTCATCGAAGTCAAGGTAACAGCTGGAAATAACTTAGAACACATGAATTGTCGTTGCATTCCACTGTGATGAACTAGACCGGCCGTTTAATCGATTATTTGCACACGCATGGCATCACTTTGGGTCATAATTGAAGGGCAGGAGTCAGAATTAATCATAATAACTTTCATACATAATGTCCCAAAACATATTAAGGTGAAGGACATGTCAATGGTCAAAGGTTAAGCATGGTTATGCTATTGGTTTAAACAAGCTCACAATAACATTATCTAGGTTTTTATCCCAAGTAAAGCTCGACCTTCTGGAGTTAGAATAGGCTAACTTTTATAGGACTGAAAATAATGAATGCTAAAATAATGATGATAAGAGACTATGAGAAAATATTGTTCCTATCTCATATTTACTTCTATATCTATGTATGACATTACTTGAAAGTTGAAACATGTACGAATCTATGTGAGAAATAATATACTTATTTAATGATATTACCAAAAATATGAAACACATCATGCCGCGAAAATATGTTTGGTATTCTGACTCTATACTAAAAGTATTTATTATGTGAAAAATGTTATTTTTATGGTTTACTAAACATGAGGTGCCAAGTGCATTAGAAAACCTAGATTCAGTTATAAATATTCACCAATAATTATACTTATAATAACCATCCGCGGGCTCAATCTTTCCAGGGCTCTTTAATCTTTATGGAGAATTAGGTATAGTTTTTTGGATCTTCCCTTGCCTTTTTTTTGGTGCTTTGAACTACCTTGATGTAAGTAACAAGGGAAATATGAGATAGTAAATGTAATTATTTTGTTGATTTACGAAAATCTGGAGTTATAGGGTTGATTTTTTTTTGTAAAGCTTAGTGTTGATAAGTGCAAGAGTAATGTAAAATTTAGCACAACAAGTGTATATCTAAATTTAATGCGTACTCAATATGTAATCTCTTCAATGGTTCAACACTAAAATCGTCAAGCCATTCAGGTGGTGAGTTATCTTTCGCTACACTCCTTCTTCTTCTTTTTTTTCTGTTAAACATGTTGTTGCAAACACGTTTTTTTTTTTTTTTTGTATGTTCACCTTTTTGCATTACTTGATTTTGCAAAGTCTTCCTTGCTCCGATTACTTTTCGGTGGATCTCAAAACTTGAACATCTCAAAATCTGAACTTCCAACTTTGGCTCTGTCCATGTTATTAATCATGTTATTTAAACTGGAAATGTGTGTGTAAATGTGCCCCTATTGTGATTACTGTTTTAAAGTCTCCTATCTTTGATTAGGACAGATTTAATTTTATTATTGTAGTTTGTTGAGAATATTAGTCTCATATGGTATCAGAGCAGGCAATTTATGACGAGTCATTTGACCGCACCTTTACTCCGCATCACCTGATTTAATGTCCATATGTTAGACCCAAAGAGACTACACGTGAAGGGCGTGCTGAAATTATTAGTCCCAGATTGTATGGGTTATATCTAAAATCTTCCTGGGCAATCCTAATCTTATCTTCCGAATGAATAGACTCCCGAAGTTGTAGTCCTTTTTAACGTATTATTACAAAGAAATAAAATGTTTACACCTAATATTTAGTTGTAGTCCTTTTTAACGTATTATTACAAAGAAATAAAATATTTACACTTGATACTAAAAGGAAAGGTTGAGCCGGGACCGTAAGGCCCCGGTGATACCTAGTACCAAAAGAAACAATAATCATAGTCGCAGCTGGTTTATCATCGGTATCTATGACCTTTCTTGCTAACCAATGCATAGATCCGTCTAAAACACAACAACAAAACTGACCATTATATACAGAAAAAGTGTTTCCTACTGTCTTCCATGAATTTGAGCCTAGTGTGTAAACTTGAATTTCAGATAAATCAGTGTGATGATCATATATTAGTATCAACTTGTAATCATCAATCTTACAATCGTAACAGAACCCATTTGCCGCAATATATTCATCATCATATGATTGCTTAACCATCTCCTTATATTCTTGACTATATGGGTTCCATAGGAAAAATGTAACCGAATAATCTTTCATATTGAGACGAGAAAAGCATAATATCCCATTGCATGAACCAACCCACTTGCGACTATTACGAAGTTTGCAATGGACAGCCGATGGCAAATCAATCTTGATAGCCTTATATGATGCCGAAGCTGTATCAAAATCTACGCAATAATAAGATGGTTCTTTGCATAATCCACCAATAAAGACACTGTAGTTGTTCGTTTCAGCAGAATAGTTACTTAGATGCATCTTGATAAAATCAGGGTTTTTGAATCGTTCTAACCAGAGTTTAGATACACACCTGAATCGGATGATTGATTTGGCTGGTAACATCGAGAGTATGACGATGATAATATCGTCTGGTAGGCTTGATACTGCGGTTGCTCTCTTCATAGTTTTAGCGAAGGATGAAATTTCTTTTTCTACGAGCTGTTGCATATTAGGGTGCATATTAGCTGTTGCTCTTTTCATATTAGGGTTCCGGATGTTAGGGTGCATGACTATATTAGGGTTTCGGATGTTAGGGTTTTGGTGCGCACAAGACAGTATATTTACCTTAACCAAATTAATCACACGACATGGAAATACACGAAAGTACGTTTTATCATTAAATCAGCAGCGCACCGTCAAATGAAGGGATGGATGACACATGTATCGAGCCCATTTCCTGGATTTTGGTTTTTGTTTCTAACTACTTCATTACAATAACTAGGCCAATCTTTCCTTTGTTTGCATTAATTAGTCGAGTGGAAGTTGCTAGGAATTAAAGATGCCAGCAATCTTTGGCTGAGATCCTATCGGCCAGCGCTTACAAGTAGTGTAATGTGAACCACTACACCCAACAGCCAGCGAGAATTGAGGTTCCACACCCCAGCAAGAAATCTGGCTTCACCTTGTGATTCATATGATGGCAGGGGCTACTGCGCTCATGGCTAGTACTATAAAAAAGTTCTTGGAAAGAATTTCAAGGAAATCTCTGCAAACTGATAAGATTTTAGACATTACCAAGTGTATAAAACACAGTAACACACACCACCCGACGGTTAAGAATTCATAAGCATGCATGGCCTTTCATCAAAATTTTCGTGTGAATGAACTTTTCTCTTTAATTATTTATTTGATATAGTTTTTCTCTTTAATTTTGTCTATCATACAAATAAAACAATGCTTAATTATCTAATTCAAAAATAAACTCATATCAAAAGCATATACTAGTTTTTCCATTAACTAATTTGTGTTGTTCATTTTGTGTGTCCTGTCACAATAATATTGTTTCATGTTATTTGTATGTTTACTGTTTTTTTGGTGACGTTTACTGCTACATACTTAAGTGATAGTGGATTGAAGGACTAAAAGAAAAAAGAAAAGAAAAAAAGAGAGAATACTACTTTCTGAGTCAGGGCCTGGGCGATTGTCAAGGCGATAGGTCGTGCGATGTTGACCTAGTCAATTCCTTTGTTGTTCATCATCTCCGATCGATTTTGTTAGGGTTCTGCAATTCAATAAAGCTTTAATGATCGACAACGATACTCTCTAAACTCTTTGCTAGCAACTTTTTATCTTTATTTTGCTTCTATTTCTTTCAGCTTCTTCAAAAAATTTAACCCTAATTTTCTAAAAATCTTTAAAATTAATATTTGATTGTTTAATCTTTTCAAGTTTGCCTATCAATTGTTCTTTTTTTTTTCTCTGTAGAATGTTTAAAATAGCTTATTAACTTGTTTTCTTTTGATTCTCTTTCTTTGAAGTGCTGTTTTTTCTAATTTGAAAGTTTTCCTTAATTTGTTTTCAGATTGGGTCATGAGCTGAAGGAGATAGTGTGCATAGGGACCTAGTTTTCCATCATCATGAGATATGTATAGAATCAAAATTTTGGAGTTTTGGTTTTTTTTGTCTACAACTGACATGGTTTCTGATTTCTTCTTCAACTGAATTTGGGGCTTTGGATAATTTTTAGTTTTATCAAAGAAGAGTAGTCATTTGTGATATGCTTTTCAGCATTTTGAGATCCTACTTAAGTAGGGATTATTATTTTTCAGGTGGTTTTTTATAAATTGATGAAGTTGTTTATGGATTCAAAGAATAGTATTCAGATTTCTTGCTTCAAATTGATATTGAGCAGTCTTTTACCTATATTATAGACTCTATGAACAGTCTTCTGTGAAGTTTAATTGAAGGATGGTTTGGATTATTTGTTTTGTTTTTATTAATTTTTGGGTGGATATTTGCTTAGTACAGAGGGACCTGGTATTTTAATTCATTTTTATTGAAGATGGAGATAACTGGATTATAATCTAGCTTCATAATTACCTATTTTATAGGTCCTAGGAGAAACAGTTTTGTCTTCATCAGTGAAGGAGTCAAGAATTTTTGTTAAGGCTCTGCTAGCTCCATCACCGAGGTCTTCGCATGCTGCAGTCACAAAGGATGCTACTGTTTTTGGAGAAGGGGGAAAGCTCTGGATCTGTCAAGGGAGCTGTAGAAACTGTTGGTGAAGCTTCTATTTCGCAGCCTTCTTTATTCTCTGTCAGCCTCCAACCTACTGGTTCCTTAAGAGATTCAGAAAGGGTAAGAGGTCTAGAACTTCTTTGGAATCAGTTCTCTTGGGTAATAGTTTTTTCAATGCTGCACCTGCCATGATACCTACTCCTCATTGGATACCAATGTCATCATATCCTGTTTTTTCTCCACCAACTAGTTGTTCTCTCAATCAGGGTCTGTCTGAAAGCTCTATTTCTAAAAAATTGGAATCCAGTATGGTTTAGTTTGCCTCGTGTACTTCTTTCTCTCAGGCAGTTTTTACGAGTTATGGAGTAGTTTTTAATACTTCAACTGAGATGAACTATACTTCTGATATGTTTGTAAATCATGTAATTGAGAATATTCCTATGAGTACTCCAGTCGTTGAAGACTATATTGATAGTGCAGTTGTTCTTGAACCAACTCCAATTTCTACTCTCCCTCCGGAACCAATGGTTACTAATGAAGAATTTGTTAGGGATGTAAATCTCATGACGGTGGATGCTGTGGACCCTATGGATACTGATCCTTCTTCAGCTCATGACCTTGTAAGTTTTTCTCTAACTTTAAAACATTTTTCTTATTTTCTCTTGCTTTTATCTATTTTTTAATCATGAAGTTTATATGTTGGAATATGAATGGTTGTTGTTCTGATAAAAAATGGATGCATCTGCTAAATATTTTTAGAAAACATAAACCTCATGCTATTTGCCTTTTGGAAACAATGGTAGATAACGAAACAGTTAAGAAATTTACCCATCATCTTCCTTTTGATTCTTGGTTTGTTGTACCATCTGTTGGAAAATCTGGTGGTTTAGCTTTAGGGTATTTTGCTAAATCAAATATAGAGATTATTAGTAGCTCTCTCAATATGATACATATTTTATGTGATATAACCCCCAGAATCAAAAATTGTTTGGTCTCTTTTGTGTATGGTTCTCTGAATGTGTCCAGTATGAAAAATCAATGGAATTTTTTGAGGCATATGAATGAAGATGAAAATATACCCTAGTTATTATTAGGCGATTTCAATTTTATCTTACATGGATCTGAAAAACAAGGGGGTAATCCAGATTCTTCTGTTGCTCCGTATTTTATCAAAAATCGATTAGTAGAATTGAAACTTAATGAAGTCTTTGCCTTTGGAAATCCTTTTACTTGGTGCAATAGAAGATTTAAAAATCCTCCGGAACTAATATTTGAGAAATTGGATAGGGGTTTCAAGAATGATGAATGGGTGTCTTTGCTTCCTCAAACCCGTGTCACTAATTTGGCAAGAGTTTATTCTGATCACTGTCCAATTCTATTGAAGTGTTTCCATCAAGATCATAGTCTTACTATTCCTTATAAATTCTTTAAATGTTGGAAGTTAAGTCTAGATTTCAAGAATGTTCTTACTAACTCTTGGATCAAGGTTGTCAGGGGCTCTCCTAGTTTTATTGTGACAGGAAAACTTAAAAATCTTAAACTTGATCTTGGAAAATGGAACATAGAAACCTTTGGTCATGTAAAAAACACTATTAGTAAACTGAATGCTGAGATCGAAAAGTTGCAAGCTTTTCCTTTTACTCCTGTCATTGGTGATTATGTTTTAAATTACTCTAAATAGTAAGATTATTTGTATGAGATAGAGAATTCTTTTTATAAACAGAAATCTAGGATAGATTACTTCACTCATTATGATAAGAATACTCAATTCTTCCATAATACGGTGAAACTTAGAAATATGTATAATACTATTCACACAGTTAAAGATGAGCAAGGAAATTGGTTGGAAAGTACAGATCAAGTTGTTTCTCTTATTTCAAATCATTTCAAGAATATTTATACTTCCTCAAATCCTAGTAATAATGATATTGAAGAGGCCTTAAAAGATGTTCAACCCATTATAACTGAAGATGTGAATATACTTCTAGTGGATGTTCCTTCAGAAGATGAAATTCATGCTACTGTAAAGGATATGGCACCTTGGAAATCGCCGGGCCCTGATGGGTTTCCAGCTGGTTTCTTTAGGGACAATTGGGAGGAAATTTCGAAAGAAGTTATTGCTCATGTTCATAATTTTTTTTGCACAAAGTTTCTTCTCAAGCAGTTGAATCACTCTTTCATTTCTCTGATTCCTAAGGTTAGTAACACTTCATGAATTTAGGCCAATTAGCTTGTCTAACAAAGTTTATAAAATCATTTCAAAAATATTAACTAATCATCTTAAACCTTTATTATATTCTCTAATTTCTCCTTTTCAGTCTGCTTTTATTGCTAATAGACAAATTCACGATAACATTATCATTAGTCATGAAATTTTACACTCTTTCAAAAAGAAAAAGAAAAATGCAAAAAATGGGTTTATGGCTATAAAGCTTGATCTTTCCAAAGCCTTTGATAGGCTGGAATGGTCCTTTATTTTAACTGTTTTTAAAAAATTAGGATTCTCTAATGATTGGTGTCAAATTATTAATCAATGCATTCGTACTGTTTCTTATTATGTTTTGGTTAATGGCTCGCCCGGTGAGATGTTCTTTCCTTCTAGGGGTATTAGGAAGGGAGATTGCTTATCACCCTACATTTTTATAATCTGTATGGAAGTCCTTTCCCAACTTCTTTTAAGAGGTGAAGCTGAAAATTTAATTCAAGGTTTTAAACTAAGAAAAGACAGTCCCTCTATTTCACATCTCTTTTTTGCTGATGAATGTATGTTATTTTCGAAAGATTTTTTAGTTTATGTTAGGAATTTGATGAAAATTATTAATGTTTTTGCCAAGGCTTCTGGGCAAGCTATAAATTTTAAAAAATCAGGTTTTTTTACTAGTTCTAAAATGCATCATAAAATATAAAATTACTTTCGAAAGCCTTAGGTATTAAATTTATGAGTACTTCTGAGAAGTATTTAGGTACTCCTCTTTTCATAAACAGAAACAAAACAAATTCTTTTCAATTCTTAATTGATAAATTCTACACTAGATTAGGAAACTGTAAAAAAACTAGTTTTAATGTTGCTGGAAGAACAGTGGTCACCAAGCATGTTCTGTCTAGTCTTGCTATTTATCATATGTCTTGTTTTCCTTTTCCGAAGAAGATTACAACAAAAATTGATACTATTCAAAGAACTTTTTGGTGGTCTAAGAAAGATCCTAGACATGCATCTTATTTTCGTTCTTGGGGGGATATAGGAAAAGATGAAAGATGTGGAGGGCTTGGGATCAGAAATACCTTTGCAACTAATAGAGTTCTTATTGCAAAATTTGGTTTGAGGATTATTCAACATCCTGATCATTTGGTTTCGGTTTTCTTAAAAGACAAGTATTTTTCTAATCAAAATCTCTTAGAAATTGATAAAGCAACTGATACTACATCTTGGATTTGGAAGGGTATTGTCCATAGCTTCAAATTCTTAAGAACTAATATCGTTTATAAAGTTAATGATGGTTCTTCTACTAGAATTTGGGATTCTATTTGGTTGCCTGCCAGTACTACTCCACCAGTGTCGATCAATCCTAGTTATAAAGATTATAATTTTGTAAATGAGCTTATTGATGAGCATACGGGTTCTTGGAATGCTTTTCTGTTAAGTTCATTATTTTGTCCTGAAGATATTATTAGAATAAAACCTATTAGAGTTAATAGTCATCTTAAAGATGAAATTATGTGGGCTCATACTAAGGATGGTAATTATACTATAAAATCTGCCTATAGAGTTTTTAGAAATGAACATAGTTCTGGGAAAGAGGCTCTGTTTTGGAGAAAGGTCTGGTCTCTGAATTTTTTGCTTAAAATCAATTTTTTCATGTGGAAGATCTTTGCGCAAATGCTTCCAGTAAATACTTTACTCAAGAATTATAATCCTGCTATAGATGATTCCTGTCCTCTGTGTAGAAATGATATTGAAACAGTTATGCACTTGTTTTTTGAATGTCCAGTTGCAGCTCATGTTTGGTTTTGTTTGTCGCTTAAACACTTAAATATTACTGATATGGATTGCATTGAAGATTTATTCATGGGTTGGTTTGATGATAGATTAGGGAAATCTCCTTATGTTGTTAATTGGCCAAGTATTGGTGCAATAGTTATGTGGTGTATATGGAAATTAAGATGTGATGTGGTTTTTAGTAAAGTGCCTATTAATCTGGAAAAAATCATTTTAGACTCTAAAAGAATGATTAATACTTATTCAGCTCCTCCTTTGAAAATTCTGAAGACTAACAAGGAATTAAAAACTCCTGTACATTCTGTGGATCACTGTTTGTTTATTGATGGTTCGTTCAAGGATTTTAACATGGGTGTTGGTTTGATTTTATGTGATACTGCAGGGTCAATAGTTCATTCTCATTCAGACTTTGGGATGGTTTGGGATGCAGTTGCTGCTGAGGCGAATGCACTTTTTTTGGCTATCTCCTGGGCTAAGGAGATGAATCTGTCCAAGGTCTTGTTTATCAGTGACTGTCTTCAAGTGGTAGATTTTGTTAATGGACATAGTGTTAGTGTTGATTGGAGATCTAAAGATCTTTTGGTGAGAAGTAGGTCTTTACTTTTAAGTTGTAATAACTTTAAGGTTGTATATATTAATCGTATAAAGAACAAGCTTGCGGATCGGCTTGCTCGTAGGCTAGGAAGTTTTCTATTAGGGATGTTTGGGTCTCTTTTCCTTCTTTTTTGAACAATGTGGTCAGAAGAGAACCCTGTATGAATGTTTGTAACTCTCTTTTATGTTAATATAGTTTTAGGGTGTTTTCACAGCAAAAAAAAAAAAAAAAAAGAGAAAAAGGAAAAACAAAATCATACGAAACTAAATTTGATTATATACATAGAATAAAATATAAAATATTGGAGAAAACTAAAATAGAATTAATCCAAATAACCAAACATAATCCTGACTTCTACCAGGTTTCAGGTATGTCCATATGATTAAAAACTTGATCTGATTTTACTAATTTAGTATTTTTTTAGTGGAGGTTTAAGGGAAAATATTATTGAGAGGGTTGCTAATTCATGCCCATATGCGATAATGGAAACAGAATTTCCTTGTACACGAAAGATTCTTCAATATCGAAGTCACCTATCACCACTTAAAACAATTCTATGGCTCCACTTCATCTGCTTTTCTCTACTTCAAATCTTCTAAGCTTTGTATTTTAGATTTACAATCTCAAATTTCAACTGATGTTCATGTGAAGTTTGTCTATTGGATCTTGAAATCTTAACGGAGATTAACTGTCACGCCCCACTTCGAATTCTAGGTCGGCCGCCCTAAAATCCCAAGTGTGGCATACTCATGGATCACTTTACACACTCAAACCGTCATGCCAACAAATGAAGATCAGGCTATTGTATAGAGCACATTCACAATAATCCATAAATGATAAATTTTTATTAATAAAACTGACAAAATGTTGTAAAGTCTAATAGAAATCTTTAAAACATAAATGATCTTCGACACGCAGGTCGGCCCCAAAAATTATGGTAAGATTTTATTATTAGAAAGAAAATAAAAGTCTGATCCTTAAAGAAATCGATAAAACATTTAAATAAGCACCTAAAAAAAAAGACGAAGTAACTTTTCAGAAATAGAAATGTAAACTATAAGCTACGTTGCTCCACGGTCACGTTCTCCTGAAAAAATAGTAAGTTGGATCAGACCCCAACTAAAAATAGGCTTTCGCAGACTAATAACCTCAATAGAAAAATCCAATAGGTTAAGAATATATTTGAAAGAAAATGGGGACGATGAAAAAATGTAAATAAACATTTTTATATCAACAGTAGAAATGAATTGGTGGAATCAACCTTTAGCATTTTTAAAACAGGGTACTCAAAAATAATGACCAAGTAGGACCTTAAAATTTCCAAAAGAGCTGCCCACCCCTAGCTAATACACTTACCCCAAGTCTCTGCACTAGTGAAGAATGCATTAATACCAGCCATGCACCCTAAACTGACTGTAACACGATACGAGTTTGCCGTTTTTCCGGTCCACTAAATTAACTAACCGTGCGTTAATAAGTGTTAGCATCGACGCTCCCATTCCAATAATGCCATGGAATATCTTGCGACCCCTTGGTCATCCCAGTACTCATGGAAGTCGAGCCAACCACGACATCAATCTACCCCTTGTTATTTAACATCACATAGCATTAACAAAACCATACCACAACAATATCAAACTACTCAACCGATCAAGACAAGGTTGCAAACACACAAAGCCAATTTCCATGGCTCCTTGAACGCCTCATAGTAATGTTTTTACTAACCCATCCACTATAGAAATGAACGCTCTTAATTGTTCGTCTTACTATGGATTCTACGTACATCAAACTACTACGGATTCTGTTGAGATTATTAGTCTCATATTGTTTGGGCAATCTAAGATCCTGCGGTTTATAATTCTTAGGGCCTCTCCACTCATTGCCAATTAGTTTTGAGTTGGATGCCCGTATTCTAACATGGTATCAGAGCAGGCTATTTGCGACGAGTCATTAGACGGCGCCTTTACTCCGCGTCACCCGATTTAATTGTCCACGTGTTAGACCCAACGAGGCTACACGTGAGGGGGCGTGCTGAGATTATTAGTCCCAGAAGGCGTGTTGAGATTATTAGTCCCACATTGTTTGAGCAATCAAAGATCCTACGGTTTATAATCCTTAGGGAGGGGGCGTGTTGAGATTATTAATCCCACATTGTTTAGGCAATTTAAAATCCTGCGATTTATAATCCTTAGAGCCTCTCCACTTATTGTCAATTAATTTTGAGTTGGATGCCCGTATTGTAACCGATTCTTTCTACAACAAACAAGAGAACAAATCACCTAATCCTAAAATTCAAACCTAACTAACAAACACACAAAACATCAAAAACGTAATCCTAAATTAACTCGAGCATCTTTTATCACACCTCCTTATTTGCCTGTTTGACTTCTTCCTAAAACGACTCATCAATTGATTCCCTGAAATTCTCGTCTTCCTAAAACGACTCATTAAATATTTCCCTAAAATTCTCATCGCCAACTAAGTGTAATTAGACTTCACATTAAATTTAACGATAATTAGGGCTTAAATTAGCTCCTTAAAATTCTCATTAATTTTTTTTTAATTTAAATGTGAAAATTCTGCTTTTCATCATGATTTAATGAAAACTGTTGTTTGAATGTGAAAATTATGCTTTTCACAATTTAGTGATAACGACAATTTTAACTTGTTGGAACCATTCTTATGTGAAAATCCCAATTATGAAAATTTTCAGTAGTCGAATTTTGGTGATAATTATAAATTTCCATCCCAATTAAGTTTTGTGAAAAATACAATTATCAACGGATCCTTGAAAATTCAAATTTTCATGAATAGTGATAATCTTAATTTTCAATTGAATCACAGGTGATACAAAAAATTACCTTCAAATTACGTGAAAATATAATTTGTTTTCATAGGAAATATTCTCCAATCTTTATTTTACACGCCATTTGACTGAGAATTTTAGTCTTCACAGTAAAGTGATAAATCGAAATTTTCACATGTTGCATTTTGTGAAAATGGCAATTATCATCGTCTTCTGAAAATTGAAAATCGCAATTATCACCACTTATTGAAAATAATTTTCACAATATATCGATAATCGAATGCTTTTGTATGAAACGGAATTATCACCTGCTTATTCAAAACTATACTTTTCTAATTTAGTGATAATTGTAATTTCCCGACCAATTTTCAGAAGTTATAAACAAAATCACTAACGCCATATTTACTTTAGATTGTGAAGCAAATTAGAAAACAGAATCAGAACTTCCAAAACAAACTAGAGAATACCGTATTCTTCACCGATTTGTAGAATTACTGATACAAGTGCAAAAAACCCATTAATATATACGTTTGTGCTCCAAAAACAATGAAGCAAACCATCAGCAGCAAGAAAATCCTACACGTAATATAAATCCACTAAGGATCGAACTTTGAATTACAAAGTCCTTGGTATACTCCAAAAGAGTATAATGAGTCCCTAAATAACTCATGAGACTATAAATCTTCTATCATTCTTCACCTTCCATATTAGTGTTCATCGTGAATTCTTCTGTTACCTTTTTTTTTCCATCGAGTTTAGTTGAGATTCCAGCTGTAAAAATAACTTAACCAAATCGACCAATTAATATCCTAGAAAATCGAATCTAAAGATACGACCATTAAGTGTTGTACGCAAATAATTTACCGTAAAAAAATGATTCATATCTAATTTATTTATTTTTCAAAACTAGTCATAAAAACCCAAGGTGACCAAACTTGTGGTACAAAAACCCCATTCAAATGTTGGGATCCATTAAAACTCTATCTTAAACAAATTTGATACAAAACCCCCAAATTTTTAAAAATTAATACAAAATCCCCAAATTTCAAAATTGGTTTCATCAAATTCTTTGGGGTTTTTGTGTTACTTTTGTTTGATGGGGTTTTTGTGTTACTTTTGTTTTGATGGGTTTTTTGTAGATGGATAGTGACACATTTGGGGTTATAACTCGCGGACCGTTTATTTTTTTCGTTAAAAATACTTAATGGATAAAGGTTAAGTTAGTCCATCGTAAAAAGTGAAAATTTAAATCTAATCTAAAACTACTGTTTTTAACAGTTGATTATGTATTTTTGGGCTACACATATATACCATCTTAATGATGGGTTTCTAAAAGAGAGAGGTACCAGACTTGGGTTCCTCATAAATTTCGACATACCTAATTTATCAATGGGTGGGCTGAAATAGCATTAAAAGCCCATGGAAAAAATACTACACATCCCATAAATTTTATGAACCCTCATTTGGGGCATACATGAAAATTTTGGGGCATACAGACTTATTATGCCATCCAATGTAAGAGGATAAGGGGTGTTCTAGTGATGCTTAAGTTACTATAATACCCTTATATAGTTTAAATTACATTATTACCCTTCCACTAAATTAAATTCTAATCCTAAAATCCTCCCACTAATTAACCATCCACTAATTAACGGTTACCCTTTAATTAACCCACTAATTAACCGTTACTTATCAACAACAAAAACAAAAATTAAAACTTTTAAAAACCAAAAACCAAAAACCCTTCTCTCTCCCTCTTCTTCTCCAAAAACAACAACCAAATTCTCAAAATCTGATTTTTCGATTAAGCTCTCGATTAAACCCATATATGGCACCTCGTTATAGGCGATGTGCTAGAGGTAGGACGCCGAATCCTGGTGTTGCTTCTGTAGCATCTCAACCTAGGGTTTTTGGAAAAGATGGAGATGAAGAGGATAGTGGATTGATTGGTGTTGGAGAGCGAGAAATAAACCCCGATTCAATAAAATTGCACATAGAAAGGATTTCCCACAAACCCATTGCTTGTTTTTTCGTATTTTTCGGCTAAAAAATAGTTGTTTAATGAATATCGAATCAGCCGAACTTACTTGTTTGGCTTATAATTATTTTTTATGATAATCAGCCGAACTTGAATACGATTACTTAATAATCCATCTTACATTGTTCGGCTCATTTTGATAAATATCGAATGTGTCGAACTTTACTCTGTGTATGGCTAATAGCTTCCTATAAACTTGTCCATTTATAGGTGACTTATCACATTGTTTAGTAGAATCATATTTATTTATTTTGGAAAATTAATTAAGGTTATCATTGGTTTTAGCACCCATCCGGGAAAATTCAAAGAGAAGCTTAAAAGGAGAACAATGGAAGTGACTCCTTCTAATTCAAAAACTCCCAAACCTCAAGGTGGTGGTACTAAGAACTTGCATTCAGGGAAAAGGGGAACTGACACCCGACTTGCTCTTTGCCTGTACACCAAGAGGATGACAGTGATGAAGATAAGGATGATGAAGAGGAAGAACCACAAGAAGAACTACAACAAGAAACACAACAAAAACAAGAGAAAGGGAAGAAGAAAGTTGTTACAACAAGGGAGACAGGTGAAAAAGTTGGGGTACAACAACCTCACCCAATAATTCCCTTAGCAACCTATATGGACTAACTCCAATATACTTTTAAGAGAATCAACTAGACAGTCAGACTCAATCTTAATAAAAAGTATATCAAAGAGTTATATCTCAATTTCTCGATTCAATACTTACTCAAGCAAATAGAAATCTGCGAGTCTAATTGAATACAAGAGAAATTAACTTGAACGGTACCAAAGACCAATGTTCAAGTATCAATCAATTTCAATCAACAACCAAAGGTCGGATTTACCAATTAATTGATTCAACGCACAACCTGTGATATTTCAATTATATAACAAAATATAATGCGGAAAAGAAATAACACAGACACTAGAAGTTTTGTTAACGAGGAAAACGCAAATGCAGAAAAACCCCGGGACCTAGTCCATATTGAACACACACTGTATTAAGCCGTTACAGACACTAGCCTACTACAAACTAACTTTGGTCTGGACTGTAGTTGAACCCCAATCAATCTAACACTGATCCAATGTACAATTGCGCTCCTTATGTCTCTGATCCCAGCAGGATACTACACACTTGATTCCCTTAGCTGATCTCACCCACAACTAAGAGTTGCTACGACCCAAAGTCGAAGACTTTAATAAACAAATCTGTATCACACAGAAAAGTCTACAGTAATAGATAAATCTGTCTCCCACAGAAATACCTACAAGTTTTGTTCTGTCTTTTGATAAATCAAGGTGAACAGGAACCAATCGATAACCCGGACTTATATTCCCGAAGAACAGCCTAGAATTATCAATCACCTCACAATAATCTTAATCGACTAGCGAAACAAGATATTGTGGAATCACAAACGATGAGATGAAGATGTTTGTGACTACTTTTCTATCTTGCCTATCGGAGAAATTAATCTCGAGCCAATTTTACAATTGTACTAAATACAATAGAAACAGCAAGATCAGATCACGCAACTAAAGAGAAGATAGTTGGGTCTGGCTTCACAATCCCAATGCAGTCTTCAAGTCGTTAAACTACAGGGTCTCGATAGAAACCTAAGGTTAAAGGAGAATCGACTCTAGCTTATACAACTAGTATCACACAGGAGGTGTGGGGATTAACTTTCCCAGTTGCTAGAGTTCTCCTTTATATAGTCTCCAAATCAGGGTTTGCAATCTAAGTTACCTTGGTAACAAAGCATTAAATATTCACCGTTAGATGAAAACCTGATTAGATTCAAGCTAATATCTTTCAAACGTTAGATCGAACTTAGCTTGTTATACACAAATGAAATATACGTCATTTAGGTTTGTGTAACCGTACCTAAACATGTACAAGTCGTTGGTTCAACAGTAGTTAACCAAATGGTTAGCCATATGAGCACTTTCATATCAACCATATTCATCTTCACCTTAACTAGTTCAAATAACTCAAAAGAACTAGTTAGAGAGTTGTTCAATTGCGTAGATCTCATAGAAGTATACAAGACACAATCCAAGCAAAATCGGTTTTGATTCACTCGAATCGATTCATGAACTTTATAGCCATGGTTTGCAAATATGCATTCCTTAGTTTATATATATTTAAGTTCAAGAATAAACCAATTTTAGAAAGTAACACACTTAAGTATGCGTATGGGTATGCGTACTTAAATAACCGGATTTGAGTTTGTTTTGGTTTCCAAACTCAGCAGAAATTCACGGACATGAACTTTCCGCCAGTATGCGTACGGGTACGCATACTTAGGTAACCGGATTGAGTTGGTTTTGATTTCCTAACTCAGCAGAAATTCACGGGACGTGAACTTCCGTCAGTATGCGTACGGGTACGCATACTTACCCAGTCTCCATCAACCATTTAGTACACACACAAGTATGCATACATTTGGTTCCCGGTTTTGGACTTATACACTAATGCGCGAACACATTATATGCTTATATCCAAGGATGGTTACATGTTCTAAACTCTCATTTCAATCATTGAAACATTCTTAGAGGATGTTAAATAGAGGTTATTCACACATTATTTTTCATCAAAGCAATTTTCAAGATATTGAAATAATCAACATGACTTTCGTCACTTGTAAAGATGAACTTGGCCAAAGCGAAAGCTTACCAACACATATTTCGATAAATATACAAGCGAGATAAACTCAGCTCGAAATAGCAAATGTGTATAATCGAAGTCTATATAGCAATACGACTTTTGTCTCAAGATAGGAGATAGAGTAGATAGACTTTTTGAGTGATAAATAAGTTCACGTCTCCACATACCTTTTAGTCGATGAAGTTCCACCAGTTCCTTGAGTAGTTCTTCGTCTTTGTATGATGAACGTCATGGAGTCTAGAGATCAACTACACTTTCTATCCTAGTCCGAGACTTAGTTATAAGTAGACTAAAAATCAAGACTTATAGTTTTGGCAACTAAACTTGACAACAAGCTTGAGATAGCAATGCTTGCGAGTTCGACTGAGCACTGCTCTAACAACAGGTAAGAAGGTTCCTAGTGATTATAATGTGATACGTGATCGCGAGGATGGTTTGCTCCATGGTCTTCCGGAAGATGGTGGAAGAGTGTTGATTGGCTACAAGGAATCATGGGCGAATCGAATTTATGAAACTCCGAATCACAGGGATGTAGTCTGCGTACTTAGACACCGGAGTGCCGCATATTGGGATATTTTCAAAGAGGCTCTTGAGGTGGTGGCTTTAGTACAAGGCTCTGGTTTATGGCATGTTATTTCCTATGCACAAGAGGAGTTTGATGAAGTTACAAACTAAGCCTTTTATGAGAGATTTTGTCCTGAGACTTACACATTTCATCTCCCCTTTGGCGAGATGTCAATTACTCCTGATGATGCACAGAAGATTAGTGGTCTTAGAATGAAGGGGAAAATGTGAAATATGAGGTTTATGATATGACTTGGGATGAGCTGTATGTACTGGCCGAGGAAACTCTAGGTTGGCCAAAACACAAGACAGAATTGGTGTTTGCCTGCGCTGCTAAAGAGGTGAAGTTTGTGGATTCTAGCACAAAGAAGTTGAAGAAAATCAAGTTCACCGCTTTGAAAAAGTATTTTGGAGACACAAATGAGAAAATTTCAAAGGGAGAGTTGGTTATGGACGAGGTCACAGCTAGGCGCACTGCTACCGCGTATTTTTTGTATACTTTAGGAAGTGTTATATTTCCCGATAATAGTGGGAACAAGGTTAATGCTCAATACCTTCAATTGTTAAAGGATTTGAAAAGCTGCCACAAGTACTCTTGGGGAACCGCGTCCCTTTCTTTCCTATTCGAGCAACTTATAACTTCCTCTAGGTTAACAAGTACAAATATTAGAGGTTATTTCACCATGCTTCAGGTAATTTTACACACTGTATTTCTATTTTGATGACTAAACTCGTCTTAAAATTAGCTTTTATGTTTATGCCGAACCTAATTTTAATAAGGTTCGGCTATTACTATTTTCGTTGTTTAAGCCGAACCTAATAATGCGACACTATATTTGATCAACTTATTTGGTTCGGTGTTTAACTGTTTTTTCCATATCAGCCGAACTATCTTCTGTTTCCCAAAGTTAACATCCTCAATGATCCAATTCTACTGATTCTAATAAATAAGTTTTGGTTCTTTTTCTTCATATTGTTGATGTAGGTATGGATATATGACCATTTCCCGGAATTGAATTTTTCCAAGGAAGATGACAAGTAGGTAGATACATTTCCTACCTCGGGCAAATAGATTTTCAAGGAAAATAAGAAGAGGAATAAAAAGGAAATCTTGATAGATTTGAGAGAAAAGTTAGACTCTTTGACTATTGAACAAGTTGTATTTCAACCATACAAAAAAGATGAAGAAGATGATGAAGTTGTTGAAGATGAAGATATGCTATTGGTGATGTACTACGGGCCTTTGTTTTATTCCGAAGGATTTATATTGTTTGATCCCCGTCGAGTATTCCGTCAATATGGATTTATCCAAATGATTCTGGTGCTAGAGGAATCAAAGTTCAAGTTGTTGCCCAAGGGTTCTAAGGGAACTAAGAGCACAGAAAGTTAATGGAATGCCGAATATGATCCCGATCCTACCACTGATTGTTGGGATAAATTGGAAGAGAACAAATTAAGATGGGTTAACTTAGAAGAGTTGCGTGACGATCCTTGTAAAGTTGACCCGGCTTATATAAATTGGTATAACCAAATTTCACATCCCTTAATCATTAATTGGGAAAGTCAAGCTTTTGTAGATGCTAAGAGGGGAAAGCAAAAACAAAAGGAAGTGGAGCCGAAGACGAGGAAGAACTCAAAGGGCATTGTTGAAGATGTTGCAAAGGCTTACCAAACTATGGTATATTGAATGCTATTAAAGTTGTTTTCAAATTTTTTGTATATTGTTGCTTATTTGTTGTAACTAAATTTTATTAGGTGGCCGGGGGTAAAGACATGTTGAAGATCATGAAGAAGAAACTTGATTGCAATGCAGAGATGGAGGTGGAAGAGCAAGAATATCTTTACAACCGTTGGGATGGAGTAATCAACAAAGGTGAAGGTACGAGTTGAAGTGGTGGTAAAAAAGGTCACGGTGGTGGAAAAAGGGGTGGTGGAGGTAGCAAACGCGGTCGTGCTCAATGAATGAATATGTTCAAATTGAAGTACACTAGGTTTTTATTGTTTGGTTTTTAAGTAATGTTTGAATTTAGAACAATGTTATTTACTTGAAGAAAACCATTTTATGCTTTCGGTACAATGTTACGATGTTTAAGTACAATTTTATGCTTTTATGTTTAAGTGAAATGTATGCTTTGAGTACAATGGTGATATCTAAGTTACAGTACAAGGTTCGGCTTATAAATACGTAATACGTATTAGCCGAACCTAGTTGCTGACATTCCTTTATACTCCAAGTAAAAAGGTCGGCTTATAAGTGTTTAATGCGTATCAGCCGAACTAATTTGGTGACACTCGATAGTTCTCTTAGTAATAAGTTCGACATAAATTGCCAATTTCGTTTAGAGCCGTACCAAACTGCTGGCACTCGATTATTCTCCAAGGAAATATGTTCGGCTTAAATTGCCAATTTGTTAAGAGCCGAACTATTTGGAAAGTATTAGAATATTCTAGAAATGCGTAAATTACTAAACTTCCCTTAAGGTGATATAAAAGCAAAAAATTCTCTTTCGGGTCAAAGCATAAGAAACACCGAAGAACATCTTCGATTCCTCTCCTCTTCTCTAGACGAACCAAGTCGGAGAAAAACGGTTAAAATCATATTTCATCGTCGAAATTAATCGTCGATTCATAAAAATTTGATCGTCGATTAAACACAACTATAAAATGGCTCGTGGAAAACAAAAAGCAATTGGTAGGCGGTCAAATTCTTCTTCTAATCCGTCAACTGAAGACCAACAACCGTTAGAAGGAGTTCAAACTAAAATTTACAAAGAAGTTCAATCAAGTAAAGAAGAAACCCCAGAAATGAGGATTAGAAGGTATTTTCTACAAACCCAACTATTTAATTTGTTGATAAATGTCGTTTCTTTGATTGTTAGATTAGTTTTAATTAGAAAAACCTAGGTTTTTTTTTCCTAACACAGAGAAAAGATCCGCTAATAAATTGTTATTTACTAGAAGCCGAACTTATATTGAAGAACAGTTCGACATATTTTAAACATGCCGATCTTAGAATTGTTAGGTTTGTCCGTTTCGACTGGCTTACGTATAAGCCGAACTTGTTTCTGTAACTTCTATTATTTAGGATATGCTGTGTATTCTGTAGGATTATACTTAATTATGTTTTTGTACTATGTATAAGAACCAAAATGGTAAAATGAAAAACTTTGAAGATCAACCATATGTGGAAGATCAACCAGTAGTGGAAGAACAACAAGAACCAGAGAAGCAAGATTTTATACCCCATATTGTTGGGTTTCATATTCCTGATGATGATGATGTAATACCTGCGCAAGAGGATGGTTTACCACACGGTCTTCCAGCCGACGGAGGCAAGGTGTTGATTGGTTACAGGGAGTCTTGGGCTAAGAGGATATATGAGACTCCTGGCCATTGTCGTGCGGTCCGAGTTTTGAGACATCAAAGGGATGCACATTGGTATTTGTTTAAAGAGGTTCCTCAGGTGATTGCTATAGTGCAAGCCTCTGGTTTATGGCCTGCCATTAGATACGGTCATTAGAAATGTGATAGAGTGATGGCCTCCGCCTTTGCCGAGAGATTTTGTCCGGATACTTAAACATTTCATCTCCACTTTGGCGAGATGACAATCACTCCTGACGACGCGAATAAGATTACGAGCCTTAGTGTCACCGACGAAAGCGTGGATGCAACGTTTTATAATATGAGTTGGGATGAGTTGTATAAGTTGGCGGAGGAAACTCTAGGTTGGCCAAGATCAATAACCGAACTAGAGTTTTTTCTTTCTGTGAGAGATGTCACTTCTACCCAAGATGATAAAGGTGCATTCAACAAGAAAAACAAGAAGTTCAAGTTGTTGAGGTTGAAAAACTATTTTTCGGATACAGCGGATAGGGATAAAAATAGAGAGTTGGTGATGACTGGGGAGTTAGTGAAGCAAACTGCAACACCATATACACTGTACACTCTTGGAAAAGATATCTTTCCATACCTTTCTGGGAACAAGGTGAGTGCTCAATATCTCCAATTTTTCAAGGATGTTCACTCCGTTAATAGTTATGCTTTGGGGATAGCGTCACTTTCCTACCTACTCAATCAACTTGCACAAGCATCTAGGTTGGAAAGTACAAACATTGGAGGAAATTTCATTAAATTTGAATTTGTTGTTCAAAATTTTCTTTTTAACAAAAGCTATTGGTAGTTCAGGGTAAGGCTCAGCTTAAATGTAAACCTACAATACAAGCCGATCTTTCTACTGTGAAGGTTCGGCACATACGTTAATTTTCATTTTGTGCCGAAATTTACAGTTCATAGGAAAACCAAGCTTTTTTTTTTTGAAAATTTCCATAATTCTTGATTAACAATAGGAATTAAGTTTCTTTGTTGGAGGATATTTGAGATTTATTGCATTATTGATGTAGGTGTGGGTATATGACCATTACCCAAAATTGAAATTGGCCAAAATACATGAAAGTTGGGTTAATATAACGCCAACAACGGCTCGATATAAGTTTGAGGAAACCAAGAAAAGAAATAAGAAAGATGTGTTTATTAAACTGAGAGAGAAATTAGACTCTTTAGATGGGAGTGATGTCGTATTTGACCCATATTTGAGAGATGTTCAAGAAGATTATGTTGTTCAAGATAATCGTGTGCCGATAGGTATGTACTACGGACCTTTATTTTATCCAGGTGGTTTTGTAATATATGATCCTCGTCGAGTACTACATCAATTAGGATCTATCCAAACGCTCCCAGTGGTTAACGATAAGTTCAAGTTGTTAGCATCTGGTTCCAATGGAACTAAAAGAACCACCTCTTCGTGGTGCCCCAAATATGATCCAGAACCAAGCTTACAGTACTGGAGAAGGTTGGAAGCCAACAAGTTAAATATGAGTCACTTACAAATTTTGGGTGACGGTCCTCCCCAAGTTGAGCCGGGCTACATGGATTGGTATAATGAAATTTCACATCCCCTTATTATTAATAGAGAAAGTCAAGTTGTAGCTGACAGGGAGAAGGAAAAGGTTGCCAAAAAGAAGTCCAAGGCCATTCACATTCAAAAGACATATAAAACAATGGTAAGCGATGTCTTCAATTTTTAATTGTTTAATTGTTACTTCTTAAATATTAAAGTTCTCCGCCCTTTAAATGGAACCGGGTTGTTGAAAAATTTGAAGAAAAGACTTTTTTGCAAAACTAAGATGATAGTAGAGGAACAAGAGGATTGTTACAACCAGTGAGCCGAACATTACACTTATTTATGTCAAATACAATGGCTATTCATTTGTTTTTCCTAAAAAATAGATCCGTTGTGGCTTTTTCTATATATAGTATTCTATTCATAGTATTGGGTCTGCTTAACTCATTGTTTCCTTCTATACTAATTCATGGAACCATTCACCGTAGAAGATGATAAGTTGCTTTTTAGAGCTTTCATTCGGACTTATCGTATTTATAGTGAACATCCTGATGTGCATTATTCGATGTTTTGGAAAAAAGTGAAAGAATTCCATTTTCAGTTAGATGTAAATCCAAAACATCGTAAGCGGCTGGAATTAGCTGAAAGATTCCAACAAATCCATTGTATGATGAAAGATTACATCAGAGTATTAGGATGGGTTAATCAATATCATCCTAGCGAAACTAATGAAGAAAAAGTGAGTAATCCAAAAGCTTAATGTTGCAATATAGAGTAATTTAGTTTTCTTTTTATAAAACTAACTTCTCATTCCTTTTCATATAGGAAGCTAGAATTCAAAGCCTTTGGGAAATACGTCATAGAGGAAGAAGATACGATCTCGGAATATGTTACAGATGGCTGAAGAGAAGAATTTCGAGATTTATAAGAGACCTTTGCGCCGAGATGCATTAGATAGTTGAAAAATTTACAGGTTCGGCTTTAAAATGAAAATGTGTGTCTGCCGAACCTGGTAATGTTTTTCAAAATCTCAAAAACTAGTCGTTGGGGTTGGTACGTTAAGTGTGTTTCGGCCTGTAATTTGAATGCCGTATAAGCCGAACCTTATAGATTTAAACAATATTTGAAAAAATAGCCATTACAAATAGTAAAATCCATCAAACATATATATACCCACATATGGTATCTCATTATCAAAGAACAAAATGGCACCCTCTAGTCCTAAGTATACTCTATAAGAAGATTTGTCTCTTTGCAAACATTACGTAACGTACTATCCGAAGAAGGGTGCCGAGCGACGGGTAAAGGATCTAATGAGTATGTACTATTTGGTCAGAATTCATGAAGCCTTCACCGCGAGACAGATAATCCTAACAACCGAGATAGGGCATCATTGTTTGTCGAATCGAAACAATTAAAAATAAAGTTAGGGACTTCATAGCTATGGTTCGGATTATCAATCGATATCGGCTTAAAGGTGAAACGAATGATGTTGTTCGAGCTCTAGAGGAATAGCGAAAATGGAAAGGAAAAAATTTCAAATACGAAGCTCACTACAACATCCTTAGGAAGTTTCTCATAACTCGTTTTGGTTATTGGAATCTTGTAATGGTTACTTTGTAATGGTTAGTGATTTTGTAATGGTGAATTTATGATTTCAAACGAAATAGGTAATTTAATCTCAGTTTACGGTTCGGCTATTAGCAGAAGTACAACAAATAAGACGAACCTGCATACTAAAAAAGTTTTATGTTCAACTAACATGGTTCGGATTTCAAAACAAATTACTCATAAGCCGAACCATAACACTTGAGAAATCTTCCCAGGATCGGCTTATTAGAGAATATAACTAATAAGCCGAACATTACTCTGTATGTTGCGTAAATGTGCATCATGCTAGTTAGGCGCACAACTATCATCATCTTTAAGCCGAACCATAACACTTGGGAAATATTATGTTTAAACATGGCAGGATCTGCTCAAAGATATTTTTATGGTTTAGCCGAACCATAAACTCGTAGTTCACTTTCTTTATATCTTTGCACCAACAAACAATTTAAAAAACCACAAAATATATTCAATTCATAAGACGCGCTTGAGGATACATTATATAGCATTCCTAATCTCATATCATCCTCGACATCCAATGAAAACAAAATGCAAAAATAAAATATATCCACCCGATGTATTAGATTAAGTATTAGGGTGACCCTAACCTTACGATATATTCTTCATCATCTTCAAAAACCTCTTCATCATCATCCGTTAGACTTATTAGTCCGCATTGTAGGGGTGGACGCAAACTTCTCCAAAGTTCCATTTCCGTCGCATAATTTGCGCACCAATCCATCGCGTAATCTTCTTGAAGCATAGGCCGAAAGGCTAAAGGACACAATTGAGGTATTGGGTAACCGGGTCTAAGCTTAAGACCGATATAATGGCAGCCTTGAACAAATGCAATAACAATTCTTCTATCTTTCACACTCTCATGGAAAGGTTTTGTTGATGGCGCGTAGGTGTAACAACTTCCAGCCCTCGCAAAAGAATGAACAACGCAATTGAAGGTCTCCGCGATTAAAAACCCGCATATCGGCATTTGCATCCAATGGTCACTTGTGATGACGACATCCTCATGTAAACGTCGTTCAAAACTAATGAACTCTTGTGCGACCCCATGGTCTCCGCCACCTCGCATCATTGACTTGTATAAGTCCTTTTTTCGGCGTAGTGTTTGTAACAATCTTTGCCGAATATAATTTACTTCGTCCCCTAGGACAACCGGATGGTTCTTATCTTTAAAAGATCCTAGTTGTTCCACGGTGACATGGAAACCACAATTGCCATCCCCTTCAACATCGTCCATGGATATAATATACTCGTGAATGGCTTCGGGTAGGTTATGCAAGTAGTTTTTGTAAATCATATTAGTAGGTCGCAAATACTTTCCCAAGCTATCTCTTTTAGGACCTTTCAGTTTTCCATCCGCATATATGGTTTTTTTCTCCTTTTGCTCTGGCACCGGAGTACTCTTTGTTGTTTCCATTTGTTGAGATGGAAACATCTTACCCTTAAGCTTGACGTCTCCTTGCAATGGGGGAGGACATAGAGGACCACTATTCTTAACTTCTTTGTTACTTGTTTCACCTTTATCCTTGCTCGGTCGACCACGTTTCTTTGATAGTTTCACTTCATCCATCTTGTCTAACTTCTCTATTGCCTTCTTCTCTTGTTCGTACTTTGCATCATGGTACTCGACCCCGGATGGATCCCTTCCGGTAGGACCCCTTGTTTTGGCAAGTGCATACGCTTTTGCTCTTTGCTCTTTTCGGGTTTCTTTCGAGGGTGGCCTACCTTTTTGTGGCCCCTTTTCCGGTTCTTGTATACCTTGTTAGGTGTGAGGATAGAGGATTGGCATCATTTTGTGCCATAAGATTTGTTTTTGATCTCGGAACATCCCACGATACATTTCTGCCAACTTTTTCCCATAAGGTGTGTCCCAAATCTCTACATCATCGTCCTCGTCGGGCATAGGATCAAAACTCAATTGTTTCCAATGAGGGTCAATATCCTGAAAAGGTACAATACAATCCTTGTACCGAAGTAGATCATGCCAATACGGAAGTCCCATGCTTTCCCTCATTTTACAAACACACTCTTCTTAGGAGTTAGCATCCATTTTGTCCATCAATTCCACTTCCTTCATTATAAGTTTAAGGCACAAATGAGAGACCCTATGGGTTAGTCCCCCGAGCCACTTATCATCCAAAAATTCATCATGCTTCATCATTAGATTTTTTTTGAATAACGTTTTAATTCTTATAACATCACTCATGAAATAGTCTTCCATTGCGTCAAACACCGTGACGAACGTGTCCACGCACCTAAATAGATTCCTCTTCAAACGATAGTGAGCCGACTCTACCAAAATTGTAGATTGGTTGTCGAAGTGCTTATGGTGGTTTTTAAATGCACTAACAAATCTATGTTTGTTGGTATCCAAAAATTGCTTGCGTAAATATATAATGATTTTCGGGTATTTGATGCCCCAATTCGCAATGAGTTTTGCAAAGCATCCCATTCGTTAGAGAAACATGCCCACATCCTTTCATTATCCTCATATTCTTTCTTAAATTGTTTCTTCTTCACTTCTCGTCCTCCATCCGGTAATTTAGCAATCGACTCCAACTCTTTCAACTTAAGCGGTTGAATTATCGGTTGGCATTTTTTCCTAACATTATTCCATACATGAAAGGTACAAAGAAAGTTTTGCGAGTTCGGAAATACCTTCGTTATAGCAAACATCAACATCGCCTCTTGGTCGGTTACCATTACCTTTGGAAGAGCATCCTCCCGGAAGATTAACTTTACTTGTTCCAATGCCCAAACATAGCTTTCTTTCAACTCATCTTTCAAAAAACAAAAAGCAACGGTGAAAGGTGACTTGGTTGACGTATGACCAACAACGTTCATCAAGGTCATCTCATACTTATTGGTCTTGTAAGTGGAATCCAATATGAGAACTTGTGGGAAACATAACGCCAACTTTACACATTCCGGATGGACAATAAAAAGGTGCGTCACATGGCCGAATTCATCCAATTTCTTTTGGCAAGCATAGTTCTTCTTTTGCGCCAACCACAATAATTGATGCATCACCAACCTACCTTGCAAATCCTTTCTTCTCAAAGTACTTCTCGCGTTATAGATTTGTTGCAACGTAGTCTTGTTATTCTTATCATCCTCCTTCAATTTGCTAAGAATTTTAGAGGGTGGCATACGTGCTCGTGTCATTTTATCTACCTCCTCATATTCATGAGCTTTGGGTCTTCCGGCTCTATAATGTCCATGAAGATCCTTTTGACGTAGGTGGTTATGACGGCAATCCATATCTTTATTCATTGTGAAAACCTTTTCATTTATGTTCCAATTGAAGACGATCTTGAAGGGACAATTTATCTTCCTTGTTTTAGTCATATATTTTTTCTCGGTCTTCCCTATATACACCTCACCTTTTTTATTCTTGCTTACTTTCTTCCCGCCTCTCTCACAAACCATCTCAACCCGCTCCTTTTGGCTTTGTCTACCTTGAACTAGTTAGCAATTGATTTTCAAACCATGTTCCTCAGCCCATTGAACAGCTTCATCTCGAGTTTTCCACGTCTACTTGGATACAAATACAAAAGTTAAGTTTTATTAATGATTTTGAATACAACATACTTGAAAAATAATAAAAAAACATAAATTAAATTACCTACCAAGTCAGTTTGGAAGTGATCTTTAGTATCTTTATGAATGACATCAACAGCCGGTGGTTGATCCTCCATAGTTTCCATTTCAGGAACAATCTACAACAATATCACATACGTTTTGGGTTAGGTTCGGCTCATTCGCAATACTATTTGAAAGCCGATCTTTGAAGTTCGGCTCATTCGTGTTTAACTTGAAAAGACGAACTACTTGTCATATATGGGGACTAATATTATAAGCCGAACCATTAGACTTATGTTTTATCAAATCAATAATAATATGTTCGGCTGGAACATGTGTGAGCCGAACATTACACTGTAAATCATAAATATTTTTGTATATGGTTCGGCTTATATTAGCACATCCTCTTCAAGCCGAACCATGGAATTTATTTGGCACGAAAATAATTCAATGACAGTTCGGCTTATAAAGAATTCAATCGTACAAACCGAACTGTTCTTATTTATCAAGGTTCGGCATACAAATTATCTGCCGAACCTAACTCTGTTGCGCCGAACTTCATACAAAAATCAAAACTTTTGGTGAATTCAAGCTACAAAACGGACATTAAACAACGTCTACAGCCATACCTGTGTATTATTAGCATTGGGTTCCTCATCCATTTACTCATCTTCGGGATTTGGCTCCAAAAAGTCATCATCTTGAGCTTGAGAAAAAAGTTGAGTTTGAGATTGAGTTTGGGTAAAATCATTTTCATAATCCAACAAATAAGCCATCTCTGGATCTCCATCATAATTGATATGTATTTTCTTAGCTTTACGTGATGAAGATTCACCTTCTTCTTCTTCTTCTTCTCCTCCTCCTCCTCCTCCTCCTCCTAAAATAACTCACTCTCTCTTTAAAAAGAATATTATTATCCTAAATTAACACTAACCTAACTACAATCATTAACAACTAATTATGAAAATTAACACTAATTAAACATTAATCATTCAAGGGTATTTTCGCATTTATGAAAATAAGTTGGATAAGGGATACCCTGGAAACACTATTTCCAACCTTGTTTTTTTCTTATTCAAAAGGCCCCAATATTTCTTTGTATGTCCCCCAAATGAGGGTTCTAAAAGAGGTACACATCTAATTTTAAATTTAAATGTAAAGTGGGGTTTTACATTAACTATGAGAATGAACAAGCAGGGATCATGTGATGCATTTTCAAACATTCTCGAGAACTAATTATCGAAGTATGCAAACAAACCAAATGTTGTATCTTCTACATATAACATCACAAACAAGATGAGATAAAACTGGAAATATATAAATATATGGAAAGATTAGGAACAGTAACACCTTGGACATTAAGGATAACAGTAAAGAATCAGTTATTAAAAAGATAGATAACAATATGATTATGGATGAACATGGTTATGGATGTACAATGATTGCTAGTTCTTCCTTGGCAACTTAAGTGCATGCACTTCTCGTAATCAAATTGGTTCTTGTTTTTTGATGAACACGACTTTGAAGATTCACCCGGTTGAAGTAAGGGAAACTAGACTTCCGATAAAAGTTTGTGCAGTAAAAGTTCCAGGCATACCATTGATATTCAAAAATGTAGATCGTTCATTTCTCAAGTCATATGAGACTAAGGCATCCTCATAAAGGTTACGTTCATAACGAAAACAGGTGAATAGAATCTCACGGTTCTTACTGAAATATGGCAGCGCCCTCCAAATACGGAATTTTCCCATCTCTTGTGGAATACTCAGAAGCTTAGTCCAAGAATCTACAACGCCGTAATCCTTCATGACCCATAACTCGAATATGTCTGAAACACAAACTGAGAGGTAAAGATCTTTTCCAAGCACACCCACCTTTGCATCACTAAGTTTGCATATTTTCTTTGGTATTTGGATTTCTTTGGTTGTATCTTCAGCTATATCAAAATAAGTTATAACCACAGATTCTGCTGGTTGATCATCGGTGACTATGGCCTTTCTTGCTAACCAATGCATAGCTCCATTCAAAAAATAACTAGAACACGTACAATAATATACATAAAGAGTTTTTCTTATTTTCTTCCATGAATTTGAACCGAGTGTGAAAACATGAATTTCAGATAAATCAGAGTGATCATTCACTACTAATATCAACTTGTAATCATCAATCTTACAATCGTAACAGAACCCATAAAGTTCAACACATGAGTTGTTAAATTATTGTTTAACTATCTCCTTATATTCTTGAGTAGATGGGTTCCATAGGCAAACTGTAACCGAATCATCTGATACATTGTCAGGAGAAAAGCATAATATCCTGTTACATGAACCAACACACGTCGCACTAGTAAGAAGTTCGCGTTGGACAGTCGATTGCAAATCAATCCTGACAGCCTGGTCACTCAAGTATGATGCCGAAGCTGCATCAAAATCTATGCGATAACAAGATGGTGGTTCTTTATATGATGCACTAACAAAGAGATTATAGTTGTTATTTTCAACGGCATGGTTAAGATGCTTCTTGATAAAATTAGGTTTTTTGAATAGTTTTAACCAGAGTTTGCATACACACCTGAATCGGATGATTGATTTGGCTGGTAACCTCGAAAGTATAACGTCGATAATCTCTTCTGGTAATCTTGACACTGCGATATGGAAATACACGTAACCTTCAAAAACCAATCACACACGATATGGAAATACACGACTCAAACAGTTGGGCTGAGAAAGCCAATAACGGGCTGTGGGGGTTCATGGGCCCCTAAGGTTCGGTCGGAAAAAAGTTGGAATCAGCCCACATCTCATTAGGTATTTTGGAGTCCATTTCAAATGCATAATATTCTCTCATTAACTAATTTTGTGTTGTTTATTTTTTGTATGTGATCATAATAATATTGTTTCACGTAATTTTTATGCCTTCTTTTTTTATAAATTTTTATTGCTATTTAAATGATGGCTGAAGATGAAGGACAAAGGAAAAAAATAAATAGAAATCATACTGATCATGCTGAACTACATAAAAAGAGAAAATGTTAAAATGTTGGAGAAATCTGAATCCAAATGTTTTGTCATTGTATATCATTTCTCTGGACTATAAGTAGCATGTCAGAGAGGTTGTTTGATACTATAGGCATCATGTGTTCAGATCATGATGAAGAATATTAATCTGCAACTAGGCCCAAATGTTAAAACTCAATTTTTAAATTATATGTTAACCAGTAACCACTCATGAAATAACTCATGAGTATCTTCAATCAACATGTATGTAGAACTTGATTTTTTACCAGTCAAACATCAAATGTTGTTCATTGTTAAACTTCAAGAAACCTTAAAATTTTATGGATTTTTCTAGTTTTCGAATCTAAATGATTCTCGTCGAACTTATTAATTCGGAAGCTTTGGACATTGCGTTTTATGATCTCTTTAGATGTTGAACCTATGTAGTTAATTTCAACCGGGATTCACAGTTTCGGTCCTTGAATCAGATGAATCTCACAATCTCGACTAGACGAGGTGAGGCGAAGGATTTAAGACTACCGAGATCTCGCCGAGACAAGTATAAGAATAGTATTCAAATTTCATTAATATAAATAAATAAACCAGCCCTAAAAAGTTGCTGCCACGGGGGAGGGCCAACCGAACTAGGGATGCACAACAGGTAGGGTGGGTAGGATATGGCCTATTTCGTCACCCTATACCCGCTGAATGGCGGGTAAGAAATTTTTATCCGCCACCCTACCCGCCATTAAGCGGGTAAGATCCCACCCGACCTATCAATTGGCGGGTCGGGTAGGATAGGTGGCGGGTGTAATCGGGGTTTTTTTTTTTTTTTTTGGTTTTCCATGTTCTGGACTTTCTGGTTACTAGTACCTTGACTGTGTATATAAAAAATGCTTCCCAAAAATAAAATAAAAAAATCTTGCAACAATACAACAAATAAGAGCCAGCCTATCAAAATATGTACGGAATGGTACTGCCAATCTAACTAGGGAAAAATGAACAAACAAAAGCATCCTGCTAGGCACAAAGCCATTTGTGGTCTCAAGAAACAAAAGTTCTATTCTTTTCAATATCGACGATGAATCCCAGCATAATTCCATGTTCTTCACGTAACCTTGTTCTTCATATAACAATATCATCACCAAAAGCTCTTCAAATGACCTTCTTCTTCAATCATCATCTACGATGATGGAAAACGCACTAAGATCACCAAAGAAAGCTGCATAACAACAGATAAAGCCAATCAACATAAAAATCTCTTTATACGCTACATATCAAAGCTGATTAACAAAGATTAATTAAGAGCCGTAACATGTAAACAATGCAGAATCAGGAAAAGAGAACGAGGTTCTAATTCCACTAAGCAAAACAATAAAAAAAGCTACCAACACAAAGATCAATTCAGACTCCACATTCTACGTACAGCCAAAGAGTAAACTGTAAATAAGGACTTTTGACTAACTGGGCAGTTAAAGTGGAATAATTACATAAGATTTGCAACCATTGCATCATTTGTTCATGCACTTAACTACGAGCTCGGAGAATCAATTCACATTTTTTTGCATAAATGATTTTCCTAGAAATGTTAAACTAATACTCCCTCTGTTTTTTGAAAAGAGATACCTTCACTTTTTCATTTTAGCCTAAAAATATATCAAATTGAAAAAGTGAAAGTATCTCTTTTTCAGAAACGGAAGGAGTATTTTCGAAGAACAAGCGACAAAGAAAAAACACTTAAATATTCTAAGGTTACCCGGAAGAGTTACACAGAAATAACAAAGCATGCATCTAAAAAAAGATAATGGAAACAAGTTAACTAATATTTAAAATGAGAGAATATATAAAACAAACTCTGCATTTTCACACACACCAACCACTAAGAATACAACCAAAATCAAAATCCAGTGAATAGACTTCTTTAACCATAAACTAACACAAAGTGGAGTGACCTTGTCAACCTAGCACCCATTCCGTATACACAGTCCTCCCATTTTTCTAAAAACCCAAGTGTTATATTATGAAATTCAATGATCAAAGGTTACACAAGAACCAATCAAAACAGAAAAGCTCTGTTTATGTATCAGAAAATGAGAGAAAAATGGGTATTTAGATTCATGAAGAACTAGTTAAGGATGGACTAGAAGCTGATGTTTTTGTTGGGACTGGTCTTGTTGATTTTTATGGATATTGTCAGCCTACAGAATCAATTCCCCAAGTGCCCAGGAAAAAACTCAGTGTTCTTGCATCACTAAAGCTAATCACAGTGCATATAAAAGCAACCAATGAAAATGCAAATAACAATCAATGTTCCAAGGAAAGGTGGTGTGTATGTATGTGGGCCAAAGAACGGCTGAGATTGTCCGGAAATTTGGACGGCAGAGATTATGCCTTGGCTCAATTAACCCTCACTCTAACCCGACCATAACTGACGGTATACTAAACCCTGGCTCTTCCGGTCGATCCATATATAGGCAACTTACGTACTTTTCTTAGAGGTCGACTTGAAATCAAAAATATATTTATTGGATACCGATTAGTTTATCGTAGCAGGTATTTATGTAACATTCAAGCCTGCTAACCATATAGTGGAATACTGGAACGTCATGGTTAGAATCTTCGAAGTTTTTCTTATTTCACAAATCTAGAGTTAATAGTTCAGAGGATCGTGCTTCCTTATTCGATCAAACAACAAAAGCTACATCATATTCGATCAAGTTGTGTTCCTCCATCTCCTGAGGTTCTTCAAAATTTCTCCAAGGCGAGGATATATGCATCTTTGGCTACAAAACAAGGTATATTTGAAATATTATGTCTGAATGTATATTCAATTCTTCCCAATTCTTTTAGAATGCTCCAGCAATATTTAGCTTTTTGAAGTACTCCATTAGATATCTGTGTTTGCTAGAGAAGTTTTACTGCCACGTTTGCTGATAATGAGTCCATGGATTGTTGGTAGTCGGCATAAAGGCTTCGCTTCCTTCCCTTTACGTGGAATTTTATTGCAGGAGCATCACCTCTCATAGTAGCACTACTCAGGAAATTAACATATTATTTTGTTTTTTTTTCCCGTTGCATGATGAATACTGCCGGTATGAGGTACATGGAGTATTCCGATGTGATATTGTTATCATTTGATTCGAGTTGATTGTGGGTTCTCTTTCTTTGGTCAAGTTTTGAAACTACTTATACTCTTTTTTTAATAAGAAAAGAGAATTCATTAAAAACTTTTTAAGAAATGTTTACACTCAGTTCATCTCTAAGAAGAGATTTCAGCGAAATTGGAAATGTTGTATGCCAACATTCATCATTCCTAGAAATTCTAGCCCTTTTTGATAGGCTATTAGCCACTTCATTAGATTCTCTATGCACAAATGTGCATTTCCAATCTCTAAAACTGGCTAAAAGATTTCTACAATCTAGAATTACATTATTATTGAGAGAAAATGGTTCTCTGTACTCTTTTGAAGAGTCACAGAAACAGTACTTATAATGGAATGATCTTACATATGTGTACAGCTGTGTTACAATTGGATTCAATCACATTCAATGTTGATTGATCCTTAATACCTAAAATATCCTGAATACATTAGCTAATATGGTAAGCATATTTACAAAGGTACCTGTAGCATAATTCGATATCTTCTGGAAGTATCGTCAGAATATCCCACAATAACTTATCAACTATCATGTGTTTTCACAATTATTAGTCCATCGGACATTTTCTACTCTGCCATTTATGGCATTAACTACGTTGATGCAATCTCCCTCAAGGTGTAGCTTGTCAACAGAAGAAGCTTTTGCCCACTTAATGGCTTCCAGTGCTGCTAGAGCTTCCGCCTGTTCCTCGTCTTGAGCTAACCCCGAGACTGATTGCGCACCTCCACAATACCCTGCATCAGAGAACATCATTAGTCCTATACGCATATGTTTGTTACTTTTCAAAAATGAAGAATCAAAAATTATTTTGTGAAACCCATTTTCTGGCAAATGCCAGGGAATCACTGTTATGTTCTGTCTAGGGCTTGTCCTTCCATTCCTAGACTTCATAGAATTTAAATTCCATTCACTTAGCTCCTTAGTCATTCTTGCTACTAGTTGGGAGAGTTGAATAGATGCATTATCAAAAACAACTGAACACCTAAGTTTCCAAATGTGCCAAATGGCAAAACTAGCAAACTTTATAAAATTCCCTTGTTTATCTTCAGATTCATTTCTAATTTGAAACCAACTTTCAATCCACTCCAGCAGATTAAAATTAACAATTTTACCTGCAATAGTATCAAGAGCAAACCAAATTCTTTTAGTTACTTCACAGTCAATGAAAAGATGATTGATAGTTTCAGTTTCATGTTCACACAAAGGACAGAGACTACTTATTGAGTTCACATGCCTAACAAGTTTGCTCCTCACAGTAACACAATCATTCATACATTTCCACAGTAAGTGTTTAATCTTCTGAGGAATGTCTAATTTCCATAAGGATTTCCAGGGAAAAGTACTAGTTTCACCACTATAGATTTCATGCATAATACATCTGTAAGCATATTTCACACTAAATTGACCATTATAGGTTGGAGACCATCTTAAGATATCCTTACCAGAGTGAGGAATTCTGATATTACAAATGTCACTAACAGTAGCTGTGTCAAAAAGACAATTTAAAGTAGCAACATTCCACTTACCTGTTTCCTGCACAATCAGTTGGTTAAAAGTTTTCATGTTACTGGAAGCAAAAGAAGCATCAAGAAGAGAATTCCTATTTGGTATCCACTTGTCTTTCCAAATCTTAATAGAATTGCCATCCCCAACTTCCCAGCAATAATGCTTTCTAACCAGTTCTAAACCCCTACAAATGCCTTTCCATACCCAAGACACTGACTCAGAGTACACTACATGAAAAGGATTAGTATTTAGAAAGTACTTATGTTTGAGAATTTGCACCCACAAGGCATCAGACTCATTCAACATCCTCCAAGCTAATTTAGCCAAGAGAGCAGTGTTAAGATGTTCAGTTTTCCTTATGTTTAAACCACCTAGTTCTATAAGTTTATTCACAGTGTCCCATCTTCTAGGATAGTAACCCCTGTCAGTGCCCTTCTTATTCTAAAAAAAATTCCTCTGAATAGTATCTAATCTATCAGTCATTTTTTTTGGCATAGGGAAAACAGAGAGATGATGAGCAGCAAGAGTTCCTAAAGTAGATTTAATTAAAACAGTTCTACCTGGTTGATTAAGGTATTTAACTTTCCAAGTTTCAAGTCTACTTTCACAAGAATCCTCAAGATGCTTAAATGTTGCCATTTTATCTCTCTGAAGCAGCAAAGGCACACCTAAATACTTATCATCTAATCCTAAGTTTTTAATTTTAAGAATAACAAGTATTTGAGACTTGACTCTAGGTTCAGTTTTGGGACTAAAAGCAATTCCTGACTTATCAAAATTTATGACTTGACCAGAAAACTTACTGAACTTCTCAAGCATCAACTCTAGATTCTTAGCACCTTGGACTGAGACCCTGGTAAACACAAGAAATCATCAGCAAAAAATAAGTGACTCACAGCTGGGCTAGTTGTAGTTACCTTTATCCCCTGAATATTATTTTTATGTTCAACATCAATGAGCAATTCAGATAACACATCCATACAAATGATAAAAAGATAGGGGAACAAGGGATCTCCCTGTCTGAGACCCCTTGTAGGATAATAAACATCTCCAGGTGCACCATTCACTAAGATAGATGTTGACACAGTTGAAACACACTGTTCAATAAGTTTACACCAATGATCATGAAAACCTAGTTTTCTTAAGATATCAATTAAGAAGGTTCATTCTATCCTATCAAAGGCCTTAGACATGTCAAGTTTAATGGCCATTAACCCAGATTTAGTTCTCTTTTTCCTCATAGTATCTACCAGTTCATGAGCTATAACAATGTTGTCTGTTATTTGCCTAGAAGAAAGAAAGGCAGCTTGGTAAGGACTAATGAACTTATCCATTATAGTTTTAAGTCTACTAGCTAAGAGTTTAGAGATTATTTTATAACTCACATTACTTAAACTTATAGGCCTAAAATCTGCATGTGTCTTAGGTGCATTGTTTTTAGGAATCAAAGACACAAAATTGTGATTCATCTGTTTTAGAAGATGGCCAGAGTGGAAAAAACTCTTAACCATGGCTGTAGTATCAGCACCAACTGTGTCCCACATTTGCTTGTAAAATCCAGGTGGGTAGCCATCAGGCCCTGGACTAGTCCAGGGTTGCATTTTCCAAACTATAGCTTTTATCTCTTCATCAGTAGGAGGGTGTATCAGAAAATCATTCTCCTCTGTGGTGATGCATGGCTCTAAGATATCAAGAAAACTACTGTCCCAATGAGGATTTGTAGTTCTCCTAATCTTACTAAAATGGTCTTTCAATTCATTTGCATCATGCTTTTGTCAGTCAACCAAATGCCAATGCTACTTTTCAGACAATCAATTTGAGTTCTCTTTTTCCTAAACTTAACTTTATCATGAATTTTTTTTGTATTTTTATCATCAAAAGTCAGCACATTTTCTTTAGCTCTTTGCATATAATAATCTTGTCTCACACTATACCAGTACTTTAAAGATTCCTCTAAGCTAGCTTTGAGGCTCAAACTAGTAGAGTCTAACATGTTACTAGAGACATCTTCTATTTGTTTCTGGGTTTCATTTATGCTGGACTGAAAAATGCCAAAAGAATTCAGATTCCAATTCTTAAGAGCCACCTTAACATTAGCCAGACACTCCATTTTCATTAGTTTTCCAATTAGCGGTTATGACATCTTTACAAGTATCATTACTAAACCAACACCTATTGAATCTAAGGGGTCTTCTAGTATCATTATCTTCCTTAGAAGTAACAAGTAATATGGGAGCATGGTCACTAGCAACACAAGCAAGATGATACACAATAGCATGAGGAAAAAAATCAAGCCAAGTAGCATTAACAAGAGCCCTATCAAGTCTTTCTATAATCAAAGAATTTCCACTCCTATGATGAAAGTACTTATACTACTTAATGTGAAGAAGGGTCTGTAGCGATGGTAAGTGTCAGGCATCCTATATAGTTCGAGAGGATGATAGTGGAGTGGAATTGTAGTCCTAATGTGGTCATTAATAGTACTCTTATTCAGGGTTTTGCAAGTTTGATGTTGTCTTAATTTATACATAAAAGTTAGTATGTATATCAACAGAGGTTTTGGCATGATTTGTCGAGAAATAAAAAACCTCCATGATCAGAATTCTAAAACTTTGGGGATCTTAATTTTTAAAATAAATTGCCATGGCCACGAGGACGGTGTGTTCTCCAAGTGGTTTACTTGCTATGCTCAGTACTTCCAGATTTTTGGTGTACATGTGATGCTTGAATATTTGAAGGGAAAGTAACGGATGTGGCAGCACCAAGACAGCTTAATCTTGCTGAGTCTCCTTCTTGGGGTTCTCGAAGCATAGCTGTTTCGATAAATTGGAGCAGATGTTTTTTTAAGCACAATCGGAACAGATTGGTAAAGGCACGCATAAGTAAGTCTGATTTATTTATTTTTACGAAATATCTAAATTTTCGAGTTGGTGGTAAAGTTGTTTAAATGGTCTACCGTTTGTTTTTCTTTTTTTTTTGGTGATAAATTAATGCAATACGACTGTTAACGAGGTTTCTTTATTGAATCCATTAAATCTGTTAATTATGTATCCAAAAACTCTTAATAGTATTTTGGTTGAGAGATTAGGTTATCAAAATTACCAGGAAATCCCACACCTTTTTAAATTTTGGGCAACTGCATCATGGACATTAATGGTCTCATAACGTAATTAAAATTACTCTCTAATCTCATGTCCTAAGGACTCCGGCCACTAAGTTGGTCATAGATGTTAATAGTCTCATAACATTAATTGAAGACTGCTCTCCAATCCAATGTCCTGACGACTAAGTCACTAAGATCAAAGGCTAAAAAAACAGAAGAAAGCACTTTTGAGAAACGAAGAAATGAATTCATTATAACTGGTAAATAAAGATCCATTTAGTGCGTATATATTAATGACCTGGAGCACAAGAAGGTTGAGTACGGCCGGGTGATACCTAGTTTAAATTATGATTAACCTACTTTTCACATATAAACTGGAGTGAACAGATCTTTAATAAAGATAGATGATCAAGCTGCAAGACTAATTCCTAGATCATACAGCGTATTAATTTATGAATTCTGCAGCACCAAACTGGCTCTACATACTGAATTACATTTTCTATGAGAATCCCATTGAAACTCATCCTCCGTGTAGAACAAATTAAATTCTTATTAGAAATTTCATCAATCAGTTAACATGCATGTTAATTTTTTACAATGGCAATCATATTACTCAACTGATTTCAAATAATTTCTTCAAATACAAATGAAACACCAAGCAATAAATCATACTTCACATATAAAAAGAAAAACTCATTCATATTATTGAAGAAAAAAAATGATAATTATGTGATTATTATGGGATTACCTAAGATTGGACGTCAATTCAAAACTTCTCCATCAGATTTGCTGGAATCAGATTATTAGGGTGTAAACGAACCAACTGAGTAAAGGGTTTTAACCGAGACCTTGAAAGATGAACATGAATTCGAGAAGACTAAGGTCTAGGGTTTGAACTGGAAAATGCGATGGATTATGTCTTCTGTGTTCGATTTGAGGGGAACAAGAAAGAAGAGAAAGAGATAGCCAGATAGGTATGAAAAAACAAGTTTCTAGTTTGCCCATGGTAAGTTTTAAAATAACGAAACGATGGGCAGGAGAAAAAAAATAATGAAAGGGTTATTTTGTCTTTTCAATATAAGGCGGGTAGGATAGGATAATTTCGAGCTTTACCTGTCACCCTACCCATTTGACAGCGGGTAAGAAATTTTTAACCATCACCCTACCCAACAGACAGAGGGTAGGATAGGATACAGGGTAAAACAATGGCGGGTAGGGTAGAAATGCGGATATGGGTAGGATATGTGCATCCCTAGACCGAACAGAAGACAAATAGACCGAGTTGAAAAAGTGAAAGTACCACTTTTTTCTGAAACGGAGGGAGTACATCGTTTTATTAGTTGCAATGGAAAATTAGTTGATGCATAAACCAAAATATGATTGCATAAATGTGTTATGCGTCCTGTGTGGTGGTTTGCATAATGGTTATCTATTCATTTTTCAAAAATTGTGCCTAAAAGGATAAACACCTACGAATTTTTCGTAAAAACACTGAATTTTATATTGTTGTTTGTACTCATTGTGTAGATCACTTTAAAAGCTTTCCAACGATATAAAATTTGTAAAATTCCAAGGCACGCATTTTTAAATATGTGATATTAAGTTTGCTTTCCAATTATACCCCTAAAAAAATAGGATACATAAAAAGTAGTAATATTAATTAAATCAAAAGGGAGAATAATTGGGTCAAGTGAAAAAGTAACCATAGACACCAAAAATTTAAAATCTTTTTATAAAATTATAAATTTACGTGAAGGTTCCTATAAAAAGTACTCCCTCCCTTCGGACCCTCCGGTCCGTTAGCCAATTGTGAGGGGCAAGTGTACCTTAATTAACTTCAACATTGATTTATATATAATTTCTAAACAGGAACCTTTTTCTCCAAAAATCTCACCGTGACAAAGATGTCAGGATGTCCGGCCGATACGATGGCGGGATACGAGATATAAAGTTCACAAAGAAGGTAAAACCGCGAAAAGTAAACCAAAAACAACAAAACACGCTTGACATTATCATCTTCTCTTGCTCTAGCCGCTACTAAACCGCTATATTCACCCACCGAAACTCTTGAAACCAGATAATCCAACCAATCAAATCCTCCCAGACACTCAATAAAAATCTCTCTGTAATTATCATTTGTATACATTTATTTACTTTATCAAGTTAACTAACGCCAGCCAGACAGACATTCGCATAAAATCAGAATCTTTCTAGAAAAAAATTCTCACCTTTTTCTTCGTTCTCTTCTAAAAATGGCGGATTCACAAGAATCACTAAACCCTAAAAACCTCAGAAGAAGAACCCACTCAACTACTAGAAGTAATAAGATTGAAACTGTTGGTGTTAACGAAATTGTGAAGGACCCAACGGTGAATTTAGATTCCAGTGATGAAGATAGAACAAATTTGGTTAGTAATCAAGAATCTTTACTTAATGCTGATTCTTCTTCGTTGGTTAGTAACGGAGAAGAAGAAAATGAGAGTGGGGGTGGGAGAATTGGGGGTGCCGGTGTTGTTAGTGGTGGTGTCGGTGGTGTCGGTGGCGGTGGTGATGGAGAAAGATCGTCGAATTTTGCTGAGAAGTATATGTATAGGGCATCAGCTCCAGCTCATAGCAGAGTTAAAGAAAGTCCTCTTAGTTCTGATGCCATCTTCAAACAGGTGATTTTCATTCATTCTGATTTCGTCTACTCAAATTTTGAATTTTGTAATTAGTTAGCTATAAGGGTATGATTTTTGTGATTTGGAAGTGGAAATTTTTGCAAAATTGATGTTTTCTTGCAAAATTGAGATGCCCATGTTGTGTTTGTTCTGAAATTGATCAGGTTGAGACTAGTAGTTATGGATTGTACATCTATTTTAGTAGATGATACTACATTGACCTACTTTTTCGGATTAATGGGGGTGGTTGTATTGGGAGTATCTATGATCATTTTCCTTGATCGAGTTAATTGCTTTGCTAATTTCTGTGATTGCAACACATTGTAACAAGCAAGTCTTGGTAGCTTTACTTGAAACAGTAAGCTTAAGGTGATTTTCTGCTAGGAAGTTATTAAACATCCGCTAAGATGCAATGTCGACTAGGAAGTATTTTGAATGGGGTAATCAATCTCCATTTCCTGCTTTAGCTTGGAAATTTTGTAATTTGTTTTAAGATATTTTGTCGAAAACTTTGGTGGCTACCTTTGAAGCAGTAAGCTTAAGGTGATAAGATGCAATGTAGACTAGGAAGTGTATGTAGAATTATGTGGAACGGGGTACAATTAGCTAGTGATCAATCTCTACTTCCTCCTTTAGCTAGCAATCGTACTTGTTTTTAGATTATTATTTTTCTGATAGTGGTTTGAAGATATCGATGTGGAAAAGTGTGGTAACTTGTTATGAATCTGTAATATAGTTAGCTTAACTTTTTATTTTGGTTGCAGAGTCATGCTGGTTTGTTCAATCTCTGTATTGTTGTGCTGGTTGCAGTCAACAGCAGGCTTATTATTGAGAACTTAATGAAGGTTTGCTCTTTTCTCCTCGGTATGCTTCGCAATTGAATTTGAGTCATCTATTCCAGCAGGGTTACTAATATATTTCTTAGTTTTAAATCCAATTTTTGTGTGGCATACGGCAGTTTAGTTGTTTGAGTTTTTTCAATGATTACTATTGCAGTATGGTTTACTAATTGGATCTGGATTTTGGTTCAGTTCTACATCACTGAGAGACTGGCCACTTTTCATGTGCTGGTATGTGTCTATTCTCTTACAAAGTTCCCTTGGTTTCTTATAAAGAACATAGAAACTTGAGTTTGAAGTCACTACATATGTGGAACATCCTGATGTGATATTTTTTTACTCCGTGTTTCTTTCAATTTCAGTCTCAGCCTACCTTTATTTGCGGTTGCTGCTTATATGGTTGAAGAGCTAGCTCAAAATAAGCTTGTTTCCGAACCAGTAAGTGATAACAAGGTTACTTCATTTTTCTATCCGTAACTGTATGCTTTCACTGGATGTGCTTTTAAGCCCCCCTTGGCAAATTGTAGTTCCATTTTGTCAGCATACAGCACTTCGATTGTTAGTCTTTGTTTTAGTTACTAATGCCTACACCATATGTCAAAGGGAACTATTTTTGTTAAGAGGTTGAGAAATTGGGTAACTGTTTGGAATCTTATGATCTCTGCTGAACAAGTCACTTAATAAAATGCAAATATTAGCTGGCAAAGATCCGAGCAAAGAAAGAAAAGAAAAGGGAATGAATAGTTATTGCTAGTTTGATAGAAGCTTACTCTCATTTCTTGCAGGTTGTAATTTCTCTTCATGTAATAATTACCACAGCTTCAATCCTGTACCCAGTTTGTATGACTCTCAAGTGAGTGTACTGAATGCATTTCCACTTTTTCCTCGCATTTGCCGGATAATTTTTTTTTTGTTTTGTTTTATTAATTTGATGGTTTTACTCTTGTATGTTAGAGAGTACGGTTTAAGCTATTTAGCTTTTGTGCAGGTTTGACTCAGCAGTTATGTCTGGCGTAACACTAATGCTTTTTGCTAGCGTTGTGTGGTTGAAGTTGGTGTCATATGCACATACAAATTATGATATGAGGGCGCTTTCCAAGTCCAGTGACAAGGTAATTTCAACACTACTCTCAGATAAGTACTTTCAGAAAAAAAACCTAGCGGTGAAATGTTTTAGTGGTTTCTATTATTGAATCAGTGGATATATCAAGTAACGTGCAGTACTACTTGGCCATATGAGGTGTGAGATCATATTAAGCAACTGTGACACCCAAAGCAATATGAGCTTCTGTTTGTTATATGATAATCCAATCCACGAAGGAACAAACACTATTTTAGATTGTTATCTGGTGTTCATGTACCTTAACTCTAGGGTCTTAGCATTCCAATGGTATGCAAGTACTTCAGAGAGCCCAAGTATGGTATCCCCAGCTTGTCGGAATTCACTAACAGATTTAGTAGATAACGCTCGTGGCACAAGTACCCAGCTCAGTTATTACAGAGACCAGCTTTCTTTGTAACTAGGGATCTTTGCAAATTGATCCTTGGCTTACCTTAGCTCTTTACATTCATTGCAGTAAATCTTTTCTCCTAGATCAAACTTTTCTGCTTGATTTTCTTAACCCATTTGTCATAGTTTACTTGAGTTGAAAAGGTTGCCTTCTTCCCCACTCTAGTAAGTCATATTTGATTATTATTTATTCATATGTTAAAAGCTTTTCCTACAAATATGAAGAAGCAATCTTTTGTCTCACTCTGAACTTTTGTGTCTCTGGTGTTAGGGTGACGTATCTTCCAATACATCAGATGCAGATAATTCCTACAACGTTAACATCAAGAGTTTAGCATACTTCATTGTGGCTCCAACTTTGTGTTATCAGGTAGTCTTGCTGTAATTCCTTGGTGGTTCTCTCTACAAAGATGTTATTTTGACTCCTATATTTTTTGTAGACAACCTATCCTCGTACAACATGCATTAGGAAAGGCTGGGTGACTCGACAATGTGTTAAACTGGCAATTTTTACTGCATTTATGGGCTTTATTGTAGAACAGGTAAGATGGTTTTTATGCTGCTACCTGAATTTGACCACTTCCTCCTTTGAGTGATCGTTGATATGGGTATAACATTACTAAGACATTTTAGTTGGAGAATTTTGTAGTATATTAATCCAATTGTCCAAAACTCTCAACACCCACTGAAAGGGGATCTCTTATATGCTATAGAGAGGGTGTTGAAGCTATCAGTTCCGACTTTATATGTGTGGCTCTGCATGTTCTATTGCTTCTTCCACTTATGGTACGCCATCTTCGTCTTTTTGCATCTTTTTTTTTTTTAGATTTTTCTTGCATATCCCTGTGACCTCCATGCTTAACCTGATATCCATATTGAGACAAGAAACTTGAAATTGTGTCAACTTTTCATTTTTGAATCTTCTCCAAAGCTATGCTTCATTAGAATCTCATGCATGATATTTACTCTAGAGCTATTCTCCTCCTGATCTCATACTCCGAGAACGTCCTTCGCAATCTGATAAATTTCACATGTATCAGTTATCTAAGACAGTCTGTTTTGTTTTGGGTATATATAGGTTTAATATACTTGCGGAGGTCCTTCGTTTTGGTGACCGCGAGTTCTATAAAGATTGGTGGAACGCAAAGACGGTTGAAGAGGTACGTTTTTCTTATTTGAAGACTTGTTCTTTCCTGCTTGTTATTTCTGCCAGCCATCTTTTCTGAATTACGTTTCTGTGTGTTTGTTCATTTTTCATGTTTGCTTATCACATCAGTATTGGAGAATGTGGAATATGGTATATCTCTTTAGCCTCTCAATTTTTGTTTTGGAAAGTTTCATGCACAAACAGCTGGTTGACTTATGGGTGCTAATGATATTTATTGATTGCAGCCTGTGCATAAATGGATGGTTCGGCATGTTTATTTTCCATGCTTACGGAATGGGATACCTAAGGTAATTCTTCTCATTGAACAATTTTAACGCCATGGTGATTTATGTATGGTGTGACGTGCATTTGACTTTGGTGATGGTGCCGTTGTAACACGTGGTCATTTCAGGGAGTTGCTGTTGTGATTGCGTTCTTCGTCTCTGCTATATTTCACGAGGTATGTGGCTTTCATTAGTTTATTATAAGTACTTCGGGTTTTTTCTTATCCTCGTTATTAGACATGGTGCTGGGCGAGGGTCTCTGTGATATCCATTAGTTATCACCATGGGTGTTCATTTACATGTTACTAGTCAGTAAAAAGCGAAAAGGGTGAATCCTTCTGGTGTTCCTAACTAGAGAAAGGATAAATAGTCACTCTAATCTCTAATATGAGAGTAGACATACTGATTTTAGTTCCATTTTGTGTCTTGTCAAAAGCTCTGCATCGCTGTTCCTTGCCACATATTCATGTTTTGGGCCTTCATAGGAATACTGTTCCAGGTATCTTCAAGACTTCAACCCATTTCGCCTTACTATTCTTTTGTTCTGTCGGTAACACTCTTATTTGATTATACAGATTCCTTTGGTTCTATTGACAAATTACCTGCAAAATAAATACCAAAACACCATGGTACGTTTTCTTCCACATGTTCGATTGAACTTTATTAGTATGCTACTCTGTTCAGAGAAGATATATTTGATTAATGCCGAAAGTTGAGATGTTAAAATCAATATGAATATGGAAGTGCATGAAAAAACATAGCCTCACTCATGCAGACACTAAAGTATACCCGATTAGAGTGATTTTTAGCCTGTACATACAACTGTTATGACTGAACGAAGTAACGTTTCAGCATTTTCAAAGAGGGATAGCTCTGCTAAGTGCTGAATGTATCCCGTTCATTGGGGTTCTATTGTTCAAATTTATGCAACTAACAACAGATCACATATTGAACTGCAATCTCATTTTAGATGTGAATTATCCTCATGACACCCTTGTGATTGTTCTTTAGAAGAAATTTCTAATTCACAATATATGTCAGATCCTATTAAATGTCATAATTCCTTTCTTGTCAAATATCTGAACTCCATTACTTCTGTTTGAATAACAGGTGGGAAATATGGTCTTTTGGTTCTTCTTCAGTATTCTTGGTCAACCAATGTGTCTTCTACTGTATTATCATGACGTGATGAATCAGAGAGTGAGAACCCTTTAACATCGTAATCTTTCTTACTACACGATATAATATGCGTAGTGTAGGAAGTTGTCCAGTTCTGTTGGGATTGAAGAAGGTGCAAGTTTAAGGGTATTTACGCTCTAGTTCTGTCAATTGATGCACTGGCCATCTCATTGCTCATTATCCATCGTATTTCAAGCCTGCCTGCTCTAGGTTGTTCTCTATACCCTTCCTTGCCATCGAAGTAAAAACGTCAGATAACATTTATTTCTCAGCTCAACATCTCAAGCTAGAATCACCATCTATAGGTAAATACTAGCGACGTCGTCAGGAGTGTTCATTTGATATCATTAGCTCTGTATATTAACTCTGTAATTTTCATTAGGATATTCGTATAATAAAAGTTTTGGCCCCTTATTAGTCTTAGCCACATGTAACTCAACTGGGAATCCACCATCTTAAATATATATTTTGTTGGCAACTGAAAGACATCTTCAGGAAACAGGCTGTGCCATCCTCTCTGGGCTTTGGCTGTTCACAGTCCACAGAAAATCAAACAAATGAAAATCCAGAATTTAGAATCTTACATCAATTTTTGGTGGATCTTGAGTTTGTCTTGGTCAACCAGCCTACCTGAGATTGAATTAGCACCAGTTCCTTAAAAGAATTGTACGGCGCATCTCTGTTAAGGCTTGGGTACGTCTCTCGAACTTAATTCTGAATGAGGACTACTCAAAAATGGAGGGGGACTATTTTGTGATAGGAATGTCTACCCTATACTTATAAGGGGTGTCCTAAAGAGTGGAAATGACTAACCTACCCTTAACCTAATTTAATTTAAAACCAACCTAATAACCACCTATATATATATATATAACCACCTCGTCCCACCACCGCCCATCATCTACCACCTCCAACTACCACCACCACCTCTATGTATATAGCTTAATTTAAATCATTAACGAAGATATTCTCACAAACCCATTACTTGTCATTCGTTTTTGGTTGAAGAATTGAGAAGTAATCATCAAAATGAGTTGAAAATGAAAGTTGCAGAGAGAAGTTCGGCTAGGAATTATGTGAAACAGTTTTTTGAACTAGCCGAACTCAGCTTTAATGGAGTTTTTTCTTTCAGAAAAAATTTCGGTTACCTTGTAAAAAAAAATTCCCCGTCGAACTTTTAGTTCGGTCACGTCGCAATTTTTTTCTACTAACCGAACTTTTTCTGAAAACCTATATATTGAGTTCGGTTACGTAAGAGAAAAAAATTCCAGCCGAACTTTTAGTTCGGTTACGTCGCAACTTTCTTTTTCCTAGCCGAACTTTTCTCTGAAAGCAAAAACTCCATTAAAGCTGAGTTCGGCTACCTGTGTCTTAAGACCCATTAGCCAAACTACACTTGCAGATGAGTTCGGCTACCTGTTCTTCAGATGTCGTAGCCGAACTTCATTTCCATGGTCGAAATCAGTTTATAAATTTCTCATTTTTTCAAAAGTTTTTGTCAATTCAAGCAACATTAACTAAATTTGAAGTATACCTAAGTACCCAAAACCCTCATTTCGAAATCAACCATCTTAAAAAAAAAATCTCCCTTCTTTTCAAAAATTATTCTTTTAAAAACACTCAGCTAATTAATCTAACCTCACTAATCAATCGTTACACTAACACTAACTAATTTAATCACGAAGGGCAGGTTTAGTATTAGAAAAAAACTAAGTTAAGGGGTGGCTCAAATTTACTTCAAATATCCACCCCAAAATAGAAGAGTAGTCCCCCACCTTTTTTGAGTAGTCCCGAAAAAATCATTCTTCTAATAATTGGTAGAGCTGAGCAAAAAATTTCGTGGGTTCTATTATTAGTCGGCTAAAAAAGAATTTTTCATACAGCTGAAAGGGGAATCCTGTAGCAACCATTATGTGTCTGCTGCTACGCGTAACTTGTCTTTATCGAAGGTTCCATCTGAAAGTCTAATATTCAAAGTCTGATAACAAAAACAACACAAATGTGGTTGTCATTCTCTTTTTTTCCTTTGCAATCCAAATACGAAAATGAAATCACATAACACAAATGTATACACAACAATGTGTCCACAACCACAAATATTTAATTGACAAATTCTGTAAAGTCTTTCTTCTGACCTTATTCCTATTATCCGTATCAAAATAAACAAATGGGAAAAAAATTATCTCAAAAGAAAAATGAATGATTGGACTTTCATTAGCCTTTTTCGTTAAGTGTATTTTGGTAGGCACATATGTTCGCATTGCCTCATTATGTAATCAATAATTCTTCTAAATATGCCGTGGAAATACCGTGGCTACGTGATAATTTTTCAAGGCTTGGATTTGAATGGTTGGTATCCATAATAACATTCACAATCTAAATTCAGGATTGTCTGAAAAGAGAGAGGAAAAAACCCAGCCAACAAACACAAAGTTACCGTAGGAGGTTCCCAAATTCTAAAAGGATTATCGGTATCAAGTAAAAATTATCTTTCAAAATACAAGCGTACAGGATTATCGGTTACTCATTTTGAGATTTGGTAACTCCTATATCAGCCTTAAGAATACCCCTTCCGTTTTTTGAAAAAAAATAAAAAAAAATCTCTTTTCTAGAAACGAAAGTAGAACGATTTTTTTTATTATTGAATTTTACTTTTGATGGTACCTATCTGCTCTATAGTGGAGTACATTATTATCCGTCTCAAGCATGGTAAAATCACATATGAGTATATGAAAGTTGATCTATCCTTTTGAAAACTTTGCTTGACCCTGGGTCTTTAAAATGTAAGAATGCGGTGGAAAGTGAACACTTTGTGTAAGTATGGTTGTAGCGAAAAATGGTAATGCTCCACAACTCCCCCTTTTTTGTGGTCATCCAAAGAAAATTTTTGGTGCATTGTTAATGATGCCACCTAACACATGCTGCCATGCACAATCACACCATCGCAGCATTCCAACTAACACACGTCAAATAGTTTTGGATGCATGTTTAATTGTCCGATAAAAATAGTAAAATTGTCTAATATTACTGTATTTCCAGAAACTCGTACTAACACGTTCAATGAAGATTGACGGTAGAAGCATGTTTGTTTGTTGCTAACTTAGCATGACTCGGAACATGCCAGAAGTTAAATTATTTTGTTTTTATAAAATCTGACTCGTAACCTGATTCAGACCCGTTTGAATCTGGGGAAAAAAAAAACTATGCCTGATTCATGGGATCAAACCACTGACTCGTATATTTTTGAGTCAGTTGAGCTAAGTTTCGACTAAAAAAAAAGCACATTGAGTCTGGTCCATATGAGCATCGTGATTTCAATCAGATACAAAATAAAAGTAAACAAAGTATAATGTTATTATCTTGTGAAATGATAAAAGTGTTCTCTGATAAAAGAAATCAAAACATGAATACAATTTAAAGAGGGCTTCAATACCACATGAGAAGTGGTTTTTCAGTTTGGTTAAGTCAAAAAAACAATTTAGAGATAATTTTTCAGAATAACTTCAAAATGCTCTCTTTTGTGGAGACTTCAGAGAACTACTTCGACGCGTGGATAAGTAGAAACACTTCACCAGGCTCTTAGTTTGTGCACCAAACGCTCCCTAGGAGCCATAAATTGTCAACTCAGTTTTTTTCTGATTTCCCCAGTTGGAGCTTCTTGGTTGCCAGACATGTTCGGTTAGTCAGTCAGTCAGTCAGCATATTACAAGCGACACTCAACCACCCAGACCTTCCTAATCACAATTAATTAAACTTTCTTTAATCAAACTTAATACTTAATAGTACTACTTCTTAATTAATCAAAATTCAAAAACAATTTTTTAAATGCAAACTATTCATAGAGACAGCATCTTTTAGAGTCTTGGGTTTCATGCCCCCACATCAATAACAACAACAAAACCCCATTTCTCAACCAACTTCTTTTCTTCCTCCTCTCAAACTTTTCAAGAAAACTTTTGAGAAGTTTTCTTGATTTTTTTTTTTTTTTAAAGTTTTTGAGTTCTTGGGGCATGGATGATTATAGATCTAAGTACTATGGACAAGGTGATATGCAAATACAACCATACCAAGGTGGTGCTGGTGTGAGTGGTGGTGGTGGAGGAAGAAGTTATAATCAACAAGGAGGCCATGGTGGTGACTTTAGAAGTTATAGTACTTCTGCAACATATGTATCATCATCAGCAGTAACAACTGGTGGTGGTGGTGGTAATAATAGTAAAGAGATGAAGTTTAAGAAAGCTAAGAGTGGTGGAACATCAAAGATATGGTGTTTTAATGATCCTGAATTACAAAGAAAGAAGAGAGTTGCTAGTTATAAGGTTTATTCTGTGGAAGGAAATATCAAAGGGACTTTTAGAAAAAGTGTTAGATGGATTAAAGATAGGTGCACCAAAGTTGTTTATGGTTGGTGGTGATCAATCAATCAATCAATCATCAATTTATCCATCTATTTATCTTGATCAAAGTATTTTGTGGATTTTTTTTGATTTTTTTTTGTGTTTAATTTTGTGTTTTTTTGGAAAAATTTGTAATAATAACTCCAACAAGAAATTCTAGATTTGATTATGATTGTTATCAAGTTTGATGATCTGGGTTTGTTTTGTTTGATACAATTTGGTTCATGATCTTTGATTTTTGTGTCCAGAGACTTTGAAGAAAGCTGATATTGACTTTTAGGTATGTGCTTGTTTTGATCAATTACTCCATGATTCTATATTTTGAGGTTCATAAATTTGGTTTTGTGATGTTTAGATTCTCTGAGGGGGTTTGTGTTTTGTAGCCAGAATCTAGTGAAAAATTCTATAGAGTTGATAAGCTAGATTTTGTTTCTATTAGCCTTGAAAGCCTGTTTGGATAGGGGTGGAATGGAATTGCAATTTTATGGGATTTCACAAATGCAATTTTGTTCATGTGTTTAATGTCTTGGGAGATCTTGAATCAAACTAGTTCCGGTCACCGGAGTTTCCGGCGAAATTTAGTACCTCTGAAATTGTACCATAGATATGAACAAGAGTCGGAAATTGGTTTTTCCGGCGAGAATTCGAGTAGTTGTTAATAATCAAGCTATCAAAATTGCTTAGCTGATAAACTGTCATTTGATTTTTAAGATCTCTACACCAATTTTTTGTTGTTGCTTTATTCCAAATTGGATTATTTTTTTTCTGTTCATTCGGTTGTTGAAATGCTAAAAACTGGTTGCAGTGCCATGACCAACAGATGCATCATGGCGTTGGTCATCGCACTGCAAACGGTGCTACTAGCTATGGTGCACAGCAACAACAAATAGACTCATTAAGTCCACAACCTACTAGCTATGTTGTGAAAGGCGCCTTTCGCCTAGCGCCTAACACAACATAACCTGCTAGTACTAATTTATGAATTTTTTGGTTAATCCCTTAAAATGTTTATAGTTGTTGCTGCTATCAGTCCAACAAATGTGATAGTGATTTCATGGCCAGCACCACAATTTCATCATAAACCGGAGAATGATTAAGTTGAATTTTACAAACATATCACAGTCAACATTTTGAATTTTCATTGTATAATTCCAAAAACCAACTCCTAGCAGCATTGAATTGTTCTTGATCAGGAACTGAAGAGGTGGCAAGAGGCGAGTTCATCAAGATGTGGACCTTGTTCTTTTTGTTTGTTCTGCTGATCGACAGATTTTGTCTATAATGGTTTCGAAGATGCAAATCTGACTCTTAATGGAGCAGCTCAAGTTACAGACAATGGCCTCTTGAGTTTCACAGATACAAATAGGAGGTATGCAACTGGTCATGCCTTTTTCTCTGCTCCGGTTCATTTAAAGAATGTTTCTACTAGTACCAATCACTCTGTTTCCTTCTCTACTACTTTCGTCTTTGCGATAGCCTCTGAATACGGCAATAACTTGAGTGGTCAAGGGATGGCCTTTGTTATTGCACCTCAGAGAAGGTTACCAGGAGCTACAGCAAATCAATATCTAGGCTTATTTAATGATTCTACCAACGGAAAATCCACAAACCATGTCCTTGCTGTGGAGCTAGATACTGTTTATAACGTGGACTTCGATACTGTCAAGGGTACTCATGTCGGAATTGATATCAATAGCTTGGTGTCTTTAAATTCCACTCCTCCTGCATACATAACGAACGGCGGCGAGTCTAAGAACTTAGATCTTATTAGTGGAGACCCCATGCAAGTTTGGGTAGCGTACGATGGAATAGACAAGGAACTCAGCGTAACACTAGCACCAATTAATGCATCTAAACCAAATATTCCACTCTTATTATGGTCCCAAGATCTTTCAAATGTGTTCTTAGACTCGATGTATGTCGGGTTCTCAGCCTCTCCTCAAACTGTATATACATCTCATTACATATTAGGTTGGAGTTTAACGATCAACGGGAAAGCTCAGCCTATCAACCTCTCGAACCTTCCAGAGGTTTCTCAGCTTAATCCTCGGTCCCCTGAGCTTGATCGTCAGTCTCCTGAATTTCCACCAGTACCTGCAGAGAACGCAATGATGTTGACGATGGTGTTGTCAATACTTATCCCGATTGTCGTGTTAATATTGATATGTTTGGGCATATTTTTCTTTGTGAGGAAGAGAAAGTTCGCGGAGTTGGTAGAGGATTGGGAGGAAATCTATGGGACACATAGATTCTCATTTAAAGAACTGTACAAGGCTACAAATGGGTTTGGAGAGAAAGAGATTATAGGGAGAGGTGCCTTGGTGAAGTCTACCGAGGTGTATTGCCTACTTCTCAGAAGGAAGTGGCCATCAAGAAAGTCACTCATGATTCAAGACATGGCATGCAGCAATTTATTGCAGAAATTGTAAGCATTGGCAAACTTCGTCACCGAAACTTGGTGCAACTTTATGGGTATTGCAGACGCAAGGGAGCGCTACTTTTAGTTTACGAGTTCCTGCCCTGTGGAAGCTTGGAGAAGTTCATCTTTCCATCTAGTTTGAGTGCATCATCGTCACCAACTGCAACACTTAAATTGGTGTCAAAGATTTAAAATCATCAAAGGAGTATCCTCCGGTCTAGTTTATCTGCATGAAGAATGGGAAAAAGTTGTGATTCACGGGGATGTGAACGCAAGCAATGTTCTATTAGATGCTGAAATGAACCCAAAATTGGGTGACTTTGGTCTTGCCATGTTATTTGATCATGGAACCATCGACACACTTATTTCTAAGATTTCTGGCACACATGGTTACATCGCACCAGAAATGAACAGAAGCGGGTTAGCATCAACGAGTACTGATGTGTACGCATTTGGTGTTTTCTTGCTTGAAGTTGCTTGTGGGAAGAGACCAGTACGGATGCGAACAGACTTAACAGGTGTTCATTCGATTTATCTGGTCGATTTGGTTCTGTCTTGTTGGAGGAATGGCATGGTTCACGAGACTATTGATCCTAGTTTTGGAAGTGAATATGTAGCAGAAGAGATAGATTTAGTTTTCCAACTTGGGTTGCTATGTACTCATACTGATTCTGAGTTTAGGGGTCCTTCAGACAAACGATACACTGAGTCATGCGCTTACGCGAGGAATACGTATGGGAGACTTATACCCTTGCTGTAGAGGAAGTACTCCCAGTACAATCCCTGGATAGTCGTCTACCCCCAATGAGTCAGTGCCATCTGGTCCCCGTTGATTTGTGTTAATTAGATAGGACATTGCTGCAAAGTTATATTTGGTGCTTGTACTTATTCTGTTTTCATCGTATACTGATGGTGCCAGGTCTTGATTTTGTTTTCTGCAAAGTTATATTTGGGTTTTTGAGATCTCTAGCAACCTTTTTCCTCTCGACTTTGCAGTTAAATCTGCTACACTAGATTTTTGTTGTTGCTTTTTTCTGTCGTGTTCATCGACATATTCATTACGAAATCATTTGGTTCTTGAAACGGTAAAATCTGATCAACACCAACTATACCAGAGTGTCAATTTTTCTAAACTAATATGGTTAAGACCCATTTGTATATTTTTTTGGTTTCATGGGGTAACTAATTTTTAACTACCACAATGGCAATCTTATACCAAAAAAGAGAAGTAGTTTTGTCAAAGTCCTGTTTTTTCTCTTTACCACTTATTACAACCTATATACCATTCGTTGAAACCACCAGTCAGTTTCGGATTGTCAGAACCACAAAATCACCAAAACAAAAACCCCATTTTCTCAGAATTTCAATCTACCTTTCATTTTTTTTTTGGTTCAACTCTCTTCTCTGATCATTAATCTAGAGGGGAGGTTGTCAATATATAAAATCCAATCTAGTATGGGTAGAAGATTACCGTCTACCACGACCGCGATTTCTTCAATCAATCCTGTACTCTCTTCATGTCTCTTTGTCGGATCAGTTTTTATCACAATTGCAATTGTTGCTAGTCTTTGTGCTGCTCATCGTTCACGTAAACAACCTTCTCCTGCGCATTCGTCTACACGTAAAAATCAGAAACCCGTAAGAGAAAAAGAGGCATCAGCAGCAGCATCGCCGCCACTGGAGACAACAATGGCGCCATCACCGGATACAAACAGTTCGGTTGAAGAAATCTCTTTAAGAATTCAAGAACAGCTAAATTCGCCTAAACCGAAAGAATCTTCTCCTTCTTTTCTTTTAAAATCTAAGAGCAAACTTAGCTCTACTTTAAGCATGAGATTGCCAAGAAGTGTTTCATTTTCCATGTCAATGTCAAAGACTAGAACACGAAAAGACGGAGGAAAGCAACCAAAAGAAGAAGATTCATTATGGAAAAAGACTATAATTCTTGGAGAAAGATGTAAAGTACCGAATGAAGAAGACGCAATCATATACGATGATAAGGGTAACAGGATTGCAGCATATCCTCCTAAAACCCCAAGATCATTACCAGTTTCTCGATCAAATTCGTATATCGATCCAGAATCGCTCCCATTCAAATAGTTAGAATCGTGTACCAGGTTTTCAAGCACAAGCGCACATTCTATATACCTGCACTTGGAAGGACATAAGGCTGCAGGGATGCTCTTGCAGGCTTCTGTGTTCAAGAACAGCATTGCTGCAGAGGTTGTAAGAGCAATCAGAAATGCGCATCATCTTAGGCGAACAGAGGCGCATCATCCGTTGAGCAGAGATTGTAATGCAGCATGCAGAGTTCTAAATAATGTATAAATTGATCTGAAATCTAAACCTTGTACATCTTATTTAAAATTTTGTTTCAAATATTCAAGCCATTTTGGCCTGCTCTTAATACACACACAGTTCCCTGAGTTTTTAATGCTAAAAACAAGATCCTTAAAAGTGGTATAAAAATTTACCAAGTGGTTGATTACAACCATTGTCAATCTTGTAAATGAAGAAAAAAAAAAAGCTTACATTTTTACATTTATCGAAGTACTGTAAAAACGTAAACGAAAAAAGAATTAAAATACAATTGATCTTCTTATCTGATTATCAGCTGCCCTTCTGTTCCTTGATGTGGTCTGCTTTTCTTATTTTGGCCACCTCTTCTTTCACACCAAGCAGTTTTCTCGACAATCTCTTCCAATTCCATACGGTAGCGCTTCTATTGATAACAGGACTGCCTTCGAAATAAAATTGTAATTCCAGATTTAATAAAGTAGTAACAGTTTATGATTTACATGGGAGAGATGATAATAAGAGTGGAGTTGATCAATTGATGTCAACTCGATAAGCAGCAACACGGGCTAATACTGAGACTTGTCCCTCTCATCATTGTCAAAATTCAGGCCTTCCATGCCTTTCAGAGTTGATTCATAATTCTTTATGTTAGAGCTGTTCCTACCGGAAGTTGTACGTTTAGGCGGTTCTGCCGACCCAACAGGTGAACTTCTTTGCCCTGCTGAAACCCTTCTGAATGCTGAACTTGCCTCAGTAGTACGAGGACGAGCTAGATCAACAGACTCTGAGCCGGTCACATCTCGGCTGCTGGAAACTGCAGGCCGCCTTGAAGATCCAGTCGATCGTCCCAAAAGATTAGAGCTACTTAACTGCATGGATCGAAATGATAAAAAATCAAAACCATAGAAACTGCACAATATCTATCCTCAGAAAGTGAATATACAAATACATATACACACCAGAGACTAAAGGTCGCAGAATCACGTAATCAGAGAGGTTCTACCATCACGCATACAAGGGACAGGGTTTCATTTACTGGGAAGAACTTAACAGCAGAACTGTCAATTTTATATTTTACTGGAAAGTAGGTATTTATTCAGAAATAAGCATTTACATAAAGATAATTACATATTTAGTCAAGGTATTGAAGTCCTGGAACAAGGGATATATCTCCTGGTTGTAAAATGCGCATAAAGTCAACTATCTCCTGCTAAGGTTAATCTCGTGATTTTCACCATTCTATAAATGGTCGAGTGTGGCTGACCCAAGTTGCTGAAATCTTTACATTGTTTTACATCCTGAAAGCATAAACTATTTTCCAATAAAATTTACCATATTATCTCTACTCATCGTAGCTGAATCAGCTGCAACAGGACTCTTTTGTTTGGATAAGCTCCCCGCATTAATAGCTGGCCCAGGGGGCCTCCTGCGAGAAGGATCAACTGGAGACCAACCAAGTGTTCTTCCTTCCTCAGCACCTGCAAAAAAAGGTGGGTTATAACCGAAACAAGGTCTTGTAACCAGTGAAAAAGCAGGATAAAAGGAAATGTGCAAAGACACATCCATTGGCAGGAACATGCATGTAAAATATCCCAACACAATGAAAAAGAAATTTAGAAATACAGAATGAGCATATATAAAGTAAGCCAGAGACGCGTGATAACAAGTTGACTACTGATCCTGCACAACATAACCAAACTAAAATCCTTACTAGCCACAGTTAAGAATGGCAGTTAAATATAAAGCAAACTAGGCAGATTTCAACACAGTGAGCTGACGGATGGTAGTACATTGAAAATGCCTCTTACCCCCCTATATCTTCCCCCACTCATTTCCCCCATGACGTGTCGCAAAGGTACTGGTCCATGGCATTCAGTCTTGAACCAACCCCTGGGTCCCGGACTGAATGTCATGGACCAATACCTTTGCGACACATCATGGAGGAAAGAAGTGGGAAGATATGTAGCAAATTTTGCAGTAAATAGTAATTCAGACGTAAAAGCATCAATTGTCAGACTTCTGACAGGGATGAGCTTCAAAAATTCTTCCTGAGCCTAACTGAGCACACGCTTCTTTGTCACCCAAGCCTTAAATGGCCAAGCATTATGCAATCAAGGTGGTCTGAGAGAAACGTAGAATGAAACTTTTACAGAACTAGCATATATTAAGTATAAGCCAGAGACGCGCGGTAACATGTTGACAACTGGTCCTGCACAACATCACCAAACCAAAATCCCTACACAGAGACGAAAGGCCCTAAACAATGGGTAACTCCATCATAAATTAACCGAAAAGTTGAAGATGAAAAGACTTCTAGCCTCAGTTAAGTATAGTAGTTACATATACAGCAAACTAGGCATATTTCAACACAATGAGGTGACGGGTGGTACTAAATAGCGAAAATACTTTTTATCCCTCACTCTTGTCCCCCATTTTTTTTCCCCAATACAAGGTTCAACATTTCCCAGATCTGGGGTTTAGATGTGTGCCATGTACTGGGGGAAAGGGGCAGGGGACAAGAACGGGGGATATGTAACACTTTCGAGTAAACAGTAAATCAGGCATCAATTGTCAGACTTGAGACAGGGTTGAGCCTCAAAAACTCTTCCCAGGACTAACCGAGCACACGCTTCTTTTATCACCCAAACCTTAGATGAACAGTTATAACAGGCTGCTTAATATATGTGATGAAGAAAAGAAGTCAAGTTTTATGTAATCAAGGAGGTCTACTCAATAAAGAGAGCAATGTAGGAGGAAATATTCCGTTGTGCGGTGTAGTAGTGGGGTACAATTTCTCTATGATGTATGCTACTCGCTTCTATGAGCTGCACATATTTTTCCAAAGTCTCTAGACTTGAGACTCAGTATGATATAGTAGGACCCAAAAACCATACACAATCCCGTGTTAAGAATCTCGTCCCTTGAATACCTCTTGGTACAATTTGCTAGACCTTCTCTTGGTACACATAGCATTTCCAGATTCTTAACTGTTTTGTGAACTTGCTATTTGAACCAAAGAAAGAGAGTCCAACCGATAGGCATTCAAGGATAAGATCTTTAACACGCGATTGTGTAGGTCCAATCGAGTCCATACTAGATGCTTTTGGAGGCTATTTAGTCTTATTTATTAGTCCAGATATCAATTTTGCTCAAGGGTCCTGGTTGAGAAAAATGTAACCCAGCCTGAATGCCATCGAATATATTTCTACACTTCAACATCATCTGCTACACTTTTGGCATGCGCAGTCCTGTACCTGATGCTAAGGTACTAACATCCGAACAATCTATAAGATGGGAGAGGCCTATACTCTATAGGATATACTTAAAACCATGATGAAAAACTTTCTTCCTGAATCTGATGAAATTCAAATGACGATGATAGTTTGCAACAGTGTAAAATGCTAAAATGCGAGCGCGGTGTAACATGAAGATTCCTAAATATTGTCTCAAACAAGTGTTTGAGAGTATAGAAGACAAAGACACTGCTCCCGTTAGGCGTTGTTTCAAAAACTCTGCCCAAACCTACTGGTCACACTTTTTTCACCCAATAGCCTATATGGGAGAAGATACAACAGGCTCCAGAGTCCATATGAAGAAGGCAATACAACGAAGGAAAATATCAAATATACATTGAAGGACAGAAGAATAAGGTGAGCACTAGAAAAATGCTGGCAAAGAACCTGTCTGCCTGTCAGCATTTGCAATAGCAAGGGGGACTCCTGCACTTGGACCGGCAATAGCAGCCTGCAATATTCACACAAGTGATTAAGAACATAGATATTAAAGAAGGAACCGGTGGCGTGCAAGCAAAGTTAATTGATAAACGGTAAAGACGAAACACATTGTAACATGAGATCGCTTACAGGTGAGCGTGAGGGAGGAGTGCTCATCTGAGATTGCTGATACTTCAGAATAGTCCAGTCAAATACATAATCAAACTGAAAACCTACAAGAAAGAATAAGAGAAGTATTTAAAAATTCTGACAGCTAACACCATGAGTAGACTTTATAAATGCAGCATCTGACACCAAAAATTGAAAGGGAAAGAAAAGAAAAATAAACAAACCTTCGCGAATGAAAAGCTCACGGAATATTCTTTTCAAATAAGCATAGTCAGGCTTATCATCAAACCGCAGTGAACGGCAGTAATGAAAGTAAGATGCAAACTCTGAAGGATAACCCCGACATAAAGCCTGAGAATTGGTCAAACGGACTTTTTAGTCATAAATTTCTCACAGCACATAGGCGCCAAAACTTGCATCCAAAGTTCAACTTAGAGGAAAACTGTTCAAATATACATATACAAACAAATACCTCGATGGACGTGGAAACCTTCTTTTCACTAATTTTTTCATACTTCTGTTTCTTTGTTCCTGCTCTCAATCCTTGCCAGGGGAGACTGCAGACAGGAAATGAATCAAATGAAGAAACAATAAAAAAAAACGAGAGATGCTAACAATATATATGAAGTTCAAGTAAAATATACTATAGAAAAAGGAAATCGTACCTTCCTCTTAAGAAATACATAAGCACATAGCCAAGTGATTCTAAATCATCTCTTCGACTTTGTTCTGCCCCACAGAAAAGTATGGCAATTAAACACATGCACACCAATGTTAAAACCAAGATTCAGATAGTCAATAAAGTAGCTTAGCTAACACTCACCAATTCCAAGATGGGTATTCATGCTTGCATACCGTGCAGTTCCAGTCAAATTCTTATTTTCTCTGCATTGCATAAAACAACATGAGGTTCAAATGAAAATGGTAAAGCGCCAATTTAAGATAAAATTTCTGACTTATTATACATAAGAACCAAGTAGTAGGGCATATCCAGATGCGGTATAATGATTGGTCTAATAGATTATTCCGTCTTCTATGAGTTGATGACTGTCACAATTCCAATATTTCATACTATGAACATCAAACCCATTTACCATGTTAAGTGTTAGAAAAGCTTAGAGTGTCTATATTGAGTTCTAAACCTCTAATACACATTGCTAGTAGGTACATTTGTCACAAAGTCAACCGTCTTTTACGCTTTGGGGAAGTTATCTATTCATTAAAATAGCAAAAACAAAATGATCTACTCGAACCCATACGATGTCAAGGTTGTGAATATCTTTTTCAGTGGGGATGGTCTCAAAGCATACACGAACGAAACCTCTAGCTACCAATCAGCTGAAATGACATATGGGAGAAACCCAAAACCAATTTCACCCGTATTGACTGAGGTGTTGTCATTCTACACTTGAAACGTCAATCGTGTATCCTTGCAACACAGCTAAATACCTTTTCCAGTGTGCTGGACCTACAAGATCAACCGTGAAGGCATAAACCAATTTAAGGGTACATACCTATATGGAATATGTTGGTGGGTCTGAGGATCTCTGTACTTCTTAGCCAATCCAAAATCAATTACGTACACCTGATTTGCAGAATAACACCCAACACATAAACAAAAAATTCCAAAGCAATAGTATGAGAAATGAAAAATTGAAAGTTCTTAAAACATTAACCTGGTTTGCACGCCTTCCCAAACCCATAAGAAAATTGTCAGGCTTAATGTCTCGATGCAAGAATGATTTGGCATGAACAAATTCAACTCGATTGATCTGCCAAAACATTCACAAACATCATAAAGACTTGACTTACAGAAAAATAAGGGCACTAATAGCATTACCAAATTTTTAAAAAAAAGGCTTACCATCTGATCGGCAAGCATTAGAACCGTCTTTAAAGAAAGTTTCCTACTACAGAAGTTAAAGAGATCTTCCAAACTAGGTCCCAGTAGATCCATAACAAGGACATTGTAGTCCCCTTCGACCCCAAACCATCTCACATTTGGAATTCCAGCTGCCGAATCCCAAACAGAAGAAAACATTAGCAAATATGCCTTAAAAACCTCAAAACACAGTAACACACAAAATCCAAAAAAGTTAGAATCTCAATTACTTCCTCCTTGAAGAACTCTGTACAATTTTGACTCATACAACAATTGTGGATGCTTCGTCTTCACATTTTCCTGAAAAAACACCATAACAAGTCCGTTAACCGAGTAATCAACGCAACATATACTACATACCAACAAATTCATAATCAAAACCCCAAAAATTAACTAAATTTCCAACAAATTTGCAAATTGTAACCCTAATTTCACTTACACACATAAAATGAAAGAGCAGGAAAAAAATCTTACCAGCTTAATAGCAACCTCTTCATTAGTCTGAATATTAGTACCTACACAAACAAAAATTGACAACCTTTAACCATCAATAAACCAAACCCTAAACCTCCAAATCATCAAAAAAATCAAAACCCAATCAAAAAAAATTTACTCACCTAAATAAATCTCACCAAATGAACCACTACCAATCTTCCTCCCTAATCTAAACTTATTCCCAACTCTAGGCTCCATTCAATTCAAATAAAAACCCACAAAAAATCCCTAAAAAAATCCCCTAAATGTATTTCAATTTCAATTTCTCCAAGAACCCAAGTCTAATCAATACCCATCATCAAGAAAGGTGCTAACTTTCTAATAGAATTGAAGAGAAGATGTGATTGGGTTGAATGAATTTCGATTGGGGGAAGAGATGATTATAATTAAAGATCTGGGTTTTTGGGTTGTGTGTGTTTTTCTAGGGTTTGTGTCGAGAGAGAAGAAGAAGAGAATGTGAATGTTCTGGGTTAATCACACACGGTGCCTTTGCTTTGATGTAATCGAAAGAAAAGTAGGCGGAGGATAATATTGTTTTTAGTAGTTGTAGGGTTAACTAATTTACCCTGCTCCTGGAGCTCGGATTTTTTTTCTTTTTCCTAAAATCTCCTCGGTGTCCCAAGAAAATGGATACTTTCATTTTTTTCATTGCTATCTAGAGTTTGAAGTTCAACCAGTTGCCTAGCTCTCATATTTAAGGTCGGAATTTTGAATCTTGGCTCAAATAAATCTAGTTAAATGAAAAAGTAAAAGTATCATTTCTTCTGGTACGGAGTTTCAATCTGGTCATATTTGAGGCCAGAACTTGGGATCGCAAATAAATCTAGCTGACAGTTGCGAGTCAATTAACAGGTAGGCAGCAATTGCCCCACAGCTAAAATTTTGATAAATAGACTTTGGGAGTCGATTAATAGGTAGGCAGCAATTGCCCCGCAACTTAGCGACACCTGATTCTGGTCATATACTTGGTGATTGTACCTAGGAATCTTTTGAAATCCATTTATCTCAGGATTAGGGTGATTTTTCTATTTTACTGCCTAGTTACCAAGACTATCAAGGATCACCAACACAAATGCCTTAATGCCTTCAAAAAACCTCACCTACATCCTGGTGTTGTATTTATATGCAACTGTTTAATTTTACTATTTTACTTGACTACTGACCCATAACATAAGTCTTGGTTGTGCAGGACGACGACTTCTGACTTGTAAGCAACAGAAATGCAAGGAAGTCCGCACTCTGTCGGATGACCCTGACCTTAGCGAAACTAGCCTAGACACCTAAATCTTGGTTGTGCACGTCTCTTTGGCATCAGGAACTGCCAGTAATCAATCTCTTTTCTCCCACGGATCAGAACATCTGCAATATGCTTTCTGGAAAAACAACTTTAATACAAAGTCCTACCAATTCAGGATACTGCATCAACCACACATAAACCTGGACCATCCTGTCAATAAAGCCTGCAACCTGGACCCTCCTAAACAAGAACAGCTCCTGCAACTTGTGCTCCTATTTATGAAGTATTTCAATACCAAGTTCAATTATGCAGTCATTCCAAACACAGCTAACATATAAAAAAAGGAAAATTATGTTAAGCTAAAAAAATACATAGAAGGGAATGAATTCACAGTCGATCAGATATAACGGCAGTTTCTACACATGAAGCCATTGTTTTCAAATTTTTGCTTCATTAACTCAACTCTTCGTTCCAAAATGAACTGCCGGGGACCAGGGTTAAATGCATGTAGATACTCACTTTAACAGTAATAAGAAAACCAACGCAGAGTCTAGGAAATTTATAACTCTATCACAAGTTTTAGACAAACTTAACCACACATCTCGCAGAGGCTCTTGGAAGACTTGGTAACTCCGATCTAACTAATTCTTTGGTTTTCTCATTGGAAACGAAAAAACTAAATCCATAAGTCATTGTCTGCAAAAATTTTGCATTCTTCAAGATTAATTTCACCCATCTCAACTCCCTCTCCTTCCCGAATGATTCCAAGAACCCAACTGACTGGAGGTGCCGAAACAAGTCTTCAGTTTCATCATATTCTATTACGTCGTGAGAAGACCAATAATCGAACTGAGTTGGAATCAAAATAGACAGACAAACACCATAAGAATATCGTTTTAGAGAGCATAAAAATAACTTTTAAGACGGCTATTCAAAATCAAAAGTTTTTCACACTTGCCTCTACAAATACTAGCTTCCTCAGATTAGGTGCTGCTCTGAGCAATCCAAATATTAGTTTATCTACGGTTGCTCTTTGATGCAGCCCCAGCACGGTTAAATTATGATATGTAGACGGGTTGCTTACAAAACCGTTTGCAACGGAGGGAACCTATTCATCACAAGGCAGTGCCAGAAAATATATCAACATATAAAAAAGAACACATAAAACCAACTATAACACATAGAAGCTACTACAAGAAACGAAAGGTACCTCGTCGTTTTCCACATTTAATGATAGAAACCTGACATGTGAAAGTGCTTGAAGAAACTTACTTACAGCCTGACTCATCCTTTGCTCCTGCCCACTTGCTTCAGGATCAAAGAAAACAAACTGAACTACTGCTTTATCTAGTGATAAAGAACTGGACATTTCATAATCCTTTGCCACACAACCCTGATAACTAAGAGATACCAGACTTGGCGCATGAATTTTCAGATCACAATCTTCTAAACCCGTCTGTGCTTCATAAAACTCATTGTTAATTTCCAAGATTTTTAGTACCGGAGTTAAAATGCAGAAATTCTTCATACCAAACCAAGTGCAATAGTGCAAAAACAATTCTTCAAGGACAAGGCAATAGGAAAAAGGTTGCTCATTCCAGCAACCATCACCAAATTTGATATCCCTAAGTGTAAGGCTCTTGAGCTTCGGAAGGAAGATTTTTTCGGGGAAACACATGCTAGGACTTGCAGTTAGCTCCAATTTAGTCAATGATTCACAATTAAAAAGAGATAGAGGAATAGATAAAGGTATGTCTCCTTGATCAAAATCTACACAGAGACTTAGTTCTTCGACATTATGCCTTATTACATTTTCAATCCACGAATGAACTCTTGATGCATTCATGTCGTTGTACAGGCTGAGAGTAAGCTTTTGAATACTTGATCCATCATGAAGAAGCAATGTTCTATCAACAAAATCCATGAATTTATTGATCTCAGATAACTCAGGGGGGTCGCCGTACAGGTCCCAGAATTGCAAATCAAGAGTGGGGATAGAGGTCCATAAGTGCTTCCATCTTTTAGATAACACAGAAGTACGAGCAACATGCTTGACATCAAGGAATGAAAGGATATAATGAAGAAGTGAGTCAGGTAATTCACTCATCCTATCTTCTTCTGCCTCACCAATGTTGTTCTGTATATTCTGATTATTGATATCCATGATATTTTCACTTTCTCTGTACAAGATAAACAGATGGAAATGAAGGGGCAGACAATGAAAATTCAAAATGCATCTTCATGCTATTGAAGTACCAACAAAATTAAAGAAAATCTCTAGGTTTGATTGTTCTCACATTCATGAGAAAAAATTAACAGAAAGAAAAACCCCCAAAATCACTAAATACTTGAAGGTTCAATACCACAGCTTATTCATCTGTACAACATGGGTTTCCATTTCACAGAATTGCTAATGTCAAAACAAAATTTGAAAACAATACAGATACGACAATAAGAAACACCTTAGCTAAACTGTCTCTGGAAGCTTGGATTTGAATAAACAAAATTGTGTTAAGGGGAAGAAGGGAAATTGAATTCTCAGGAAAACACATACCAGTACTCTCACTGATTTCATAGATTTTGATTCTTTGATGTATAAATCAAAAGACTTGATGTACTATCAAAAAGAAAATCTCTAGGTTTGATTCATGAGCAAAACCTAACAGAAACAAATATCCCAAAAAATCACTGAAATTTTGAAGGTTGCATTCATCTAATTAAACAACATGGATTTCCTTTTCTTTGAAGAGAATTGTGTTAATGACAAAACAAAATTTGAAGCAATACGAATTAAAGGAAATACCTTAGCTAGACTGTCTCTGTTGAATCCCAAATTTATTATCTGGAAGATTTGATTTGAATCCCAAATTCTCTCCCTACTATCACTGTAATCGCCTGCTTGAATGCTTATTCAGAAAAATAATGTTCGGAATAAACTTCTCCAGCAGTGAGAATTTAGGAATCTATCTAGAATCGAGATTTAAGAAATGAAACCTAGGGTTTTCAAGTAACAGACCAGTGCTCCAGTACTCTCACTGATTTTAGTAATACGGATTTCAACTTTTACTTAAAGCTCTTTTCATATGCCTACTTTTACTAACACCTCCTTTACATCCGGTTTCTAACCTTGAAAAGGGTGTAGTAGTACAACGTCATAGTTTTTTTTTTTATCCAATATATTTACGCCTGCGAGTTTCGAACTCGAATCATCACTGGTATCATCACCCAGTGAATTTATCACAGTACTACAACGTCACCGGCAGAAAATGAGCACTATTTTAACACATAAATCCTCAGCACAAGAGCCGCTAGAGCAACGGCCTAACGATACTGGGAATACAAAAGAGAAAAAGGTACGGACCTTCATCTTGTTTGCATCTACGTGGGCTCCATGGTATGAACGGAGCAAAAGAGTAATGGCGAAAAGAAGACGCAGAGTAAAAGAGACCATCATAGTGAGCTGAAGCGACTAATTTTTGAATGGGTTCTCTTTTTGACTGATTGAAATTCGTTTCTGTTGGGGTCCAGAGCGATATACACATGCTAATAATATGGAAAACAAACTAGCCAATAAGAAATTTTAGATTTTCCGGGTTGTTCCAAGAACCAAACTAAAATCTAGGATGAGAAAAGAGAAGAAGAACCACATGGTTGCAAGTCATAACAAAAGCAACAAGTAAAGTACTCGCAAATAAAACGTGGTTAAACAATATACACAATGTGTGTATATTGTCTACATCCACCAAACACCTACGACCTCTTCTTTATTATAGAACCGCCGAGAATCACACAAGAATGGATAATCAATCTGCCAACTCACCACAATGTGACCTAACACAAGAATCTCCTACAAAGGCTCTATAACTCTAAAGTAGTGTCTTCACCAAAATGAGCTACTATTTACCATATTATCTACCACAACGAAATGATTTTCTCTACACATCTTGACATACATTATTCTTGGACATCTTCTGCTCAACACTAATAATTTACTCCAACACCACCAAAATGATCTTCTCCTCATATACGATGTCGTACAAACATCTACAGACGGATACTCCATGACAACATACCTTTCAAGCACTTCGTCGATGTATTACTAGCTTCCATCATAATGGTATCTCGCATCCTCCCTAAAAGGTGACATGAATTCATGACATCTCTGATGAGAAAATCCTTAAGAACTCATTATTTTATAGGATTCATATATTACTTATCCTACATGATTAGGGTTTCCTAACTTTTCTGCTAAGACTTATGCTTTAGGAATAAGTTTTCCTTTGCGTAGCTTACGAGTTCCTAGAATTTAGGCACAAGTAAAAATCCTGACTAGTTTAGGGCCTAGAAGGATTATTTGAGGTTTATCACTAAAGGACAAAAAAAAAGGTCGTTATGAAGTAATTTCAGAAACCCCTCATCTAACTTTTTTCCTTAATGGCTAATATACCCCTAATTAATTAATACGTTAATTATGGTGCCAAATTGAAATTTAATCTTGTTTACCTAGAAATCAACTAATGTTAATTCATCATCAAAACAAGAAAAGAATTTGAATGTTTTGAAATAAAAATATCAACCCATAATTGGGCACTCGTAGAACGATTCTGAGTTGATTTTCATTATTCACGAAAAAAAACTAGGAATCGGTGTATAAAACTTTGAACATAGACTGTTTGTGAAATTAACTAGTGTTGGTTGATCATCGAAACATGAAAATTTTGATTTTTTTTATGTTCTTGACCCATGAAGAACATCAATCTCGAATACGCATATGTACAAAGTTTTTATGGACGATTAATCTTAATAGGTTGATACATTACTTCACAAATGCCAATTGTAAAAATTCTCAAAAATTATAATTTTTTATATAAAAATACGTTGATAATCGGTGGACATAGTTCCCTGTATGCCAATTCTAGAAAACTAAATTTCAAGGGTTTTTTTTTTGTACACTTTTTTTTTTGCCATAATTGGTTTACATGAATGTGCTTTATCAACCGATTGGAAATCTGGGTATTTTTTCAGATTGTTTTGCTTATAATTTCTTCGAACGATGTCGGAATGACCTTGTCTTTTTGTATGGTGAACCCTTATTTTTAATTCTCTATAATATCGAGATAAAAATTTATGGATTTGGACAATTTCTAATTTGTATTGGATCCAAGGATTCCATCTTTGCATAACATACTCTTATATCAATAAAAATTGGGCATTTCCTTCAACAACAATCTATCTATATGGGAGTCACATAAATACCGATCGTGTCTTAAGAAATACCCAGAAAACTGGACATTTGAAATGGAATTAATCGTATTATAAGATAAACCTACAGTCACTGATCTTACTTTGGGTAAAAATTCAAACAAGGTTAATGAATCGGTTGATATGGGAATTAACGAATAACGATTGTTGTTGATGTTCACAAAAAACATCAACTAAGAATCGGTTTTGGTTCTAGGCGATGTTCTTCGTGTTTAATGGACATTAATAATAATTAATCAGCATATGTGGTAAACCTACCACATCAAGCGATTCTTGTTGAGTTTTAAAAAAAATTGATGAGGAATTTTCAGAATTTCAAAGTTAAATCATTGATGGATTCCTCTTAAAAGGATTAAAGGAATTTAACTCAATCGCTCATATTGTTTGTCACCGAAAATATTGTTTGAAAAACTAAATAAAAAAGAAAAATTGAATTGTTGTTTGGGATCATGTTTTAGTTTTTGATTATCAAGGAATTTGAGAAAAATTAGGTTTTAATATTTTGATTAACGATTATTAATAGAAATGATTTAGGTTTTTGTACTTGTTTTAAATAAGTAAAATTATTAAGATTGAGTTACCTCAACTCAAACCGATTACCATTGAGATTACCCAAACTTAATCCCTAAATCTGATCACATACCAAGTTTGAGTTACCTCAACTCAAACCCACCGACCTAACCTACAATTTCCTTTTCAGATCTTTTTTCAAATTGGGGAATTGTAATGAACTACTGATATTTAATGAATTTATTTCATCTTAATGGGCCTGTTTGTGCAGGATGTACCACGTTGTTTCTTTTAGATCCTATTTCAGAAAAGACTAAATGTGCTCCCAATCTTAAAATTTCTAAGAATTTAGGCTTCCATGCCCATTTTTACTTTTGTGCGCCTCTATTAAAACTGTGCTTCTAAGTCAAATTTCTTGCTCCGCCCTCTATTTAAAGCAAGAAAAAAATGAAGAAACCTGCTCAGATCTAGCCTAAAAGCAAAAGAGTTGCTAGAGTTGTTTTTGTTGGAAAAGAAAAAAGGGTGAGAGAGAGGAGATATGGTAATCTAAATAACATTACCATATCTCTTGAAATGTGGATTTACATACTCGAAACTCTTTTTTGTGTCCTTGTCTTAGTATTGTGGTTTTCGCTCCTTGGTTGGTATATTGTGTGTGTGAATACCCACAGAAAGTAAATACCCAAGAATATATTACCACTCGGAAATGCCTCACTGAAGGTAAATATCCAAGAGTTGGTAACATAGTAGGGGTGTACAACGGGCCTGTCCAGGCTGTCCGGCCTATTTATTCCATCATGCCAGGAAGGCCGGTCCTAATCTTATGGTGCCCATAATTTTATCGGGCACGAGCAAGCCGGATAATGCAAGTAACACAAAAGATACATGTAAAACATGTATTGTGGTTGCAAAAACTATGACCAATAGGGCTGTGTAAAAAAACCGGAACCGCGGATTTCACCCGTATCCGTCCATAAAATTGCGGGTGAAATCCAATCCGCAAGAGCTATGGGCCGGACACGGGTGGGATTCTCAAATCCGCACATTTACACGGTTTGGTTGCGGTTGGACTTTGCAATCCGCGGACCCCTAATCCGCAACCGTCCGTCCGTGGCACACCCCTAATGACCAAACTTGAACAGGTTATCGAGCAGGAGAGTAGGTCGAGCACCAAAACTCGAATAAAGCCGGCGTCCTCCCAGCTAAAATAACCGGGCAGGCCCATGACAGGCTGTTAGGCATCCCTGGGCTCCTTTGGACCCTGACGGCACATTGCAGGACACAGGCCTCCACGCATTCCGATTTTCTAATTACGTACTTTATTAAGTCTTGCACACAGGTTACTCTAACTGAAGAACGGTGCGTTATTTCATTCGAGAGTGTCCTTGCTCAACTAACTGATGGAGAAGAATGAATTCTTATTAATTAATATAAGGGAAGCTATGTTTACCGAACCCGATCTCTTAAACTGACTATATTATCAGGGACTTGGGAACGGGCAGCTGGTAATTTGGCATCCCAGTTCTTCCTTCTATAGGTGAAGTTTCAAGTTTCCACGATGGTCCTTGCAGTGCATGGCAAGAACATGATTTGTACAGGGTTAAGAGGCAAAATACCCCAAAATCGACCCCAACTTTGTGAAAATGCCCTGGACGTTAGGAAAAAGATCAAAATTCCCTAATTCGTTACTTTTGGGGCATTTTGATCAAAATTGGGCATCTTGACCGGTCAATGGAGTTTTGAAATTCCATTTTTATCCTTTTTAATCAAAATGCCCCAATCCACCACCGCCGGTCCGCCACCACCAAACGAACAACCACCACCGCTGCCACCACCGCCGTCGCTGCCACCACCACCACTACCACTAGAACAACCACCACCACCAACGCTACCGCCACTACCACCGCCACCGCCACCACCACCACTACCACCGCCACCACTACCACTAGAACCACCGCCACCACTACCACTGCCACTAGAACCACCGCCACCACCACCACCATCACCTGAACCCTAAATCCTGAACCCTAAGTCCTGAACCCTAAACCCTGAACCCTAAATTTTAAACATTGAACCCCAAATTATGAACCATGTACCCTGAAGGCCAATTTCGACTACTTAACTCTCTCTAACGGAAAATCTAACGATCTTTTTTCCTAACGTCCGGGACATTTTCACAAGATTGGGGTCGATTTTGGGGCATTTTGCCACTTAACCCCAATCATAATTATAAATTTTTTATCTTCTCGCACTGAGTTGTTTAATGCAATCACTGGCAGCTTAATTTACTTTTTATGTTCTGCAATTTTATGTTAAAATTAGCAAAATATTCTTAAACATAATGCAATTCCTTCGTGGTTCAAATCTAGTACTTCATGGATACTCCAATTCTATTGCACATCACTTATATATCGATATGCAATCTTTGTATAGTTGTGATTCACCAGACGCACTGATTAATATCAAAAAACAAAAACCCTTGTTCTCCTGCTTATTAATCATGTCAACTCCCAATGATTTTTTCTGATCATCATCATTCTCCTTCAGTGACGTCTTGATCTTTTTGCAGCAATCAGTTATAGTCATCAATTTTTTTTTGTTTTGAGAAACTAAAGCTTAACTATACAATACCAGAAGAATGTTAAGGTGAAAAAATGTCACCAACCAACAAAATAGAAACTTATTTGCATTTTGCAGCAATCAGTTATAGTTATCAATGTTTCACCCTGGCACAGTATTTTTTTATTTTTCAGAGTTCATACATGTTACCTTCATTGGTAGTGTGTACTATGCCAGGTTGTTGGTTGAGTCACAGTCTCATCGTAATCTACTGAGCTCCGAGGTTTTCAAATTTCCTATTTGATTGGATATATCTTTGATTGGGGCGCATTACCCACTATAATTTGTTAATATTCAGTATAAAATAATGTCATATTGGTGAGCTAGAGTTTACACATGTATGGTGTTTTTGATGTAAGTAATTTGAGTAATTACATAAAAGTTTTAGCATGGTTAAATATCATTTTACCTTTGAAAGCGTATTCCAATTTCACCTGAGAGCTATGATTCAACACCACTTCGGTTAATTCGAATGAGAGTTCTCCATTTCTTGATCAAAGCTAATTAACTTAAAATTTTCGTTCTTGGGAAACGAGCACAACCGACCTTAGCTCAGTTGGCAGAGCGGAGGTCGCTAGCTAGTGCTAGCACAGTAGCAGATGATCCTTAGGTCACTGGTTCGAATCCGGTAGGTCGGATATAATACTTTTTTAAGGGATCTACGCTGCTTATTGGATTTTGTTTTTTTAGCGTGACATTTTTTTTTGTATTTATGTTAGCTGTCATCCATTATATAAAGGCCTATATAAGAAGCAAGATAGCATTGTAAAAGAGTTAAGATCTTTTCTAGTCTAAGTATTTCCTTTGAGAGAAAGTTGTGTGAGTTTTAAAACTAGGGTTTACGTATTGCCTCCATTGTAATTTCATCGTCTTGGTAATAATACTTTGAATTTATATTTATTATTTGGTGATTCATCTACATAAGATCATAAGGGTGTAGTTTGTAGGTTTTTCTGCAGCTACATTTTGGCGCATAGAAACAACTTGGAGGAGTAAGAGGATTTATCCTCACTTGTTGAGTTGTCTTGAAAAATGGTTTCAGTTCATCATTTTTGTGTTTTAAAAAGCTTTCTATCATCTTGTTTTCACAATACAGGTGTTGAATAACTCTTTATTTTTGAGTTTCATCATATTTTTCCTGTTTTCATCGTTCTTAAAATTTTAGATATGGAATTCGGTTGGACTTTTCTTATGTTTTCAAGTTTTCTCAGGTTTTGAGAACACAAATATTAGGAGACATTCACCATCGTTGACATTTTTCAAGAGTATTATCAAGTTTACGATTTATCGTTCTAAGTTTGTGTTAACTCAGTGAGTCCCATAACTTGGAGTCGGTATTGATAATTTGTCAGTGAAGTAACATTTGAGCATCAAGATGGTGAGAGTAACATCTAGAGCAGAACACGTAATAGCCAAACGAAGGAGCAGTCGGGTCACAAAGAGGAGGAGATTAAGAGAAGAGATGGGAGAAACATCAGCAGCGAGAGACACTAACAAGGTTATTTATGAATATCTCGCTCAACCGAACGATAACACTAACAAGGTTATTTATGAGGAAGGACTTGTCCATACAACTGACACAGATACTGAAAAGGATGATGATCAAACAACTCGCTATGAGAGAAAAAACTCTGGCAATGAAGGTAATATGACTATTGAAGAATTGAGAAGAAGGTTAATGGAAGAAAGATAGAGAGAGAGAGATTGCTGAAGAACAAGAAAATCTCGTGCGACTGAACGCAGCATTAATAGAGGAGAATTACAGATTTAATGAAGAAAGATCACACACTGCTTTAGAATCAAGGACCAGTAGGAGCACCTCAAGAAGAAGTAGGTTAAGTCGCAGACATGAAAGAGAAGAAAATCGCCCTGAACACCATCGCAAAGAGGAAAGAGAAGAGAATCGCCCTGAATATCAACCCAGGGAATCAAGAGAAGAAAATTACCAAGATCGTCATCACAGAGAAAGGAGTGAAGAAAACTTCCAAAAGCGAAGTCAACCAAGAGAGACCGATGAAGATGAAGAACATCGAAGGCGAAGCCACTAAAGAGAAGAGAGTGAAGAGAAGGGACGTCGAGTGCGAACTCGCACTAGAGAAAACAATGAAGGAGAGGATCATCGAAGGTTACATTATCGCAGAGAGACTAGTGAAGAGCGAGATATTCACATTGCTAAGGAGCAAAGCTTAAGAGATCAGAGGTACTTGGAAAACGCTTTAAGGCAAAGTAGAAAGGAAGAAGAGGAGAGGAGAGGAGAGCAAGACAACCTGATGAAACGAATATGAACCGCACTATATTAAGGGAATTAGATGAAATGAGAGCAATAATGAATAACCAGCACAATGGAGGAGGAAGGATGCAGTTGGAAGAAGAGATCGAGGAAGCAAGACGATTTCCATTCGCATTAAAAATCTTATATGCGAAGATCCCCACAAAGTGTACTCTGCCCACATTCAGCAATATATTTGACGGGACGGGAAGCGCCATTCAGCACATCAAAGCTTATTTTCTCACGCTTCTTCAATGGGAGAGTTACGATGCGGTGTTGTGCAAATATTTCCCAGCTAGCTTAACAGGAGAGGCTCTCGCATGGTTCGGAGGCCTGCCAGAGGGATCAATTTCATATTTTGACCAGCTGCGACGTATATTCCTTGAGATTTACATCAACAACAACTTATAGAGGCCAGGAATAAAGACAATCTTTACTCTAAGAAAAAGACAGGGAGAGAGCTTTCGAAGTCTGATAACGCGATGAAGAACAATGTGTAGCGAACAGTCAGGGCGAATATCTGAAAGAAACCTGATCCTCGCATTTATTAACGCATTATGGGCAACAGACCTGCTATATACCCAAATATTCAGAATGAGAGATAAGTTGAATATGAAAGAGTTAAGAGAGTACCAAGAAGAGTACATCGCGTTGGAAGAAAAGCAGAGGGAAATGACAGTTCAACGGCCTTCTGCGAAAGAAGGAACTTCTCGACTTCTCCCACGCACAAATAAATGCGATAACATGTACTTCCCAAACAGAATATGGAGATCCATCCGCTGAAATCGACAAAAGCAGGTGGCAATGTCGAGCATTGATGAAGAAATGTTCAAAAGGGAATATAGAAACAGGAGTTATGGGGAGAATAATCGAGAAATGAGATATGACGATCAGAGAGGAAGGTTCAATGGTCGGAGATTCGGGGAGCGCAGATCGAATGCGCGAACATTTGAAGAAGTAAAATTTTCGAAACTGAACTCATCCATAGAGAAAATTTGGGAAGAAGTAATATTGATGGAGGAAATTCTAATCCCACCGAATTTTAGAATTGAGCCACTTCCAGGATGACGCGGCAATGAGTTTTGTGCATACCACAGATTCCACGGGCATTCCACCAATGACTGCAGAAACGTACAACGGATCATATTGAGATTAACTGAACAAGGAAAGTTGAATCACTTCTTAGCTTCGCATGCAACATTGCCCCCCACCCCAATGAGACAGGAATCCCAACCACCGCAAGGAAATCAACCAGCTCGAACACTCCTCATCGAGATAGAAAGGGATGATAGATACCTAAATTGGAATTCAATCATACACTCATCAAAGAGCATCGAAGATTTTCATGATAATGCGTTAAAAAATGTTCACAAGCGTGACTAACTCTAGAAGAGTGTATTTGATGGGAAAAGGGCCAACGATCAAGACATGTCATTACGTCACATGGTCAGTTTTTAAGCAAGATTTCATTGTTTATGAGCTCAATATGGTATCGAAAAGCCCGTTTTACCGATTTTAATAGTAATTATGCCAAATTTTGAGCCGTTAGAGCAGTTTTGAGTTTCCTAATTAAATAACTCAAGAGGACTGTATTTTGATAGGAAAAGGGCCAACAACAAGACAAGTCAGTACGTCACATGGTCCTCTGTCTTAAAGAAAAGATTTCATTGTGTATGAGCTCTTAAAGGTTGTTTTCTGGTTTCAAAGCGCTTTTAAAAGGTACTTCCTACATATTAGGAAAATATCCTGTTTGAAACCAATGACCCGAAATTTGTAGAAAACTTAGGAGGGATCTATTTTTATTGGAAATGGTGTTTAGATTTTTGGAAAATTCCATAATATGGTATCAGAAATCTTGTTTTACCGATATAATAGTAATTCTGCCAAATTTTGACCATTACAACAATTTTGAGTTTCGTAAAATAACTCAAGAGGAGTGTATTTTGATGGGAAAAGCGCCAACGATCAAGACATGTCACTATGTCACATGGTCGTTTTAAGCAAGATTTCATTGTTTATGAGCTGTTAAAGGACGTTTTCTGGTTTCAGAGCGGTTTTAAAGAGTACTTCCTGCATACTAGGAAAATATCCGTTTTGAAACCAATGACCAGGGATTTGTAAAAAATATAAGCATGGATCTATTTTTATGGGAAACGGTGTTTAGATTTTAGGCAAATTCCATAAAAATTTGACTGTGAGTTAGAAGAAATACAAAATTGTCACTGACTATCAGGGTAAATTATTAATCAGAAAAAAATCTTGGAATTAACTTCTCTTGCAATGAGATTTTAGTGGGAAATCATGTGAGAATTGAGATTTAAGAAGAAGAAACCTAGGGTTCTGAAGGAACATACCAGTACTCTCTCTGATTTTTGGAAAACGGATTTACTTGCACCTCTTTTCGTATGCTACTTTTACTTACACATTGCTTACAACATATTTCTATTAATATGATCCTGGGGCGAAGCCAGTTCAAAGCTGTGAAGCACCGACATGCCAGTTGAGTAGCATGGACGTGCCTAAAATGGTCTGATGTCCGTGTCAGACTGCATCAGACACTTGGACACGTGCGTATATAGGACAGACACATCGATGACATCACATGCATGTCACTAATTATTTTAGTTTGAATGTCTACTAAAAATGTCCGAATACTTTGTATATGTGTTTTATTAAATTTGTTATTCTCAATAATTTAGTAGGACCGTTTTGAAATTACACTCATAATTAACTTAAAATTTGCTAGCATGGAGATAATCCCATATCCGCATCACAAATTTAACAGTATATAAAATTTGCTATAGTATAATCCTATGATCTTTGTATATAAAATTTATTTAATTAATATATATATAAAGGTGTTCGCGTCCTAGATTGAATTACAGTATCTAAAGGTTAGCACCTTTGCCACTAATAACAGAAAGACACAAGACACCCTTATCAGTTTCAGAGAGACTCAGATTCTGAGGGATACGACAAATTCATTCATCGTAGTAACAGTTTTCATTGTAATAATAGTTTTCATCCTCGTCATAGTGTGCTGGATCATCGCTATCGTTGGAGGCTCCGAAATTCCGAAATTCATCTTCGAAGAATTTAACCACGCATCCCTCCGAGGCTCTTGTAAAACTTAGAACCTCCGACGTAACTGCTTCTTTGCTTTTCTGCCTAGTCACATTATAATAGAACGTATCATATGTAATAGTCATCGTCTGCAAAGATTTCGCATTCTTCAAAATCAATTCCACCCATCTCAACTGCCGCCTTGTCCTCCCACTAAATGCACCAAAGAAAACTGTCTGGAGGTGTGGAAAAAAATCTTCATTTTCATCATGTTCTTTTTCGTCAATATGATCAGACGAATGATAGAACTGAGGTGAAATTAAAATAGACAGACAAACACAATAAGAATATCTTTCTAGAGAGAATAACTGTAAACCCAAGACTTGCTTAAACAATTAAGACGAATATTCAGAAGCAAAAGTTTTGGGCACTTGCCTCATAAAATGCAAGGTAATCCAGATTTGGTGCTGCTTTGAGGAAAGAAAATATCATTTTATCTGCGGTTGCTCCATAATTTAACTCCAATCTGTTCAAATTATGATATGTAGGTTGGTTGCTCAGAAAACCGTCTATAACGGCAAAAACCTATTCATCACAAGGCAGTGCCAACAAATATATTAGTTTCAAGAATTCTGATCGACCATATAGACATCAAAGCTATACAAAGACAGAAAGATACCTGGTCGGTTTCAACGTGTAATGATAGACACCTGACATGTGAAAGTGCTCGAAGAAACTTTTTTATTGCCTGAATTATCCGACGCTCCTCCCATTCTGATCCATAAAAATCATCACAGTAAAACGCAACTTCTGCTTTATCAAGTGTTAGAAAGCTGGACATTTCATAATCCTTCGCCACACGAGGAAGTGAAGCGGTAAACAATATGCGGTTTAAAAAATTTGTGCTAAGAAATATTGTTGGATAGCTAATATTATGATGTCTACATAATCTATATAATTGACTCTCAATAATATTAAGAGGTCTATCATTTTATAATTTTTTTTACTGAATTTAGCTACTTTTTAATTCTTTTTGACATCAAAATTAGTCTTTTCCTCCATTTTAACTTTTATACACGGCATATGATGTGCCATATAGTGTTCCATCCCATAGTGGATGCTTTCAAATGGGAGTTCTCTTTCAATGTGATTCAGTGAAGAAGTTGGTCCCATTTAGAAGCCCATGATCTTAGTGTGAGCTTAGGAAGTGGTGGGACTAACTGATATCCACTTAAACAAACAAATGACGATGAAGTCTGATTCAATGTTTTCAATGGAATATGCACAAAATCGGATTCAATATTTTCTTCTCTGGATAATCTTCACTTCATTTAAAGCAAATTAAAGCATAGAGTTACAACAAGAGAAATATATATAGCTGATCCAATGGTACACCGACTCTTTCCATGTCTTGCCCATCAGTCGCTTGGTAGCATCATCAGGGTCGTTGGTTTGAATATGCCTCAGGATTTGGTAAAGTGGATCACTTATGATCCGGTGCTTCTCACTTGTGTAAAATTTCATTATTTTCGTCTTAAGATCGTACCACGAGTATGGTGATTATTTTGCAGTCATAACACGTTCGATTAACGGACATTTCGTTGCATCAAAAGGAAGATAGTATGATCGGAAACCCAAGAAACTATGAAGAAATCACAATTACTTTTGATTCTTGTAGGATTGAGATTCGTTTATTACATTTCAAACAGACAACGACTGATGTTGTTTACTATCAAAAGCAAATTAGTGATTCATACCAACTTTTATTCAGAGAATCCCCAACAAGCAAGATGGCCGTTTTTTTTTGAATCTTTATATAAACCGGCCGATATTGATAATTTTCATCCCGTTTTTTTCAAAAAACGGTTTTAGGTAGTTAAATGTCTACGTGGCAGTTAACCTCCTAGGTAAAAGACAACTTAATCCTCGTCTTAGTTCGTAACCAAACCGGGATCGAGTCAACTCAGTGACTCGTTGCAGTGAAGAAAATGTGCTTCCTCTGTAACGGTCGGATTGTAACGGTCTTCTTCAGCTTCATTCATATAAATTAGGCCTTATTGCAGAGAAGAACCCTAGTGTTTCTCATACTCAACAGATCAAAAAAACAAAAACAAAACAAGACATGAGCCAAAGTGAAGTAAACTCTCTAGGCAGCAACAGCAACAACAAGGTAAGATTCAAAAAAACCCTAATTTCATGTTCTATCTGTGAACAGGGAAGTCATGATCCAAAGGTATGTCCTTGGATTTATTCCAGGCGCAAATATATACCATGTAATGGTATAAGGCAACTATTGTTTCAAAAACAAAAGAAACAAATGGAAAAATGTTTTTGAAGTGTTCAATTCCAACCTGTTAGTACTTTGAATGGTTTGACGATGCCATGGATCATGTCAAATGCAAGATGGTGAAATTACCAGTAGAGAATGGTTGTTACGCTTGCGGAGAATCTGATCACTGCTTCAAAAACTGCCCACTGCAAAATCAAACCTGCAACAAAGATCACTGCAAATCAAAGATGGAGATGAAATTTTGCAAGAACGAACACAACAAGAACATAGCATACCTCACTTGTACAGATTGTGATGGTTTTAAGTGGGTCTCAGATGAAGTCTTCATTGCTGCAAAAAAAAGAATTATGCATTCAAGTTTACAACTTAATGCCATATGTAAGGAACTCAACAATCTAAAAATGTAACCTGCAAATGTACTAATAAACAACCTGCCACTTTTCATTCATCATTATTTCAAGTCTACAAGCCCAATAAATATTGTCTACTTAGCTTTCTTAAACACAAACACTGTCTTTAAAAGACTGCAAACATAAAAAAGAGAAAAAAAAAATATCTCAAATCATTTCTTCTTAGCCTTTCCATTTCCCCTTCCCTTTAATTGTTTTATATTCTGAGATACAGATCCAATGCCAAAGAAGTTCTGAGAAAGGTTATTTCCTATAGATGTTGGTGTAGAAGATGGTGCTATAGATGGCAGACTCATAGGTGCTGTAGAAGCTGGATTAGAAGATGGTGCTGCCAAGGGATGACTGCCAAGTCCCGTAGAACATTCACCAACAAATGATGCAGTTCCCTTCTTCTTGTTTGACTTAGCTGCACCCCTAACTATGGTGGTTTGACTTGTCTCTATGTTGGTGAAGGTGAAGTTTTCTGCATCGCATTCAGTCCTTTGCCTCTTTGTAGTTGGATTAGATCCCACTTGACCACCAGCACATGTTCTTTTGTTGTGATTAGTAATCTCTCCACATTTCCCACACCTCCTTTTTCTCTTCTCAACACGAGGTTCATCATAACTTCTTACCCTCTTGCTTCTGGGTCTTCCTGGTTTCCTACTGTGAGGAGGGTTCAAGATCTTCTTCTTCATTTTTGGCTGCAAGAAGAAAGAGGGGTGAGATAAGATAAGATATGGCAGATAGTTGGTGGTTATAGAAACCCTAAATACATAGAAGGGAATCTACAAAAGTAAAAGTATACAAAAGTAAAAGTAAATGCACTTACATCAACGTAGTTGAGAATATAAATAAGGCATATAGTTACAAATTTAAGAAAAAAAGTACCTGGACCCATTCACTTTTATCATCTAGTGGTGCAAAAGTTGGTGCATATGTGGCCTTATAGTTCTCTACTGAATAGTAATCACTGTAGTACCTGCTCAAGCAGAGTATTTAAAGGTTAGTGTCAGATACATTTAACTAGAAAAGTAACAACAAACTAGAAATTGCATAAAAAAAAACTAGACAAGGTACAAATTTAAAAAAGAAAAATCTTACTTTCTCCATTGTGGCCTTATGGTATGCAATGCACTCACTGCATGCATACAAGGGAACCCCCTCAACTGCCACTACAAACAAGAGCAAGTCTTGGCAAGGATGTTCACTGTGAACACAAAGTTCTTTGGACTAGTCACCATATATAACTCTCCAGCCACACAAGGGTCAACACCATAATCAGTCACAAAATCCAACATTTTCTTAATCAACTTAAGAGCACTAGGAACCAAATTTCCATCTACCCATGATGCAGATTCAGTCCTCTTATTGTACCATGTACCCATCACTAAGTTAGCATACATTATGGCTATCATTATAATTGGTTTGTTTCTCATCTTGCAGATCATATTGTTAAAAGACTCTGAAAAATTGTTGGTCATATGTTCACAACAGTGAATAGGGTTAAAAATGGCCCTGGACCATGTAGCAGGATCTTGTCTCCAAAGATAAGCACCAGCTGCAACATTCTCTTTCACAATATTGTCAAAATGTTCCTGCGCAGCCAATATATTGATAACAAATATCAAACAGTGCATAACCAAACCAAAAATTAGCTTAACTTCCCTGTCAAACAGTGCATAAAACCAATAACAACTACCTGAAAATGCTTTTCTTTGTCTGCTTTTGCTGCATTCCACAAAGAACAGTATAAATCCAGACCCTTGTAATACTTCTTGAAATTTTTGTATAAATGTCTGCATTTTAACACATTGCAATTAAAGTAAGGCCTTTAACTGATCAAGTATACAAAAGTTAAAGTTACAGAAGAAAGTTGCCTCCAACAGTATCTGTGGTGATGGCTAGGGAAGACTATAGCAACATCTTCCAATAAACCTTTTTGCCTATCTGAAATGAAAGCCACTTGCACTGGATGTGTTAATATTGCAGACTTCAAATGCTTCAAAAAAGTGATCTAATTTTCGTTTGTTTCAGCTCTGCATACCATAATTCCTAACATTACTAACCCATTATGTCCATCAAGTGCAGTTGCAGCCATCAATACTCCTCCAAACTCTCCTGTTAGATGGCAGGCATCAAGCCCTATAACTCCCCTGCATGCTCTGCAAAAACCTTTCATTGTAGGTTCAAATGAGACTGTCATACTTTCAAATGTGTTTTCCTTAGTGTCAAATGTGAACTTAGCAACAGAGCCTTCATTACACTTGGTAAACATGCTGCAAAAGGATGGTACTTCATTGTAGCTCTCTTTATAATTACCATATAATGACTCTAAAACTAGATTCCTAGCCTTCCATGCACACTGATATGGTATATTAACACGCTTTTCAGCTAAGAAGTCTTCCTTGATTTTATAAGGGTCTGGAACAACTTTTTTAAGCTTATTCTTCATCTGATCAAGAACAAAATCCTTTAAAAAATGAGGATCAGCAGATCTATTCCTATTTTTGTGATCCCCTTCACACTTGTGTTCCAAATTCATTTTCCTAAGAACAAAAGTATTCTCACCCTCCTTCTTGCTAGCATACACAAACCAAGGACAATCATGTTCTTTCTTAAACCTACACTCAGCCTTAATTCTAAAGGGAGCACTTCTATCCAACCTAAATTGACACTTATAAAGAACACAAAAACCTCTGAGATGTTTCTTAAATGCTTGCTTACTTTCAAATCTAGTTTTTACCTCCATTTTGGTAGGATCTACAGGAGTAAATACCTCTTCTTCAGGGAATAGATCTCCATCATGCTCACCCTTCATGTACTCACCAAAATCATCATCAAAGTCATCCATGTATGAAGGTCTTTCATCCACATCCTTACCTTCACATTCAAGATCGACATCAGTACCATATAATAAGTTACAAATTAAAATAAATGAAATAATTTATAAATGAAATATACCTTTTTCTTTGTCTTCTTCTTCATTGTCTTCTTCACTGTCTTCTTTTTCTTCTTGCTCTTCTTCATCTGACCCATACTATATGTCTTCATCACTGTCATATAATGGAGAAGCTTCTGGATCCTCAATTGGGTGACATTTATCTATTTTAATGTTTTCTAGCTGAATATTCTCTACATCATCATCAAGGTCAATGGATTGGGCTGGTTTTGACTGACTGCAACCACTCTACTAGCATGAGAATTTTTGGGAATAGGTACCTCTTCATCTTGTTGTAGCATATCTGTGAAACTCAGCTTTCTTGATATACCTTCTGCTGATTTATCCACACTATTTAGCCTTGGAGATCTTCTAGGAGTAGTTTTCTTACTAACTCTCTTCTTTGGTGTAGTCTTTGGAGTCCCAAACTGTGTATCCTTCATCCCCATCCACAAACATATACACCCATCATCATTCACATAAGAATCCTCCCAAAAATTATCAAAATCATCATTATTTACCAATGGCTGTGACATACAGGGATCCTTAAACCAATATAAACAATACTTCTCCTTAGACCAATCCAAAGACAATCTAGAATACACCATATACTCAACCTTCCTCAACTCTGTTTCATCTCTATAACACTCAGGAAATACCAAAGTCTCATTCCTTGGCTCCACATACACACTAATATTCCTCAATTTGAATAGACTGCAACACAAATAAAAAAAGGGCAAAAATCAGATAAAACCCCCACTGAAACTAATTAGAACACATACACACCAAATCCCCCACTGCACAACTGAATTTCAATTACAGTAAATTAGTACACTTTTTTTTCCATATCTGCCGCTATAAGTAAATCATTATGGAACCTTCATCTAGTTGAAATAAACAACTAGAACATGAAGAAAATGTCTGCATTTAAACAAGTCTGAAAATTACAGCAAGTAAACCTCCACATGAATATGAGAAACCACATAATGTCCATATAAAACCTTAACCTTGACACATTAATCTTCTATTATGGCGTAAGATCTTTATTTAGTCCAACTAAATGGCTACAGAATAGTGAACAAAATGGTCCATATCAGAAAGTATTCTGCCATACAGGGCATAAACTTGCTCTATTAAATTTCACCCTGTGACAACATCTAGAAAGTATCAAAATACCACATGTAAGAAGAACTTCATTAATAATTAAGGTATATAGCAGCAGAATGTTGGAATTTAAGCTCTATCAATTAGCCCAAATAACCCCCCCACTGAATCTAAAATTGAGAGGGGTGAAACCTATATAACTCAAATAAACTCTAATTAAGCAATGATTCATACAAACAAATACTCAATCATGAAATTTATAACCTTATTAAACAATAAAGGAACTCATGCATTTCAAATAAACCCTAATTACAAAAGGGGAAAAACAGAAACCCTAGAAATACAAATCAATCGATCAATCATTGATTTTCATCATATATTAAGTCACGGATTACGTTAATCTCACCTTGATTCAGATGTTTTCAATCCCAATTTGTAATTCATCTTCACTCTATCAAAACCGTCTCAGAAACCCTAGATTTCCAGAAACCCTAGTTTTCCAAATACGATCTGTTTTTCACTAACATCTACGTCTTACACTGCTACTGCTTCTTCTCTAATAATCAGTTGCCCTAATCGCTAACCCTAGTTTCAACAGAAGGAGAACGAAGAGAAATAATGGAAACGATAGAGAGAAGGAAGAGAAGGAACGAACGACAGAAAGACTGAAAAAAATGAGAACTAATTTCACCCCAAGCGTCTTTGAAGTGGGTAAGGGTATAGTGGTAATTCTACGGACTGAGTTTGACTAATTCAACGCCGAAGACCGATCTGGTGGGTCCATGCGTTAAATTCGGAAAGGCCAGTTTATGAAAGACTTTAAAATGTTGGCCGGTTTATTAATTATATGGTTTGAAGCAGGTCACTTTATTAATTTGCCCAAAGATTTTTGAAGATATTTCCTATGCCAGAATTATTGAGCAGTGGTTTTGAAGCCTCCAGTCCAACACTGGTTTGCAAGACCCCTACCAGTTTATTAATAAGAGACAATAAAACAGAAGGGAATATGATATCGGACCCTTAGCATCCACAAAAATAAAATAAATAACAATTCCAAATGTTAGAGATACCGAAGGTATGCTCATAAGTTCAAACATACTAAACCTTCTAGTTATTTAGGAAAATCTGATTCGAAAATATTGTCATTTCTTGCCCGCCTGCCTAAAGGTCCATACAGTCTGAGCCTGAATTTAATTCTCTATAAACACGAGATACTTGCAAAGATAACTCCTCCATGTTATAAATTTGGGTCCCCCAATTTTGTCAATCGCCATGGCGGGATACTAGCAACTGTATTTTTTCTGCAGCTACACTGATAAGAGCTAAAGACGACCCTATAATTCTTGGATTTGATGTAGGTAAAAAAGATAAAGATGAACAATAACAAAATAAAGATAGGTATCAATATTTAGAGAAGAAGATTGATTAACATACACATGATAAAGACAAGTGTAAATGACTAGATAAGATTTCAGCACAAGGATGTAAGTGGTTCAGCTATTGAAGCTTACATCCACAAAGGAACTTATTCATTAGATTTAGATTACAAACACTTAACCCTTCACTCTTTTGTATTATCCAACTCTCAAACTCTTTCACTTACAATGATGTTTCTCTCTCTTTCTGAGGTTCTTTTTCTCAATTCTATTACCTAAGTTACATATTTATAGGCGTGATACGAGTGGAAATTTTTCTAGTATTTATCGGACTAGATATGCTTCAACCCTCCCAAGTATCGCTTGCAGGTATGTCCTTTCCAATACCAGCTTGAGGATTTCTCTCTCTATCCTTATTTGGAATATTCTTGGTTCCATACGATCCGTTTGCCTTGTTACCTGTTATTCTGACGCTCGTACTTCCTCTCACAGTTGTATTTCATCTCTTCTGTTGCTGCATTTAATGCTCTGATGGAGATTCAAACTTAACTGTCAGATGGTTTGACCGCTTTTATACGTGTGACATTAGGAAGCAGCATCAGGTAACGACAGGTTATCACTAATGGATGGATATTCAGGATATAATCAAATCCCTTTGGTTGAAGAAGATCAAGAACACACGGCTTTCTTCGCACCAATAGGATTATATTGTTATATGAGAATTCCTTTTGGTTTAAAAAATGCAGGTGCAACATATCAAAGAATGGTAGAAAAGATATTCGCGAAATGGGTGCATACAACATTAGAAGTCTATAAGGATGATATGCTAGTGAAGAGCAAAAAGGCAGTAAATCATGTTGAAGACTTAAAGGAAATATTTGAACAGATGCTGCAATTTAAAATGAAGATAAACCCAGCAAAATGCATCTTTGGAGTAGCATCAGGGAAATTTTTAGGTTACATTGTATCAAAGGAGGGAATTGAAGTGGACCCAGAGAAGGTGCAGACAGTTCGAGACATGCCATCACCCACAACAGTAAAAGACGTGCAGAAATTGAATGGACTACTAGCTTCATTAGGCCGGTTCATCTCACGTTCCTCAGACAAATGCAAGCACTTCTTTAACATCTTGAAGAAGGGAACTAAATTCGAATGGACGGATGAATGCGAGAAAGTGCTACAAAGTATTAAGGATTATTTAATGAATTTATCAATTTTGCAGAAAGCAGAGCCAGGAGAAGAATTATTAATATATTTAGCATCAACACCGCACGCGTTAAGTGACGTATTGCTCCGCCTAGATGGAGGAATTGAGAAGCCAATCTACTACATAAGTAAAACTTACAATTCCGCAGAGAAAAATTACACAAAGGTCGAAAAGCTTATCCTCGCACTGGTCTATGCAACACAAAAGCTCCGTACGTATTTTCAAGCTCACAAAATAAAAGTACTAACAAAAGTACCAATCGAATCTGTAATGAAGAACTCGAAAAGATCAGGAAGAATAGAAAAATGGAACGCACAAGTAGGACAATTTGGAGTGAAATACGAAATATTATCTTCACCAAAATCACAGGTTATCACGGACTTCTTGGCAGAATTTCCATTAGAAGAAGACGAAGGTGTAGAAGAAATGATAGATATAAATGAAGATCAAGGAAATCCTAAAGATTTGTTAACAGAGCGTAACTCAAACAGATGGGAGATATTAGTAGATGGATCATCAAATGGAGAAGGAAACGGAATCGGAATATTATTCATTTCACCAAAAGGAGCAAGAATGGCTTACTCTTTCAGATTGGAGTTCGCATCCACCAATAATGAAACAGAATATGAAGCGGTGGTGCATGCGGGAAAAAATCGAAAACATAAGTTGGAGGCACATATGCAGGAAAGATAATCGATTCGCAGATGCATTGGCATTCATTTATTATATGTTAGTGGATCCTATTGCAAGGTATATAAAGATAGAGAAGATATCTTCCCCATCAATTAAAAAAGAAGACGAAGAAGACACAGATGTTATGATAGTGGAGAACACAGAAGAAAGGCAAGCGGATAAAGACGCAGATTGGAGAACCCAACTTCATCTATATATGGAAAATGGAGAGGTTCCAAGAAACAGATTAGAGGCGCACAAGTTAAAGAGTCGGGCGACAAATTACGAATTAAGAGAAGGCGTACTCTATCGAAGATCATTCCTTGGACCATCACTCAGATGCTTAACACGGAAGGAAGGAATGGAAATCTTTAAGGCAATGCACTATGGAGACGCAGGGAACCATAGTGGAGGAAGATGCTTAGATTACAAAACAAAGATGCAGGGGTACTACTGGCCATACATGCATGAGGACGCAAAAGAGGTATCTAGGCGATGCGAAGAATGCCAACATCACGGGAAAAAGATACATGCACCAGGAGTGGCGCTAAACTCATCAACAAGTGTATGGCTATTTGCAAAATGGGGCCTAGACATTGTAGGTCTATTTATACCAGGAACAGGATAGAGAAGATACTTAATCGTGGCAACAGACTACTTTACCAAGTGGGCGGAAGTAAAAGCAGTCCAGCATATCCGAGATCGAGATGTATTCACATTCATATTTGAGAATATCATTTGCAGATTTGGAATTCCTGTGCAATTAGTCTATGATAATGGAAAGCAATTTGAGGGCGAAAACATAAAGATGCTGCTTAACGCGTTCAAGATCCAAAGTGGAAAGTCAACTCCTTTATATCTGCAGAGCAATGGGCAGGCTGAGGCAACTAATAAAACAATTGCGGATATATTTAAGAAGAAGCTGGAAGGGCACGATAAAGGATGGTGCGAACAAGTACATAATGCAGTGTGGGCATATAGAACAACGCGGAGAGAAGCTACAGGAATGTCACCCTTCTGTCTAATATATGGAGTAGAGGCGGTGTTGCCAACTGAAGTTATCATCCCCACAACAAAGAAAGAAGCATGGGAAAAGAACCTGAACACAGATTTTATCTTAAAAAAACTTGATGATCTAGAAGAAAATAGAGAAATTGCTCTGCAACATATGGAGAATTACCACAAAAGACTAGCCTGAGAATATAACAAGCACGTCAAAAAAAGACAATTCCAACCAGGAGAACTAGTATTAAGAGAAATACCGCCCTACCAGAAAGGAGGAGATGGAAAACTAGAGAAGACATGGGATGGGCCTTATTTAAACAAAAAGGGTTGTTGGAAATTGAGCGTATGAATTAATGGATAGTGAGGGAAGGAACACGAGGCGCAGGCTTGAACACCCATGGAACAGATTATATCTGAAGAAGTACTATCCGTAGACCATGCGACATTCATCATACACCTGAAGGAAACAATCCGTACGCGAATCTAATGCATCGCAAGGGTTGAAGGAAGCGAATAATTCGCAGAGTTGTTTCCAATAAATAGTAATTATGTAGGCGAATAAATGAAGAAAGAAGACATCAGAGTTGTACTAATCAAGTGTATGAATGAAAATGAAAAATTCTTCTTCTTTATACATATTAAACATCTCAATAAAAAGGCAAAAATAAGACCTTATAATAAGACCTTAATAGAAGGCAACAGAAGTTAAAACCTCTAACTAGGAAGGCTAGGCAACCAATTTTGGCGTGCACCCTAGTTTGCATAACATCAAGAGACAATAATAGGACCTAAATCGCGTCATAATTGGGGAAAACCTAGTTAGCATGACTCAGGCGAAAGCTACACCGACCCTGGAACCCGATTCATGGATATTTGGGGTAAAATGAAAGCCCATTCAGCAGAGACGCCTTAGTCGAAAGACTAAGGTGAGAAGGTCTCTCCTAAGGAGTGTAGAAACTCAATCAGGGCGCCGGGGTACATTGTTGAGTCAAGAGTGCCTGGGGCGTACCTGGCCACTCTTGGCAAGTCCTGACTATGATACACTAGGTCCTCAAGAAACCCCACTTAGGGTGCGGTCTCGTAACCATAAGCCATATCGGCAGAGGGATAAGAGGCCGCGAACACAACTGATTGTTGCATCACTGGATGGGAAGAGCCCACCCTAACCCGGTAGGGGTAAGCTTCCTTGAAGGGGCAGTCAGGGTCGCATTGTCACGTCAAAAGTATCCTGCTGAGTCAATAATACGAAAGATGATAAAGCGAAATCAATGGACTATTACTTGAAAGAGTAATGCTCGCCTGCGATTTTGCCGCCCGACCAAATGAATAACTTGAGGAAAAATAAGACCTCTACTTAGGGAGGAGCAATAAGACCACGCAAGAAACACAAAGACCTATATATTGTGATTATATTATTATTATGCGATACTAATAGTGCAGGAATAAGGAAGGGAGGAAATAATACAATGCGATACACTGAACTAAAGATGGACAAAGAACAAAGGTGGGATAGATGAAGCACAAGCAAATCAACATGCGAGGAACAATAAGTGCACGGAGAGGAACGCATATACTAAAGACAAATCCAAAGCAATGAAGAATGGAAGCAATTTGAAGCGACATCAATATAAGTGCGGCAAAATGAGCTAAGTAACACAAACATTAGATATACATTCGATTTAATCAACAATAGATAAACATTCTCATCATATAAGCATCACATTCTCATCATGAAAGTATCGCATAAGCATTTCATGGCATAAGCATCGCATACACATTTCATGGCATAACCACTACATAAGCGTTGTAATCGCACAAGCATTTTCGAATTTTTATAAATATGAAATAATATCGCAAGATAAAGCACAAAAGAATCAATATCATGCAGGAAGATGAGGCAAAGGCAAGATAAGAATGAAGGGCATTACCAACAATTCAAAGAGAGAAGTATTCCACATCCACGAAAACATCATCATTAATCACCGCTAAAGCTCATTAACCCGAAAGCAACAAATCTCAAGCACAAGTTCCCTCATAACTAAAGAAAAAAGGCGATCATGGGCTACCAAGAAAGCATTTGATGTTCTTTACTTCTTCGGTCAGAATCATTTCCAAAGAAAACGCTCCCTCATGAACAACAAGAATCCTCAATAACAATGGAGTATGCGAAATAGAAGTTATCTCACAGAAACCACACACAACAGTTCATTACACCTCCGACATCAACAATCCACGAAGCATCATCTTTACAAAACCAAACACACTCAAGCTCAACAAAATCTCCAAAGCACCAAGCCCGTTAAAGCTTCAAGTTGTTCAACATTCACAACCAACCCTCAAACCCAAACAATATAATTCTCACAAAAATTCAACACCATCTCAACCACTCCAACACCAAATACGCAGAAGCAAAATCGAAAACAAAGAATCCTTCCATCAAGAATTTGTGATCAAGAACAACAAGTTTCGGAACTTCACAAAAGAATAGAGGCAAGTACGTACTTTTAAGTTTGGTATTCTTTCCTTCGTTCCTTCAACAACAAAGATCAAAGACTACTCTAATCGTCTCGCTCCAACAACTACAACAAGGCGGATTTTTCCTTAAAGATCGCTCTTCAAGCAATATTCAAGAAAAAAGAGGCAAAATGTAGGGGAAAAATATCGCTCGACCAATAGGAGTGCGCGTCAACATTAAGAGAGCGAGGCAATATCAAGGTTGAGTGTCATTTATACATTTCAAGAGTGCGCGTCATTTATACATTTCAAGAGTGCGCGTCATTTATACATTTTCTTGGTGCGCGTCATTTATCAACAGAGCCGCGCTCCATTATCAATAGAGCCGCACTTCAATATCCGAAATAAAGGGGTTTATTAGCTGTACTCCACTACATATTAGTTGTCATCCACTATGTAAACATATATATAAAGAGAAAGGAATGAGAGAGAAGAGGAGGTCAACTTTATCTTTTGTATTCTCATCTTCTTCCTCCATCACAAAACTAGAACTAGAGCTCTACTAGAAACCCATTAATGGAGATTCCAAATGTAATACTCATGTAATTTCAATACTCATGGTGAAGAACCATGGATGTAGATCATATTGATCGAACCATATAAAAAATCTTGTGTCTCTATTTACATTTTAGCACTTTACCTTCATCTTCATGTTGAATAAGATTTAGATCTAGAAATTGTTAAGGGGTGTTAGTTGTGGGATTTCCTGCAACTACAGACACCGGCAAGACCATGATTTAGAAGTGTCTTCACTTGGTGGCTGCTGCAGCCGGTTGCCCATAAAGTGTATAGAGAGTGCTACAAGGGAAACCAATTTTAGGAATTTTTTTGGAAATAACTGGTGGTCTATATAGAGACATTCAGTAGGAGAAAATTCATAAATAGGCAGTTTATTTTTTAGCAACCGGCTGGAGGTGCCGAAACAAGTCTTCAGCTTTATCAGTTTATTTTTTTCCATCAAACAGATAACCGGAATAGAAAAGGCAGATAATCATCATAAATAACAATATTGAACCATCTTCGGTCGGTAATATTTTTTACATGAAGCAATTGTTTCCTGTAATTTTTTTTCTTCACAATCTCAGTTCTTCATTCTACAATCCGCTGCTGATGAGGATCAACTTAAAAGCAATGAAAAATAAGAAACCGAACAAAATATGCTGATTCTAGGAAATTCATAACTCTATCGCAAGTTTTAGACAAATTTAAACACACGTCTCTCAGAGGCTCTTGGAAGATTTTGTAACTCCGATATAACTATTTCTTTCTCTTTCGGGTCGCAATAGGTAGTAGTTATAAACGATTTCTGCAAAAAATTTGCAGTTTTCAAAATTATTTTTGCCCATCGCCAGTCCCTCCCTTCCCTGCTAAATTCCTTGAACTGAACTGACCGGAGGTGTCCAAACAAGTCTTCAGTTTCATCATACACTCTATCGTCATCGTTAAACAAAAGATCAGCCTGAATTGGAATAAAAACGAAGAGACAAACATCAAAAGAACAACTTTTAAGAAGTCGTAAACAGTTTACAAATGGAAACCCAAGTTTTGCGCACTTGCCAAGTCAAATTGAAGCCTTTTCAGATTAGGTGCTGCTTTGAGGAATGCAAATATTAATTCATCTGTGGCAGGTCCGAGAATAAGGTCCAGTTTGTTCAGATTATGAAATGTTGGTAGGATGTTTACGTAGTCGTCTGCATTATCCAGTTTTACAAAAGTGGAACTAGATAATGACACAAGTAAAATGTAGGTAGGATGTTTACGTAGTCATGTTCGGCTATTATCCTGTCACTTACGTAACTTTTGATTTTTAAAATCCATGAACCCTAACTCAAATATTCACAGAATTGTTAATGACACAAGCAAAATTCTAAAACCCTTCGAATTTGAATTGAAAAAAAATAACTAGAAGAATTACCTTACGTTGATACTCTCTGTTAAATTCCAAATATTTTCTGGCAAATAAATTCAGAATTCTCTCTGGAATGAATATGTCTTTTCTAGAGGGGGAAGTTTATCATTACTTCATGCACACCGGAAAGACCTTGATTTTGTAACACTGGGGTTATCTATTTTCTTTTCTTTTATAGTGTCATCATTTGGTGCTGCTCTAGTTGGGGCTGTCTTCCCGGCTGCCCATAGAGTGTATTGCAAGTGCCTCAAAGGAAACTCCTCGATACATCGATAAATTGTGAAGGCCTGCGAACACTTGGCCCCATATTCGAAATTTCACAAAAAACCACGTACACATAATTACAGAGAAAAAAATAACAATTCACATTGGATTTGCACATCTTCTCTCTAGTTAAGAAGCTAATGCCTAACGGGGTATAACTCCTTCATGGATTCGTGATCAGTGATCTTGCTAGCCTACTCGATTCACCGCCACCTTCTGATGCAGATAAGTAAGCACACATGATCCAAATACTTGGTATTAGTATTTCGACCGGTTTCTGCTCTTTACTTTTGTTCGTAACGATCCAAATATTTGTCTTCCTCCTCCGATACGGGTTTCGACTGTTTGTTGCTTTAAGGTTGTTTGTTTGCAACGATCCTTAATTTGTCTTTCTTGTTTCATTTGTTGCTTGTTTATAATCATTGCTCTTTTAGAAATTGTGCGTTTATGATGTTCCTCTAGCCTCTAGTAATTTCTCTTGTTTAATCATTGCACTGGTAATTTCTCACTTGATAGGATAATTTGCATAAGCCATCAGTCCCTTCTCGGTATGCCTGTTATTGTCCAGCTCATTGATCTCTTGTTTTACCCCTTCCCCATCGTCTTATCCCTTTATTGTGTGTACTTTGTCTTCTCTGTAACGGGTTTGTCTTAGTATCTAGAACTAACAATACATCAATACAACTCTTTCTCTAGCTCTGATATTATTTTATTGTATCAGATTAGGTTTAGGATCTTCATCTTTTTTCTAAAAACTTCAACAACTATTTCACATCTGAATTTCGACCCAACTGTTGCAAATCTTATTATTCTTCGTAGAATTTTTTTACATTTGTTTCCAACAAATTTTGAGTTATTTTGTCAAAAGGCAGTATGTTTGGTGCGTTTAGTGTTTAATTAGGGTTCCGGTCGTGGAACATGCAGTTGATGCATTTGGGTCTCAGATTGTGAATGCCTATAAATTTAGTGTATGCTAACCCAAGTCTCCTATCTGTGAGTATTTCTTCACCAAGTTTAACTACGTACATTTGTAATTACCAAGAGATAATAGTAATTCTCTGCATGAAGCAATTTTTTCCAATAAATTTTGATTTTTGTTAAAGGGAGAACAAAATATGATCTGAGGAGAGCGAAAATCGTAACCGACTCGCTGACTAGGTCTACCCAGTTAATATGGCTGACTCAGACCAAATTACCGTTAACTATACGCTTCTGCCACACACTCTCAACCTAGACACACTAACTTAAGAAAGATAGAGAAACCATAAGGAAGAAGGTTGCTACTGAAGACATGAAAAGACGGTATGAAATGGTAAAAATATCATTCTCTGATTACATGATGTATTGATCTAATTTATATTCTACTTTTTACATGATTTAAAGAATTAAAGAAACAAAGACGTGGGATCAGATTAAACTTTTAAAGGCTCTATACAGGTGATGTTTTGAATGGATTTTACTCATCAGGTCTTGTTAAAGCTTTGGCAGAGACATTTCGTCTAATAGAACAATATCGTAATATATATGAATGTGATGATTGTTGATTCTCTTTGTGCGTCAATTTCATAACAAATCTAACAAATAGGGATCAATAATCACATCCACTATTTAATCCGAAATAGATAATCACATTCAGAATCTAGTCTTAATCTAAACACGGACTATGATAGTCCCTCTACCTTTATCATTAGCTCTAAAAGAACGTAATCTAAGATTTTAAGATTTTAATCGACATCGTGAACAAAGTTGAAGACAATAATAGTATTAGAACGCAAAATCTGTTGTTGAGAGATATGGGTATTTTGGTCAGTAAAAATACAAAAATCAACTCACTATGAGAATCGACCTAGTTAGCGAGTCGACTAGGGTTTTTGCTCTCCTCATATCACATTTTGCTCTCCCTCTAACAAAAATTTAAATTTTCGGTTCACAAATAATAAGAAACCTAACAAAATATGCTGATTCTAGGAAATTAATAACTCTAACAAAAGTTTTAGACGAACTTAATCACACATCTCCCGGAGACTCTTGCAAGACTTAATAACTCTGACATAGCTACTTCTTTGGCTTCGTAATAGTAAGTATCTTGTTTAATAGTCATTCTCTGCAAATATTTTGCCTTTTTCAAAATATATTTCGCCCATTGCAACTCCCTGCCCTCCCCAACAACTTCCCTGAACCGAACTGACTTTAGGTGGTGAAACAAGTCCTCAGTTTCATCATACACTCTATCGGCATCGCAATTGTGGTCATCTTCAGACGATAAAACATCCTGAATTGGAATAAAAAAAACGGACAAACATCATAAAATAACTTTTCAGAATGCATTTAAATGGTTAAAAAATGTAAACCCAGGTTTTGCGCACTTACCAAGTCAAATCGAAGCTTCTTCAGATTAGGTGCTGCTTTGAGCAATGCAAATATTAATTTATCTTTGGATGGTCCTAGAATCAGGTCCAATATTTTTGAGATTATGAAATGTAGGTAGGATGTTTACGAAGTCGTCTCCAATGAGGGCAGCCTATTCATCACAAGGCAGTAAAAACAAGCATAAAATTCAGTTTCCAGGAGTCTGATCATCCACATAGTAAATAAAAACATAAAAAGATCACGAGGAACGATGAGTACCTCTAGGCCTAAAGCACCTGTCGTTAGCCTTTTTACATGTGAAAGCGCTTGAAGAAACTTCCTTACAGCTGCACCATTACCTATCCTTTTGTCCGCATCATATTTATTGAAGTGGATTTCTGCATTATCTAGCTTTACAAAGCTGGACATGTCATAATCCTTAGCCATAGCATCCTTGTAGGTAAGAGATACAAGATTCGGTGCATAAATTTTGAGATCACAATCACGTAAACCATCTTCTTTGAAACTATCATTTAAACTTTTGATTATTTACCTCCACTGAAAATACATGTATCCATCAATGTGTGTAAAAAAACGGTTGTTCTAACCTAATTATAAAGACATGTACTAATAGACACGAAGATCATCAATGTCAATGTCACATTCAAAAAAAAAAAAAAAGGTTAATTGAACTCACTTAGAATATGATTTTGGGTAGAATATCTTCCACACAAGATGTGGAGATGAAATTTTTTATTTATATTTGAAAGACCAGTACATAATCGATAACAGAAGATAACAAATGTTCAAAGTAAGGCTAACAACTCCATGTTATTAGTCGGAGCTTATGGTTGCTGACCAGACTTGGTAGTTGGTTACTTGACTGAGTTGTTTGAGAGATTGCAGGGCACAGTGTATGACTTGCCTTAACACCCTCCTTCAAGTTGTACTGGAGTTTACGAAAGTCCAACTTGTTTCTGATTAGGTAAAATATGTGAGAAGATAAACCTTTGGTGAACACGTCTGCTAGCTGGTCCAGTGAGCTAATGAACCTTACACTGAGTTGTTTGCTGGCCACTCTTTCACGCACGAATTGATAGTCGATCTCAATGTTATTCTTTCGTGCATGGAAAATAGGATTAGATGTAAGGTATGTAGCCTCTAAGTTGTCACCCCATAGAGATGGACTGGTAGTTTTGATGCCTAATTCTTTAAGTAAAGACTGAATCCGTACCAGTTCTGAGGTTGCTATTGTAACCCGGCTTTACTCTGCCTCAGTGATTGACTTGGACACAGTCTTCTGCTTCTTAGCACTGCATGAGATTAGATTGCCCCCATAATATATGCAGTACCCACTGATAGACATGCGATCATCCAAACTTCCTGCCCAATCGGCATCAGAGTATGCATGCAGAGACCTGTCAGGGTTTAATTTGAAGAACAAGTCATAATCTATTGTATTATTCAAATACCGTAGAATTCTTTTCACTAGTTCCCAGTGCTAAATGTACAGCTCATGCATGTACTGGCAGGCCTTGTTCACTGCAATGGAGATGTCTTGCCTAGTGATATGTAGGTACTGCAGTGCCCCCACAACACTGCGATATAGAGTACAGTCCTTACACTTCTCAGATCTTACCTTCTGAATTTTTGCATTAGCTGCAAGTGGTGTGATGACAGGTTTGATTCCGTCTAGCTTTGATCGGCGCAGCAAATCAGTGACATACTTTCTTTGTGTCAGCACTGGTTTGTCTCCCTGCTTTAGGACTTCAACTCCCAAAAAGTAAGATAGATCTCCCATGTCTTTCACTGCAAATGCACTTCCCATATCAGAGATTAACTGATTAATTAGTGATGGATTAGAGCGTTTAATAATAATATCATCCACGTATATGAGGACATATGTGACAGAGTTGGGGGTGAGCTGCACAAACAATGAGGTATCCGCAATGGAAGCAGTGAAGCCAAGCTGCAGTAGGTGTTTATTGAGCCGTGAAAACCATGCTCGATGTGCTTGCTTGAGCCCGTAGAGGGAATTATGCAGCTTGGATACATGATCTGGATAATTTGTATCAACGTAACCCCGTGGTTGCTTCATATAAACTTCCCCCTCCAATTCATCATAAAGGAAAGAATTTTCCACATCTGGTTATCTCATTGTCGAGTGATTCATAACAACAATTGAAAGAACAAGTCTAATGGTACAAGGTTTTATCACTGGAGAAAAGGACTCACCGTAGTCAATTTCATCTTGCTGGTGAAATCCTTTCGCCACTAGACGTGCCTTGTAGCATTTTACACTTCCATCATGGTTTTGTTTGATACCATTTTGAACCTACAACATTCATACCTTTTTCATACAATTACCAGGGAATATGTATCATTCCTTATTAGTGCATTAATTTGAACATCCATTGCAGATCTCCATTTGGGGTTTGTACAAGCCTTGGAATAGCATGTAGGCTCCATAAAGTCTTCATCTTGTAGTGGATGTTTGATTGCTGTTAGGCAAAGCCTTTTGAATTGGCTTTGTTATGCCACTTTTTTCTCGGGTTACCATGGTATGACTCTGCAGCTGCACCGATTGTTAAACCTGAGCGTCATCTTCCTGTGTACTTGGATGGACACAGCAGGTGAAGGTAATTCTCCAGAGTCACTTGCTGTTGAAGTTGCTGAATTTACTGGAGTGTCTGCTGCAGAAGGGACAGACAGGTTGATCTGCACAGTTTCAGGACTTGCTGGTGTGGGTTGCTGTATAGGTGGAGATGGTCGAAGATCTGTTGAGACAAAAACTACGTGCTTGTATGATGAACTTGCTGACAATGCTCGGAATCTGGCTGCTTAGTAGGAGAGAATGGGAATGTGCCTTCTTCAAACCTCACATGTCGTGAGATGTACTTCCTGTTAGTTGGACGATGAAGACAAACATAGCATTTATGAGCACTGCTATATCCTATTAAAACATAAGGTAAAGACCTCGGCTCTAATTTATTAGAATTATAGGACCGAAGACACGGGTATGCTAAGCAGACAAAGACACAGAGAAACTTGTAGTCAGGTTGCTTACAAACAAAATATCTAGAGCAGACCTAGACTCAGTCACTGACTTAGGAATTCTATTTATAAGATAGAAAGCAGTAATGAAGGCTTCGGACCAAAATGATTTTAGCATGTTGGCATGAAACGGAAGTGCAAGCCCACTCTCCATTACGTGCCTAATGCGACGCTCTGCCAAGCCATTTTGAGCAGAGGTATGAGGCAGGAAAATCGATGTTGAATGCCCATATTGTTTATATAGGAAGTGAAACTTTTGTACCAAGGAATTTTATGATTGGAACACCTTAATTTTATGTTCTGTTTAGTTTTCATCTTGTTAATGAAACTGAATAAAGAATGTAAAGCATCTGATCGTTGCACCAAGGGGAAATTCCATGTAAAATGAGAGAAAACATCCATTATAAGCATATAATAACGAAAACCATTTCTGGAAGTTTGTGGAGAAACCCAAATATCCGAAATAATTAAACTTGAAGGTTTATCAAATGTTGTGGTATTGACAGAGAATGAAAGTTTCTTGGTTTTACTGATATGGCAATAATGACAAAAATCAAACTTCTTATTCAATACTGGAAGAGAAAAGTTGTCGATTATTTTAGAAACGGTGGTAAGCATTGGATGACCTAAACGCTGGTGCCAAACAGGTAAACTGGCAGAGTAGTAAGACTGTGGAAGCACGGATTTGTTTTGTCACCTATTCCATCAAAGATGTATAGCCCATTCATATTCCTCCCCTGCACCAGCATGACTCCCGTGCATTTGTCCTTCACAACAACAAAATTTGTGTGAAACTCAAAGAAAACATTATTGTCCTTGTAGAATTGATAAACCGAGAGTATTGGTTTTTATTTTGGGACATGAAAGATGTTATTTAACTGAAAGCAACGTGCATTGAATGTAAATGTAGCGTTACCAATATTTGTTATCGGAAGAGCGGTACCATTACCAACCCTAACTTGGTCAGTCCCTTCATATTCATGAGGAATCCACACATTTATGATGTCTGCATTTAAATGGTGAGTAGCTCCAGTATCAGTCACCTATTAATTTTCAGCTGAACCTCCTGGCAAGGAAATGTAAGCTGCTGGTGCTTTAGGCTGAGCCGTGCTTCCTTTCTCATAACGAAACCAACACTTGTCTGTTGTGCGATTTCTTTTCTTGCATATTTGACAGGGGCCTTGATCCTGTTGATAGTTGTTACACTGATAGGATTGGTTGTTGTTCCGTCTTTGCTGATTGTGTTAGTATGGTATGGAGATCTGCCTGGATTGTTGAACCTTCCTTGATCAGGCCTGTTGCGAGAAGATGATGTATTGATGTAGGTAACACTGGATAGTGGATGTTGCAGCAAAGTAAGTTGTTGGTTGATGCACATATCAAATGAGAGCAAGTGTGCATAAAAGGTTTCCGTGTCCATCTCCTCAATTGTGCCCAAAGCAGTAACAATAGGATCATATGATTGATTTAACCCATTGTATATGGATTGTTTCATCTCATTAGCAGAGATCACACATCCAGAGGCTGCAAGACTATCAAACAGACCTTTAGCTTTATTAAAATAAGCTTGTAAAGATAAGTTACCTTTTGATAAGTTACCTTTTGATAGGTTATGCAACTACTTCTTCAAGTTCATTTGATGAGCTTTTGTCTTTGGAGCAAAGTTTCGCTCAAGTGTATCCCATACCTTTTTTGATGTCTCTAAGCCACTGACTTTGCAAAGCACTTCAGGTGTCAGTGTAAAAACCATCCATCCTACAAGCAATGAATCTTGTGCTTCATAATTAGTGAACTCTGGATTGATTTCCTCCGAGTCAGATAAAGTTCGTGGGGGTTTTTCTTGTGTCCCACCAACGAACCCTGTGAGACCATAGCCTTTAAGAGTTGGCTTGAACTGTGTCTTCCAGAAGAGATAATTTATTTCTGTTAATTTTAGGGTAACAAGGTGGTGAATTTGGATATCTCTGAGGTTGTTTGTGGTTTCTGCCATTGATGAAAATTGTAGGGTTTTTTTTTTTTTTTTTGGTGTTGTGTTTTGGAGCGTGGGTTGGATCTTGAGCCTGATACCAACTTATAATATGATTTTGGGTAGAATATCTTCCACATATGTGGAAATGAAAACTTCTATTTATATTTGAAAGACCAGTACATACATTATCGATAACAGAAGATAACAAATGTTCAAAGTAAAGCTAACAACTCCATGTTATTAATCGGAGCTTATGGTTGCTGACCAGACTTGGTAGTTGGGTCTTGTAGTTGGTTACTTGACTGAGTTGTTTGATAGATTGCAGGGCACAGCGTATGACTTGCCTTAACAAACTGAACAACTAGGCCAACGACATCTTTAAATCTAAAAGATCAGATCAGACAAGGGGATAAGATAAAATGGTGACTACTCCCTTACACATCCTCTGCATATGGTAGATTGATGTATATATAATGCGTCAAAAGAGAATGTGAAACACGTTATGACCGATGACAACAAAGAAAGAATAATGTTATTCAACAGGGAGTCAAGGACATGTTAATTAGCAATTATATATTAAAATAAGTTATGTCATTTCCTAGAGTTAGAATATGCAAAAAACTTTATCCTATAATTAGAACCATATAAAAGTTTAGCGTGAATTTGGAAAATGTTGTAAAGTCGGTCTTTATAGTGGATGACCCACCTTATTAAGATAAAAATAAAATATAGTAAAACTTATTTAAAATAATAGTTTTGGCACTGAAAAAAATTATTATTTTAGTGAGAAGAAATTTAACCTGTGTAAAATTTTGGGACTAAAAAAATTTATTACTTTAAAGAAATTATTATTTTAACATGTATTATTGTAAAAAAGTTATACTGTATGGATAAACATCTGCGTATGTTATGACACGTCCCCTTGTAAACGTGGCAACCAAATGCCGTCTACAGGCCATGCATCCAAGTGTATATACATGCCTTCCTTGTAATTAAATTAAGAATGATCCTCTCCTAAGTTTATATGAAATACAGAAAACTCGTAATAACATTTCTCTTCCCTATTTACATTTATGTTGCTCAAGATTAGTGCTGTGAAAGAATAATCACTACTGTGAGTGATTAATGAACACATAACATTCAAATCTTCCACATGAACCTGTACACCAATAGCTATATTATTTAGCTAAGTGAAAGAATTTGTAAGACGTTATCAGCACGAATTCTCTTCAATCGGCATGGGGCTGACGATACGGAAAAGGATAATTCTCTTCAACTCTTGCATATTTAAGTTAACTATTGATTGAGTAGTTTTATGCATAAGTTTTTATAGTGTCTAACTTGGTTTTCTATTTTGATTAGGACTTGTTAAAGAGAAAGTTAGACATTTTACCGTGTCTTATATGTGCTATTTGGAGCATAGCAATCATAAGGTATATGAAGAGATATCCAAAATAGGTACGTATTAGCAATGACTCGTATTTGTGATGTTAATCGATTTCCGAATTTAACCAAATATTTGAGTTTTGTAGCGTTTTGCTATTGTCCTCTTGATCCAACCAACGGAAGGTTTTTCCGCGTCCTTTTGGACAGCGTAGAGAATAAAATTACCTTTGTTGGTACACCAATGATTTTTGTGGTGTTAACGGTTTTAATATCGAATGAGCAAGGAATTGTTGCATCCTGAGGGATAGCAAAATTTTAATATTCCTTTGCTATAGTAATCTCCGTAATTTAAAGTCGTTCCACCTAAGGTCGGAATGCGATGAAAAATGGACACAAGGGTTAACTCGGTTAGCCAGTCTCTATCAACGGTCCTTAAAATTACCTACAATTGATATCGAGACAATTTCTTTAAGATATAAAGAATGTGTTCATATTTCGACTTTGATAAATTAATATTTCGTCGACCTTAACTAACGAAATTGGAGATTTGTCGGTGTTATGTTTCCTTGTTTCACCATTGATTTTTGTGGTAAATATTTCGGCTTGATTTTAGAGAAGATATATGCACCGTATAAAATGTTGCGGCGAGCAATAAGGAGAGTTGCATACTTTGCATCCTTATGTGTTCCCACTAGCTTTACGACATGCATATATGCGCCTATTGTATGCATCGATTAGCCTTAAAAGGCTAGTGCTTAATTTGCATTTTGTATATGTTGCGACAGCAACAATGAGGGCTGCATAATTTAACCGCGCCTCGTCGATATATATATGCCGAGCATAATGGGTGTCGCATTTCTAAATGATATTCAGAGTTAATATCTTGTCTTCTCGTCTCCTAAGCTATTACCGAAAATCACGAATTTTGTGAATTAAATTTGCAGCAGTACCTATGCATATAAGTCTATTTTTGGAAAAATAATAGACACGATAAATGAGGAAGATCCAATTGTGGTAGGCATATTTAGATATGGGAACCGCAATAGTTACCAGGTTTGAGAATCTGGTAAACCCCGTACCACAAGAAGTGGAAATTTACGGGATGATAGCGTAATTATTGGTTGAATAAACCATTTTCGAGCTTGGTAGAGCTCTGCTATCGTTGTGACATAAAAGACATTGTACGTGTACCTAAAATGTCGTTCATTACAGTTAATTTCTGTCAGTCATCTTGGAAGGACTGGAACTGATATTGAGGTAGTGTCTATGTCCACAGAATTTATTTGACAGTTTACTGTTGATTTTACATGGTAATGTAAATTCTTAAATTTTATTCCAGCTGGACAGTAAACGAGAGAGGAAACTTGATAATTTATCTCTCTTGGGTTGCATGCTATTGTTGTCTTTCTGCACCCAGTTGCTCCCTTGATAGGTTGAGTCATACAAAACTGAATGTTCTGTTGATGAGACATTCCCGCCTGAGGATCAGGGGGAGAATTGTCGACAACATTGGTTAATTACAACTGTGTCTCATCTAAATTCTCACACCAAGAAATGACTGAGGTGTTGGAGATTACTCTATTGCTAGATTTAGCAAGAGTATACTTGCTTGATTCGGCGTAAATTAAAAGTCCTTGCAAGGCATGTCATGAAATCGCAGCGATTGTTTCGTCTGAAAATGTGCTTAGAAGCATAGAGGAAAACCTCTAGTTCGAGGTATGCCAATCTAATCAAATAACATCCATATTCTCTTTGAGTGATGAGTTGATAACTCCTGACGAGGAGCATATCCACAAAATTTGCGTTGATATCTCATTCAAGAGAATATCCTCATATTGAAATTTGGTACCAATGTATTAGAATATCCTCGTATACTCTAGAGTACAATGTAAGATCGTTAACTAACTAAATAATAACTTGGTTGTCGATATTGATCAGAGTAGCTACTGAAATTGTTATGGATAGATATCCCTTTTGCAAAGGGATTATCGACAAAGTTTATATGATTGGCAGAAATGGACAAAAGTTCATATTTTGGTTTTTTCTACCTTGTAAGCTTTTGAGACTTCAATTGTGGCATCGGTTACAAATTTGATGCTTCCATGAAAGCGTAATGTGAGAGAACTAATTAAGGTCGCTTGTTATATAACGTCACCCCTTGATAGTGAGTTTCCACAGATACTAACCAGCTAGGTTGATGGAAGTATGGTCTGGTAGTCATAAATGTCTCAACATCTCGCCTGGTGGTAACTGTGTATCTATGTATAGATTTTAAGTGAAACTCTTGCTTCTCAGTCGTTGATGTTGTATTATCCTAGTGATGCTCCGAGCATTGACGTCAGTATTTTATTGTTCTTTTGCATTTATTGAATGGTTTAGTTAATTCATAAAGCATTTTGAACTTATTACTCATGAAACCATTGTCATGTTTTCTGTTTGAGACGTGCTATATTCCATTGCTGTTACTACCGCAAGATTTGCAAATTTGATGAGAAAGTCTTCCCACCGTTTGGGGGAGGAGAGGCTGTCGCATGAAAAACGGCGTGAAGTATTCTGGTTTGCATAAGATAAACCAGGATGTAACTCATTCAGTGACGACGATAGTGAATCATAACTTACGGAACGCAATACATCTTTCTGTATACTCCAGTTGTAGCTTCTAAGCAATAAACTAGTCTTGTTCTTTTGGATAGTAAGATCAAGGTGCATCATAATAAAACGAGCATCAGAAACTATATGAAACCAGGTCTTGCAAATACACTTACGTGCGTATGTTGATTTCACTGGTACCCTCAGAAGGATCTCATGGTAGATCTCTTCGGGAAGGCTTGACATTGTCTCTCTTAAGCTTCGACTATAATTTTTTGTAAAACCAAAAAAAAAAGGTTAAGGGGTGTTCCTCTTTAATTTAGAGAAGAACAAGTCAGGCCAACAAGTCCTAAAGTTCAATGTAATTATATTTAAAGTTCTACAAGGAACCACTGCTTAACCACACATGAATGTGGTAATTACAGAACAGTTTAGACAACCTCAATAGCACTCTCTTTAGGACTGGGGAACCTAGAAGATTGTCATGAGGTAAATCTTGAAGGATGGAAAGCTGTCGAGTTGAATTGTCACGAGCTGCTCAACTGCTCCATGGTCCACTTCCAATATTATGCGTAGCTCTTGTCAGACCAGATTTTCCGTTATCTCCACGAAATTCCATATATGATGACTTCCTCAATCAAACAATTTCAATGGCAATAAAATTGTGACTTTAGATTTATAGACTCGGCAAGCACCAGCACAGGCAGGCTAGTACGGATCCATGTCCTTCTCGTCTTTGTCAACATGCAGGCTTTCAATGCCTTTGAGAACTGATTCGTAATTCTTTACGTTCAAGCTGGTCTTATGCGAAGAAGTGTTTTTGGGTGTCTCCACAGACCCAATAGGTGAACATCTTTGTGCATCTGTAACCCTGCGGAACGCTCCTGGACTCGCCTCAGTAGTACGGAGATGAGATGGATCAGTAGACTTTAACCCAATTCTTGCATCCCGGCTGCTAGAAATTGCAGGCCGACTTGCTGATCCACTTGTTTTTCCCAAAAGATTAGAGCTACTTAACTGCAGGAGAACGAAAGATATACTACATTAAAACATACAATGGCAAAATATCAAGAGGAAACCATTGCAACACGCTATCACTTACAGGAGTGCGTGAGGGTGGAGTGACCATTGGAGATTGCTGATACACCAAATTTGTCCAGTCATACGCAAGATCAAACTGAAAACCTGCAAGAAAACAAAATATTACTTTAGACGCTGTGAGCTAGCACAAATATAAAGGGAAAGAATAGGACTAATTATAGGAACACACCTTCAGTTACATAAAGCTCACGGAATAATCTTCTCAAATACGCATAATCAGGCTTAGCATCAAATCGTAGTGAACGACAGTGATGAAAGTAAAACGCAAACTCCATAGGATAACCCTTACATAAATCCTGAGGAAATGGCAATGGACTTTCCGGTCATAAAGCTTGTCGTAAATAAGCATCCAGACTATAAGGTCACAAAGAATTAATCCTAAATATAAACAAGCACCTCGACAGATGTGGATAACATCTTTTCTCTGATTATTTCGTTCTTCTTTTTATCTGTTACTGCTCTCAACCCTTGCCAAGGAAGACTATAGACGGTTTAAAGAATCAATTGAGTTCATGAGAGAAGAATACATTCAAGACAGCTTGCCTCTTTATATAAAAAAAACTTCAGAAAAAAGGGAACCAGGTTAGAGTCATACCTTCCACGTAGAAAGTACATAAGCGTGTATCCTAGAGATTCTATATCATCTCTCCGACTTTGCTCTATTCATTATGAAAATAATGAAACCATCAATTATATGCACGAAAAAGTTGACATAAGTTTCAGACGGCTGTGCGAATCTAGTTAAGGTGTTGGTATCAAGAATAGGTAATGAACAATTACTCACCAATACCAAGATGGGAATTTCTGCTTGCATAACGTGGAGATCCGATCAAATCTTTCTTTTCTCTGCGGTACATACAACAACAGGAGGTTTAGAAAGAAAGATTCATAATTTCAACTACGAAGGTCAATAAGCATTATTTATCCTGCTTTTATCTCTTTCATGAAAACATTTAATGGGGACTCAAACTCTCGAAGCATACGGCATAAAAACTTCAAGCTACATGAAGCGGACATAACATCTAAGAGGAACTCAGGGCCATTTCCGCACATATTGACATGAGTGTCCTCAATATACAATGATATGCGAAAAGTGTATCCTTGCCACGCAGATAAATACATTTTCCACTGACCATAAAGAAGTAAAGAACACAACCCTATTCAAGGCTATACGTACCTGTATGGAGCATGTTGCCGGGTCTTAGAATTTCTGTACTTCTTAGCCAAACCAAAATCAATTATGTACACCTGATTTGCACAAAAACAGCAAACACATAAAGAAAGATTTCCCATTTGAAAACTGAAAACATAATGATTTAGTTATCATCATAGTAACCTGGTTTGCACGCCCTCCCGTACCCATAAGGAAATTGTCTGGCTTAATATCTCGGTGCAAGTAAGATTTGCTATGAATAAATTCCACTCGATTTATCTGGCAAGGATGTCCACAAACACCATAAATAAAATAATAATAAAAAATTATAGAACAAGAACAGCAGTAAAAAGATAAACTTGAAAGCTTACCATTTGCTCTGCAAGCATTAGTACTGTCTCAAGAGAAAATTTCCTGCCACAGGAGTTAAAAAGATCTTCCAAACTAGGTCCAAGCAAGTCCATAACAAGAACTTTGTAATCTCCCTCTTCCCCGGACCATCTCGCATTTGGAATTCCAGCTAGCGATTCGTAAACAAAAGAAGATATCAGAAAACATAAAGGTAAAAGCATGAAACGTTATAATACACAAAAGCAAAAAGGTTAATATGTTAATTACTTCCTCCTCGAAAAACCCTGTATAAAGCTGACTCGTATAACAATTGAGGATACTTCGCCTTTGCATTTTCCTGAAACAAAATCACAAAAAATTGAGTACCTAAGAAGCGGGTATTGAAGAATATCTCATTCAATAGTTTACCATAGTCAACGTCAATTGTCTGCAATCTAAATTGGGTTATCCATGCTGCTAAATTCAATTACATGATTCTTGTAACTTGTATTTCGTACTTTCTCTAAGAAGTAAAATACTACCAAGTTTTGAACTCAAATCCTGGATATCAGAATCCTACCACTTTGTTAAGTAACCCCAAATTTCTAAGACCTACCCAAAAACATTGTTTCAAGGGAAATTTTTGGATTTTTTCTATATCCCCCTAGAAATTCAAAGCTTCGCCCATCCTACTGTTTTATCCCACCTAGATTTTCAATCCTGCTTCTAATAGAGATACATCTACTTGTTGTATTGCATAAATCGTAGACATTCTTATCAAAATTCAATTAATTAACAACAAATTTTGAACTCTAGACACATAGTAATTAATATAAACTGTAAAGAGATCAAAGAAAACTCTTACTAGCTTAATAGCAACCTCTTCATTAGTCTGAATATCAGTACCTACACACAGAAAACAAACATTTAAATCCATATCAACACATACAAAATCCTGAAAATCCAAAAACAAAAGAAGAAATTAAGAATCCAAATAGATACATACCTAAATAGATTTGTCCAAAAGACCCACTGCCAATCCGACGACCAATTTTAAACTCATTCCCCTGAATCCCAACTCTAGGATTCACCATTTTTCAAACCCAGCAACAACACCCAAGACCAGACACAGCCCCTAAACTTTAAAAAGAAAAAAAGTAATCCAAAAAGGTCAGTTTGATCATCAGGTCAAAATTACTGTGGATTACTTGGATGTTAAGGCACTGTAGTGTGGGACCCAGAAACCGCCCACGTGTAAGAGCTTACGCTTTCGTGGAGTGCTCATAGGTGTGTTCGTGTGTCAACTGTCAAGCTCTTGTTTAAAGAAGGTCAGTTTGATCATCAGGTCAAAATTTCTACTTTCCTGGTTTCAGGAAAAAATAAAAAACGGGGTTGTATTTTATTTTTATTTCTGAGGAGAAAGGGTGAGATTATATAAAAACAAATTGTAAAAAGGCAAAAAGCCCCCATTTTTATGAATAGTTAATTGGAGGATACATAAAATTAATTGGGGATATTTCACTGTAGCTGTCGGCATGGTTTTTCAATGCCGGAAATCCATCGACCATGCCGGCATCATTGAAAAACCATGCCAGAAGCTACAGTAAAAGTATCCCTCAATTAGTTTATGTATCCCCAATTTGGTGTTCATTTTTATGTACAATTCTATATTATGACTTTCCAATGAGTTATCAACTCATTGAATACTGTTCCAAAGAACCAATTTACTTTTCCTTTACTCCCCCAAACAAAAATTAAGAGCTTGACTTCCTTGATTGTTTCTTTTTGAACCATGTTTTAGAGCATATAAAAAAAAATTAGGGCATACAAAATGATTACCCTAACTAGGGTGGGGTGATAAGGGGTATTCAAGGATAGGTAAATTACTTAGTTACCCTCAATGAATTTATTAATTTACTTATTTATTTCAAATCTTTTTGAATTTTTTTCATTTAATTTTTTTTTTAATAATATTTTGATCTTGATTTTTTATTATTATAATTAAAAGTTAAACAAAGAAACATAAGACTTTTGAAGGAAATTGGAGGGGAGCCGAGCAACAAGCTGTGCGCCAATCCCTTTCTGAATAACAACCCCTAATCTATGGAAAAGGAAATCTCCTATCCTCACATTCACATCATGACTAGCCATATAATTCCGCAGCGTTTTTAGGAATTCTATAGTATCTCCATCAAGTTCTCCCAGGGTAGTGAAAGCAAAAACACCAAAGCCGATCCCTTGGGAAGCACACTTCTCCAGATATTTATTGTGTTTCCGAGTTACAGCATTGCTGACACTACAAGAAAATATAGCTATTGCTACACCATATATTGCCATACCTTTAATATAGATGTTGCAAAAGAAAATTTCTAGTCACAGTATTTTTCAGCTGCAGCTAAAAGCTAAAATTTACTGCTACAAAATGAAACTTTTGCCACACAACTGTAGCAACAATATGAAAAGAGTGTGGCAAAAAAGTATAATCTCTTGCTGCAGCAATAAAGATTGGGTGCAGCAATAGACTTCTTGCTACATAGGTTATCACGACACTGGTAGGGGTTTATGACATAACCATTGGGTGCTGCAATATATTACGATTGTTGTAGTGTGATTGCTTGACCCGGGACAAAAGTGCGTACCCCACCACCAGTAAAAGGAGATATACCAATAATATTCATGCACATGTCATGCCCGTTATCCCAGTTATAAACTAAAATATCTGCAGGTCTCAAAGCCTTACCGTTATTGGAGAGGAGACCCAGGTCTACTTCCTTTCTAGCCGGTACACCTGCACGATAACACATATCTGCAAAGGTGTCACGCACCAGATCATGCCGAAACTTAAGACCTACCTCATGGGAACAGTGCAGGGCATGATCACCGTATATGTCCATCTCTCTATCACAACTGGAGCATACCCACCTTCTTCAAAAAGCGGAATCCCAAGCCTGTATCGAAGCACGGCACAAAACTGCCTAGGACCAATTCTCTGATTAAGCCCCTCAATCGGTTTTGCCAACAAAAAATCTCGCGCATGTTTAGAGTTGCAACATTGCAAAAGTGCATTGTCACGCTCAGACATGTTGAAGCGAGTAGGTAACTCTTTCTTCACTGCATCAAAGTATTTAATCGCCAAGGAACTCATAGAGTGGGGGGCAATGTCATTAATGCAAAGTGAAGAGATGTCGTTACCACATACCTGATTATAGGTGTTCAGCGCTTGTTCGAAACTTGGACTCAAACCGACCAAACCATAATTACGCAAAATAGTTTTCTGTTGGGCCTGCGTCTGCATGATAGAAGCAGAAAAACAGTATTTCATTGTGTCTTCCATAGTGTATACACCCATACCACCATGTTTAATGGGGAGAGTGACCAACCTCTGTTGGAGCAAACCGTAACCTGTCCCATCCCCAATAACGAGGCGACATAGGAAAAGGTTAAGGTGACTATCAAATAACGGTTGTGCCTCCATTAAATATTCAGGTTTGATGGTCCTCATAGAGAAATATAGTCGAAATACCAGAGCAATTCCTCGGGAGAAGCAACTCACATTATGGGTCTTTCAGCTTGGTAATAGTGTCCATCAAATTGTCTTATGCACCCTGCTAACAACCATATCACTGCAAAAACGAGGATTCAAACTGACTGGTCCTCCCAACAGCTTCACACCGTCAGTTGGCCTACAAATGTTCGAAGGAAAAAACCCTGCAGCTAAGCCTCTGCTATCAACCGTCGGCCAGAAAAGCTCAGTTTTGGAGACATTTAAGTGCAACCCAACAGCCGTACCTTCTTGCCGAATAATGTGTAAGGTTTTGGCAACCATCAGCGTATCTCCAATTAGGGTTCCGTTGTCAAGGTACCAAGCTTGGAGATCCAAGACACACTGTGCGGCAATCTTGTGGATTAAAGGATGTAAAACCAGAGCAAATAACAAGGGACCAAGAGGGTCACCTTGCTGCACACCCCGAGCAGATGAAAGCGTTTTGTCCGTATAATATAACTTAGCTGGCTTCGCATAACAAAACTCCACCCACCTGGAAATCGAGGGGCATTGTTGTCTGACTTATCTCAGCATAGCTGTACGATCCACAAGATTGAAAGCGTTTGAAAAATCCACCAAAAGCATAGTCTTGGAACTAGAGTCGCCATGCACTTCCAACATCCTGTTAACAGAGTGAAGTATAGATTCACCTCTGCAATTAACACCCACACCGAACTGAAAATCACTCAAATAAACTTCCATTTCTTTCCCTACGTGAGAAGAAGAAACTTTAGAGACGAGTCGTCTCCAAATGGTGCCTACAGCAATCGGACGTAAGCCTCCACCAGGTTTCATCAAAGGAGTTAGGGGAGCAGAGGCTACAAACTCTCCCAAAGAAGACAGACATTTCCCGGCCAACCATATATTCACAATGTCTGTGATCGAAGAGATTAACTCCTCAGAAATAGCTGCAGCAACGCCACTTAATGCATCAACCAGATGTTGAGCACGTAACCCATCTCTACCACATGAGGTCCCTTTGGGAAAGCTCTTCAATTTATTCAAAACCAAGTCCTTGGATGCAATGAAAACTTCTTGAGTGACAATGTCAGTTGGAATCAGTGGAGGATTTGCAAAGGGATGCTTACAACGCAATTCATTCAAAGTATCTGAATTGGAGGGCGCCACACAGTTAGAAGTTAAAGTTCTAATGGCAGCAGTGTACTGCCCATAGCTCAATTTCTTACGAAAAATTCGCAGATTGGTGGCTTCCTGATTGGTAAGTGGTTTCCTCTTCATGTTGCGTCTGATTTCTTGCAAAGCATCTTGTTCCTCCAAAACTTTATGAACCAAAGAGATACAACCATTGGTGTCGGACCAACGATTTAGAGCTAAGTTGATAGACGCTATCTGAAGCTTTTTGCGATTGCCTGACTGTTCTTCCGAACTGTTCCTTGGGAAATAAGTACGCAGGGTGCATAACGGAAAGAGCAGGAGCTTTATCCAGTTGGAAATGTCACTCGGGCATCGAATAAACCATTGTAGAGTAGTATTGAAAGTCCTAGTAAAAAGGAGTTTACATTTAGCAGGTATGCTGGATACCGTTGAGATGTTTTTCTGTAAATTTAGACTAAGAGCAGGAAGGTCTGGTGCACTTGGTACATCATCAATGACAGCAGTAGGAGCAGAAGGACAACAAGCACCATGTATAAGAAAATCCACACCTGTTCCATTGAAGGGACTGAGAACAATATCTCCTCCCTGGTGTCTGCAGTGTTTCCTGCAAGCGTATAGGTGCATGCAGTCCATGCAAAGCCACATCTGCAGCTTCTGTAACATCTCTTCCCATGCTTTGTAAACCACAAAATTGCTACTCATAATCTGTCGACATTTAGTCTTGCTCTCGTCATCTGGATAATGCCGATCCTTCAAGTGTTGAAGCAAAGTTTGGCGGGTTAAACCTCTGCCATGAATCCCATTTTTGCACCCATCAAAACAAAAAGGACAATGGAAGAAAACCCCTTGTGAATCTGGTACTACAGGTGGAGTACAATCTGTAGGACATTACATAACAATCCAGCTGCAGAAAACCCTAATAGTGATGAAGGCTAAATCAGATGCGAGAAGCCTAGATTAAAGGGTCTAAACGAAGCTCTATGGGTGGAGAAGAAAATGGGAACGATTATCGGAAAAGAGAATTGAGAGAAAATGGATTGATCAGTTGAAATATAATTTCCTCTCAAAAGAGCTCCGTGATCGCCTGAAAACGCCCCTCCGATAAAAACGGTCCCCTAAAATTAAAACAATTTGAAAAAAAGTTTAATTTTTTTTTATTTAAATTTTTAATGTTTTTTTCTGTTTTTTTTTTTTAGTTTTTAAAAAGGTTTTCTTTAAAAAAGTTTTTAATTTTTTATAAAATATAGAAAATTATTTTTATAAAAATTTTTAAAAAAAACTTTTAAAAAAATCATTTTTTTTAAAATTAGAAAAAAAAATTAAAAATATGTTTTTTAAAATTTATAATTTAAAATTAATTTTTAAAAAATAAAAAAATTGAAAATAATAATTTTTATAAAATTAGAAAATGATAAGTTTTTAAAAATTAGAAAAAAATATTTTTAAAACATATATAAGTATTTTTTTTAAATTAATTTTTATAAAAGTAAAAAAAAAAATTTAAATAAAATAATTAAAAATGTAAATAAGGGCAATTTTGACATTAAGTAAAATACATGGATAAGAGGCTTTTAAAATTACTATTTAATAACCGTTTTTATCTTTATATACTATGCCCTAAAACATGGTTCTTCTTTTTCTGATTTGGGCCTTTTATAACCCGCCAGTTTCTCTCATTTCATATGGCCCAACAAATAGCAAAAATTAACGGTGGCCAAATTTTTCTCTCTCTATTGGGTCCTCTTATGTATTTCCAAGCTTGAAGCTAAGCTGAGATTGATCATCCTGGCACCCATCTGATATTATAGCCATCAACAACGTGGTTCCATATTTTGTGGGAGTAGGCACAATGTAGAAGTAAATGGTTTACTGTTTTTTCTTGAGTGTTACAGAGGGAACACATAGTATTTTGAATTTGACATCCTCTATGGTTCAGGTTATCGATTGTTGGGATTGAGTTTTGGGTTGTTGACCACAAGAAAAATTGAATTTTAGGTGGAACATATTGTATCCGAATGCGAAAAAATGGTACCATATTGGAAGTAGGTGGTAGCTGATCCACCATCCAGTTGTAGCATGCCTTAGCATTGAAGCCACCAAGGAGATTGCATTGCACTGCATCCTCCGTTTCATCATCTAGGATTGGTGGAGTTCCAAGCAACTCAAACATTTGCAACATCTCTGGAATTTCAGTTTCTTCTCAGCTTTAAGTTCCATGCACCATTCTCCATCATATCTTTTATAGAGCCATTTTTCTGTTTTGAAAACTTGAAGATATTAGGAAAAGTGATTTTGAGAGGGTGATTTCCTCTCCAAGTATCCCACTAAAACTTAATTGCATTCCCTTTAGCAAGGGTTGTAGTGGATCTTGCTTCCACTATGTGTTCCTGTTTTTGAATTTCTGGCCAGATTCCTCTTCTTGTTACTAAAGTGAAAAATGTTTTAGTATTTACGTATATAATTTAACTGAAAATCTGACTCAATAGAGTCAACGAGGGTCAACGTCAATTCCAAGTACCAAACTCAAAGATGGACAAATGTTAGACCAAATTCTAAAAGTGAACAAAACCTAAGTACCAAAAACAAAATAACCCCACATTAAAAGCATTTGACATAAACTATATCATCAAAACTTGATTTTGGTTCCTTTTAGCCCTTCAGACCACCTTAACAACATATTAAATTAGTTTCTTGTTAAACTTTGAGCAACAAAAATTTGTTAGTGATTGTAAACCACATAACAAAAGCATGTTAAAGATATGCACCTTCAATTGGTGTAGTGTAAATGAACTTATCATCATTACTGTCACATCACTATTATTCATAATCATCATATAACAATATTTTCAAGTCATTGACGTATAATTTGGTTAAAGTGAAGTATATATATATATATATGCGCAATTAGTTTGTACCTTTACTCGGAATGCTAACTAAATCCTTAAGGTTGGTCCACCTTTGACTAACCATTTGACTAACCATATTAAGAATATACTTCCACAACATCCAATTAATTGACTAACCATATCCTAAATCGGGCTAGATCTGAGCAGGTCTTTTTATTTTTTCTTGTTTTTTTAGATAGCTAGTAGTTTGGGTTAGATTTGTTTTAGTTTTTACTTCAATCTCCATTGTTTTTAGGAGATTTTATGGTGTTCTTGTGGGTTTTTTGCTCTTTTTGTTTATGTCTTCTCCTTTATGGAAATTTTTTATACGCTCTCATGGCGTTTCTTTGTGATTTCAATGGAGATTTTTGGTGGAAGTTCAAGTGTGTTGATCAAGATTCAAGACTTTGGGCATATTACTATCATATTTTTATGACTTACATCTCTTTTTCAATAAGAAAAAACATTATCAATAATGGTTGGATTATAATCCAAAAACCATTATTCCAATCTTCGGATTGCTTGGTACTCTTATTGGTAGTTCGTTACTTCTCTTCACGGATTACTCTTTGTTAGTACTTTTTAGTTGTATTTCGATCTTTGATCTTGATGTTCTTGAAGTCCGTGTAGTCTCTATTTTATCATGAATGAAATTTATGAGATTTATAAAAAAGAAAAAAACACAAAAAAAAAACCACAAATTAAGTAACTGACAGTAATTGCAATCAATACATGACAATAAAATTTTAGTGTCGTGTGAAACCTCTTTATTGGAATGTGAAGATCCCATACCAGGTTTTATTTAATATACCTGAGTGCATTAGTGTCTATGAAGAAAGCATATCAGCATACATAGCTCCTTGGCGTCTTCAAATATTTGTTGTCGGTCAAATAACTTTCATACTGAGCTCGCGATCCTATTGAAATGAAAAAAGCATATCAGCATCAAACTTCCATTTATGTCTATCTCATTCTTCCTATTCCTACATTTCATCGCCATCATGCCCATAAGGTCACCAAGAGAACCTTTTGAATCAGAACTACCAGAATCTTCCCTAAAAGATTCATAAAACTTTCACTACCGTTATTTGAGACCAATTTCACAAAAGGCTTCACCAAAACTAGTATCTCATTCGGAAGAAGACAACCCAAGTTTTGGTGAATCTTCCCCAAAAGATTCATAAAGTTTTGAAGAAGACATTTTCTCTTTCTATCTGAAGAAGACAACCCAAGTCAGACTGCTAAATGCTTTGTTAATAAGTAATCAAATGAACAAGAAGAAAAAATGAGAGAATTAGAGGATCTACGAAGTTGTGTTTACTCACCGTGCTGAGAAAATCATAAGCCGAAACAAATTCTCACTTCTTAGTTTTTCTTTTTCTTCTCTTTCTTTGTTTTAAATAAGAGAATGGTTGAGAAACAAAATGAACAAACCTAGTTAAGAAAAGAGATTTTATGCATGTAAGTTGAAGAAGCTTTCAATATTGGTTCTTAGATGGAACCGAAAGTTGTTCTCTGTCACTGTCAAAAACTAATACTTCCATTTTGTAGGTAACTTAAGGTGACAAATTATACTCATTTTTAGAGAGTATATTGTGATTGTTTTATTGGCTTTCGATATCATTATTTTGTTAACGCGCATTTAAAACAGAAAAAAAAGCTAGGGGTAATGGAATGCACAACACCTTCTACGAAGTACAGTTAAACCACCATCACAGCTGTCTTCAGGTGGGTAACTACATTGCTCATTAATGCTCAGATATGGAAAAGTTGAGTCCAATAAACTCAGAGCCAAATACGTTTGAATACACCTTGACAAGTTACTTCTCGATTTCTATAAGTCGAAAAACCATAAAAACACAAGTTAGTTTGGCAACACAATTTAAAGTGGTTTCTAAAAAAGTTATCTTTTTGTCCAAACATGCTTGTCAGAGGTACTTTTAGAATCTTGCTATTTGATGTTTAAAATTCTGGTGAAAATGATCATATAAACAGATATGTAATTGATTAACAGGATATCATACAAAGATAAAACAAGAAATGACACAATACTTATAGAGCAAATTTCTATTCCGTTCTTCGTATCCTTCGGATGGAAGGAATCAAAAGCATAGTATATTATCAACTGTTCTTCGTATACTGCAATTATCAATTTTGGGGATCATATAAAAATTATTATTTCAGGGAAAACAAACAACTTGCTCGCAGTTTTATCAGAAATTATTATTTTAACGAATTATAAGTGTAACTGAATTTATAATTAAGAATCTCGTAGATAGAAATTCTTATGGGTTAAAATAAATCTTATCATAGTTTGTAGTATTTATTTGAATCATTATGGCCAAAGATTATTACGTCTCATGCGGTGCCTTTACAACACCAGTTATATCTAGTATGTAACAAAATAAAAGGTCTTTTTATTTAAATCTCTCTATCCCGTTGGTTAGCGGATTTTTTTTACTATTTATTTACTATCTCCTTATTTTATTGTTTTACCCTAACTACTAGTTTTCTTTTGTTTATACTAGTCCTTAGTGTATATGATTCATATGTTATTCTTAGCATTTTGAAATATAAAATACATGTGATAAACTTTGTATTTCAAGATATAAAATATTACATATGACTTGTATTTGTATAATACTTTTTACTCTTGGTTTTTTTTTGTTAAGTTTCTTAGTTGCAATCATGATTTAAATACTTGTTAAGTTGAAAAGTAAAGTAAAATAGTAGGAGAGAAATATATAAATTGAATTTCATTCCTACTATATATAATATAAAGGAACTTACCATGCTCTAGTATTTTGAAGTTGTAAATTGTTTTTGACCATTTTATAGTTGTTTTATGCAGCATGCGAGTTAAGTGAAAGAATTATTTATCCTTTTGTAAACATCCTTAAATTATCATAGAGTAATGTGGAGACTAATCCCAATACACAGTACAATTCTCTGAAAAGCTCTTCCTCTCTCTGGAGGATTGCTCTGCTTTTATAGGCTAAGCATGATATGGAAATACCGTACACGTGACCCTAATACCTTTTCTAGTAAATCTTCTGTCATTAGCCATACACGTGTACTATTACAGTTGGGGTTATTTAGGCAATCGCTAGGCATCTCTTGAGGGCAGCCCACTTGTGCCACGTCATCGTTGCTGGTTACCTCGGCATGTCGCGCCATCGTCAATGGTGTCTTCGGTTAGTCATCATCCGAAGCCCCCATTCTGGTGCTCTCGGCTTTAGCCAAATCCATGTGCTTACATTAGCCCCCTGACTTTTTTGTCGAGACTTGCAGGCTTGGAAATCATCCATAGCTCGTTTTAGAATGCGTTTTCGGAATTGTTGATTGGATGCGTCTTTTCGTCTTCTTGAAGCCCCCTTTTTGGTCGTGACTTCGGATTTGATTGTTGGCTGGAGCACCCTTTTTTCGCTCCAGTTTTATTCCTTTTTCCTTCCATGTCTCTTTTGGAGTGACGGTACTAGGTCCTTGCCATACCCTCTTACCTCTTGGGTCTTACTTGGCGGTTATTAACCATAAGGTGTGATTCTTCTTCTGCCGCTTCATCTTTCCATTGGTTGATTGACACGCGTATTTCCTTCCCAAGCGTTCCGACTCTTCGTCTTTCTAGCATTTTCTCGTATAAAATCCTCTTCCCCCACTTTCCTTTCCTTATTTTCCCTTTCAGTAATTTTCTTTCTTTCTCTCTTCTTCTTTTCTTCCTGTTCTTTTCCCTTTTACCATCTTCGGTGCTTTGATTGATCTTGGTTTCAATATGGAACCACAGATGTCTGGTGCTGGTAAGTCGATATCTGCAGAGGATTCTGCGGCTATGAGGAATACTCGTTTATTTAGTGTAGAGTCGGGTGATAGTCTTAATTCTGGGTCTATCTTCCAAGACAAGTTTATCCCTAAATTACGTGCTGTTGGATATCACACAATAGATAGAAGTTCGATGATGTTGGCTCCTGAGGTTACTCCCCCTAAATTACTTCTCCTCGAGAATTTTCCTCGGTTATGTATCGAGCGTGGGGATTATCGAGATCCTCCCATAGAGTTTGTTTCGACCACTCTTGTGAGTCATGGATGGTCTTCATGGAAACACTACATCTTGTCGAAACAACAACACTTGCAGCGCATTCGGGAACTTAACATTGAAAATGCGCTAGAACTGTTCACTCATCGAATTATCTATCGGGCTAACAAGGCCCTTTCTTCAGCCTGTCTTTGGTGGATTGCTGGTTTGCATACTTTGATCTTTGCCTGGGGGGAGGCTTCTCCTACATTGGATGTCGTTGTTGCCCTCACGGGGCTTCCCATTCATAGTTCTCATAGTTTCGAGGAGGCCGACCCCGATGGTACCATGACTACTGCAGATTCAGAATTGGTTAAAGTGTTGGTAGAGGTGCGAAAAGCTATAGCTCGTAAAGTGAGTACAGACGTTGTCCCGGGTTCAGTTATGGAGGATAAATGTGCCTCTCTTTCGGGTTGGATAAGTTATTGGGTGCCTCGTGTTACTGAGGCAACTAGCAAGAAAGAGCTTCCATCGGATGTGAAATTATATGAACCTCCGTCTCATGGGCATAGTGATGATGCCGAGCTTGTTGCATTCTTAGTATATTGGTTAATTCATGAACTTTTCGAGTGCTCACCGAAGGACACTATCCGGGATGACATTCTTCGGATGGCTGTTAAAATGTCGAGGGGTATTACTTATCCGTTGGATCCTATGTTTCTAGGTGGAGTGTACTGTCATTTGAATACACTTGTGTCGGATGTGGAGATTGTGAATAGTCATCAGCATATAGTTGAGAGCTATGTTCCCACCAGCTTCATACAGATGTGGTTCTGGGAGCGATTCCCTTCTATCAGGTCTGACATCCATGACTTAGTTGTTAGAAAAGATAATGTTGTTGGTACTTCGGTCCGGTTTCCCCATGCACCTGTTCGTCATCCCCGTATTTCCATGTACGAGAATAAGCACATCAAAAGGGAAAGCAATAACCTTGATTTGAAGTCATTTCGAGCACGCCCGTATGACGATATCCCTAGAGGAGCACTATTTCTTGGTCCCAGTTTCGTATTCCTCAATGATGAGTTAGATTCGGAAAGTTCAACTCTTGATGACGATGAATGGGATTTTTTGGCAATGGTAACTCCGGGTTTTATCCCTGGTTACTATGAAGGTAAATTTTGTGTTGTTGGTTACAATGTGGATAGAGTTGCCAGGCAGTTGGGTTATGATCAAGGATTGGGTGCTATCCAGACTCCACTGTTCCCGGAGGGTAGTGATTTGATGAAGGAGTGTTATCGTCGATTTTTTTTTAAGCCCGATGAGCCTATATTTTGTCGTGATCCTCAATTTCATCAATCAGTTCCTTCGTCGAAGAGGCTTCCAATTTTTTCGCAGGCTTGGAGTACAAATTGGTATGATGAGTTGACACGAATGATTAACTTTGTTAGCTCTGTCTCGGATCCCATAGGTGCGACTAGTCCTCGTATTCTAAACGCCCGAGGACGGATTAAGCTGCACCCGAAGTTGTTACAGCGCATGGGATAAAGCCCGGGTCGAGGGGAAAAGGTATCGTGGATTCGACACAAAAGGGAAAAAAGGAAGCTTCCACTGTTGCTGTTAAAGTAAGTTTGTTGTTTTTTTTTGTTTAGAATTTCTGTGGTGTTATATGTACTCTGTGTTTGATGCGGGGTTTCTTTTGCTTGTGAAGCCATCAAAACGTACTCAGGTGGTGATTCGGAATAGAGGAGAGTCAACAGCATCATCTGATGAGCAAAGAGGTAAAAGAAAGAACATGGTGACGTAAGCTTTATGTATTGTTCTGCACGTGATTGTCATAAAGTATCTATAAATTTTGTCGGCATGTTTTCCACATCATCTGCTCTTGAAGTCAATACGCCTTCTTGTTAGTTCAGAATTCATTCATCTATATTGAGCCTCTCTCTTGTTTTTGTTTTTGATTGTCTAGTTGGCGGAGCAGTCAGTCCCCAGAATTCCTTCTCCGGTGTTGGTTCTCAGGTAGAATACTTCACTTTTCCTTTTTTAAACTAGATTTGTGATTTTGAGTGGTTGTTTGAAATAGTCGTCTGGTTTGTAGGATATAGGCATGGGGCGTTAAGAACATCTAGGGGAGCAAATGAGTTCAATAAAAATGAAGCATCCGGGAGGGTAAGGTGGTTCCGGCTCGAGATATCTCGATACTGCGTTACCTCTTGCCATCGATAGTCCCAATTTTTTAGTTGGCCAGGCGACATGGTTCGATTTCAAGGGAAATGTAGCAGCTGTTGCGGCTACTTATGCTCATTTTGTGCCAGTTTATAACTTCCCTGTTGCTCTAGAGTTGAGAGATTATTATAAGGAGGTTGTGGAGGAGCATGGGCATGTAGCGACTACGGAGGTGCTTTCGGATCGTAATAACCTGATTTCCAGCATGTCCGCTTTGGTTTCTGTTGCTAAGGAGATGACCGAGATTGGTGATGAGTGTCCTTCCGAGACTACTCTCTAGACATGGAGAGGAAGCTTCGTTCTGCCGATGCTACTAAATTTCAACATGGGCTGGATTGAAGAGTTGTTCAAAGGCTTGGAGGAGAAGAGGGCAACTCGGCAGTTTGTTCTGCCTGGCGAGATTACCAGTTTAAAGGAGGAGATCAAGGTGGAGGCGCAGAAATTGAAAGAACAACAGAAGGAGCAGGTTCGTATAGTTGTCGACGCTTCTAGAATTGCAGCGGACGTTGCAGCGACTTCGATGAGGCTGAAATCAAAACAGAAGGGGTTGGAGGACAAGGAGTCTGAATTGGCTAGTTTTACTTAGTCCGTCTGTTCTTGCTTTTGCATCTCTCTTTTTTTATGAATGTTGTGTGTTTGGATATTTTTTCTTTTTCTTCTCCTTGATTTTGGAGAAAACAGAACTTATCATGTTTGCACTTGTTTATTTTGTATGTAGTATCTCGTTGATTCTTATTGCTTCTATTGCATTTTTCTGTATTGTATTGAATTACTTTCGTTGTTCTCAAAGTAATTATTGTTTCAATCATTGTCTTGGAGTTATAAAATAGATTCGTTTCTGTCATCTTAGTTATTCTATAATTTCATCCTCATTGATTTGCTTTGCTAATCATAGATATGTCAACCCGTATTCGGTTGGTTTTGGAGGCATCAATGTTTTTCAAGTTGAACACTGTGTTGGAAATAGCTCTTGGTCATTTTGAGCTTGTTGCAGCCGAAAATCAAGAGTGGTTGGTAAGTTCGGAAATGTCCATGACTAAGGAATGGAAAATTAAGAAGGTTGTGGACTTGCAGGTGGATGCTCTCCTCCTTGAGCGCAAGGCTTAGCGGGTAAGGGCTTCTTTTCTTGTTCAAGATATTAGGATTGCTCTCAGTTGCTCGAGAAGCGCTTTATCTCAAGTTCAGGCCGAACTGGCTTTGTATGCCTAGTTCTTAGCGTGTGGGATGGCTTAGGTTATCAGTAGTTGGTTGAATTGTAATTTTTTAGTTTTGGAGCGCAGTCTTTTTCCCTTATGTATCACTTGTTTTCATACAAGCTTAAGGAAATTATCTCATTTGCGAGTTGAATTTCCGAAGTTTGATTATAGATTTGGATTTTCTCGATTGTAGGTTTTAGCTTCGTCATTTATGCCTTTTGAAACAGAGAAGTTGTAATGATTATGATGTTATCATGTGGTATTGGACTCGGGTCCTTTCGTTTTACATCGCAGCGTCGGAATCTTCACATTGTCATAGATTGAAATCACGTATGTTGTCCTTGTATGGGTTTGCTCTTCGTGTCGGGCTCGGGTCCCTTTCGTTTTGAGTTATAGTTTATATGGCACTTTTAGGTAAAGTTCATATCCAATGCTAGATGCATCTTTCGTATGAGTGTAATTTTGGATTTTAAGATTCCTCTTGTTTTGAGTTATAGCCTCGGGGCTTATCACCTTCTTAAATCTGAGTCATAACCGATGCTATATACATCTTTTGTGTGAACTCAATTTTTGGTGTATTTGATTAAGTTTCAATCCTTTCTGAATTGAACTGCGTAGGATAAGGTTATTCATCTGTGGACTCGTGTCACACTCCTTTTGGTATTTCGAGGTACCTTTAAATATGTAATAAGAAAAGATTCTTAGGAAGAGAAAGAAGCCTTTTATTAGATGGCATTGTTGCTTACATAAGTATGTGTGGGTGTGCAGTCATTCTTCTGTAAGCCCCATGTAGTTCCCCCATGTTCAGTGTCTCCTTGGAGGTCTTATTTAAGGCTATGCGTCGAGTGTTTCTAAGCCGTTTGAGTTCAGCGTTTGTAAACGTACCTCCGTCTGGGCGGGTGATTTTCCGAAATTGTCTTCGCTCGTCTTTGTGGACTTGTGCTCGCTTAATGGAGCTTTCTTCGGTTGGATTAGAATATGTTGTCACCCAATCGGGAATTGGTGTAATAAATGTGTGTGACCACCTCGCTTGGTTCACTGAGTCCATTGTAGAAAGCTGCTTCAGCCAAATGTGCTTCCTCGGTGGTGAAGGGGTCCACTGAAGCGGAGACACGTGTCTGTTTTACCTTGAGGATGAACTTAATACATTGATGGTAAGTGGAAGGTACAATCCCATGTTTGTGCAACCACGGCCTTCCTAAGAGCAAGTTGTAGGCTGGATGTACGTCCATGACATAAAATGGTTCACTGGCTCGGATAGGACCCACTTGAATTTATAGTTTGATGGTTCCAATCGTTTGTTGCGTGAGTCCGCCAAACCCTTGAATTCGAGTAGTAAACTTGTTGATGTCATCTTCTTTAATTCCGATACTTTCGGCGATATGTAATGGGATTAGGTTGAGTGATGCTCCTGTATCTACGAAAGCTCGCTTGAATTTGTGCTTGCGGATTCCTGCAGTGACATATAGTGGCCGTGTATGTTCGTAGTCTACTACTTGATCCTTTTCCGAAAAGGTAATGATGTCCGTGGGTAACGGGTACTTGCGGTCTAGGTATTGATTTACTTCCTCATTTGCCGCTATTTTGGTTAGTATAACTGCGGCAATTTGACGTTATTCAGCTGTGAAGTTTAGTGTATCAAAGAAGTCCGCAAACAATGGTTTTTTCACAACAGTGGATGCAATATATTCATGGTTATCTCCTTAGGATACAATGCAGATTTCCTCGGTCACATCTTCGGCTTTCTCATGTGTGAACATGAACACTTGATTTTGTAATGGATTCTTTTGTATGTGAGTTTCTGGCCCGAAATCAATCTCTCCTCTCTGTTGTCTGTTGTGTTTTTCCATTTGAATGTCCGACAGTTCCTCGTTGCATGTTCGAACTTTTGGTGATAGTGGCAGTATCTGGCATGATGTTTATCTTGTTCTGTCGGCTCGTTTACAGGAGAAGGGTGAGTTTTGTCTCCATCCTTTCTCCACTCTTCCAGAAGTTCGATAGAGGTTTCCAATGAACATGGGAAGTCTGGTGGTTCTACAATATCATCTGACGAATCCCCACTCTTTTTATATCCTTTGCCATCTCTGAAATTTGCTGACCGCTTCCCTTGTCTGGCATTGCTTTCTTCCTTGGCGTAAGCCACTAAGTGTCCCCATTGTTTAACACCCAATGTTTTGAATTCTGATGCGTCATCGGCTCGGGAACATGTGTCCTCGAAATCCGCAAAGGTTTCCAATTTGAAGGATGCCAGAATAAAGCTAAGTTCCGTAGGTAACCGGCTGATGCCGATTTTGACAAGTTCTTTTTCGGGAATTTTTACACTGCTGCGCAGGCATTCTGCTCGAAAGCTTCTTGCGAAATCTAAGTACTTGCTACCTGGTTTATATTTGTGGTTGCAGATATTCGAGATGGTGAGTTGCTTTTGTCGAGAATAAAACTTCTTCATGAATTGGGTCTGCATTTCATTCCAAGATGAAATACTATTTTATTCTAATCCCACAAACCATGTGAAGGATGCACCAGTAAGTGATTTACCAAACTCTCTCAAACAAATAGAGTCGTTCGTGGCATATTCGTTCAGACTCATGAGAAAACGGAAGACATGTTCCGTCGCGTTTCCGAAACCATCAAAAAGTTGAAACTTTGGTTGTTTATATGTTACTGGCATGGATTTATCTAATGATCCCTGGGTGAAAGGAGATTGCATAGCATAGTTTGTTGTAGGTGGGGTTAACCCATAGTGTTCTTCGAGGTATTTAGCAATGTGTTCTTACGCTAGCGCGACATGGTCTTGTTCCTTATTGGGTTGCCCTTCTGAATTTCAAGAGCATTCCTTTGGTGCTTGGACAGTGCCTGGTGTTTCGCTGCGTTGCGGGTTTTGCCTGAAAGACGAGAATCGCCTGCCGAAAGAATTCCGTTGAGTTCTTCTTTGTAGTAAGAGGGGATATTGTGGTACCCCGAAAGGGTCAGAATCCTCATCACCTCCTTCGGGTTGAAGTTCAGCCAGTCTGTCCATTAAGACCAATCTTCTTTTGTCCGAAATTTCCAATTCCCGACGCATCTGTTGTATCTCGAGCTGTTGCGAAGTAGACAACGGTTGTTCTTGGATTTGTGCATTTATCCTATCTATCCCAACTTGTGTTTGTGGAATTTCTTCGTCATGCCATGGTACAGCTCCGGGTGCATTCGATTGATTTACTCTTATTTGTAGGTTTTGACGTTGTACTCCCGAGTCTTCTATTAATGGCATTCCTAACTCAGGGTTTGCTTGTTGATTCTATACTTCGTTGGGTCCCGAGGCTGTTATTAACCCTTCCATATTCTTAGTAGCCAAATCCGATCTTGTGATGTTGAGATTTCCAGTAACCGATGACTCCATCAGCTTTATTTTTGTAGTGGTATTGAGGATTAGTCCCCAGTGAAGTCGCCAAATGTAAACACCCTTAAATTATCATAGAGTAATGTGGAGACTAATCCCAATACACAGTACAATTCTCTGAAAATCTCTGCCTCTCTCTGGAGGATTGCTCTGTTTTTATAGGCAAAGCCTGAGGTGGAAATACCGTACACGTGTACCCTATTACCTTTTCTAGTAAGTCTTCTGTCATTAGCCGTACACGTGTACTATTACAGTTGGGGTTATTTAGGCAATCGCTAGTCATCTCTTGAGGGCAGCCCACTTGTGCCACGTCATCGTTGCTGGTGACCTCGGCATTTCGCGCCATCGTCAATGGTGTCTTCGGTTAGTTATCATCCGAAGCCCCCATTCTGGTGCTCTCGGCTTTAGCCAAATCCATGTGCTTAGACCCTTCCTTTTTCTGAATCCGTTCATCATATTCTGGAAATTTCACAGATTCAATATTAATGAACATAGGTACAGAATTTGAAGGTAATTTCTAAAAAAGATAACTTTTTGTCCAAAAATGCTCGTCAGAGATTCTTTTTAGAACCTTGCTATTTGATGTTGACCTTCTGGTGAGAATGATCCTAACAACAGATATGTAACTGATTAACTGGACATCATACAAAGATAAAACAAGGCATGACACAATATTTATGGAACAGATTTCTATTTCATTTCTGTTTTTCGTGTCCTCCGGAGGGAGGAATCAAAAACCATGGTATATTATCAACTATTCTTCATATACTGCAATTCATCAAACCTTATAAGTATTGTACAGACAGACAATGAGACAAATACTTTTTGAATTTACAGAACAAATCAAGCCGTATAAAATGAAAAATGAAGAATTTTTTTTTTTAAATCAAGGATAAAAATGAGGACAACCTTGATAAATTTGTAAAAAGAAAGACCCTACCCTGTCGTATGATCATTGAGAAGGTGCTGCTATACTTGTAGTACTCAATGTCGAGTACTTCTTCTGCAACTTTCCTTTCAATTGTCTAATCTTTGCATCGACTGTTGCTGTAAAACCTATCTTGGTTTAGATCGCTCACGTGTCCACATACGTGCATCAGTTACATCCTTCTTGTAGTATTTAATCTCTTGAATTATGTGATGATCCAATGGATTTACTAATCTTCGGAAAGCTAGGTAGATTAGATAAGGAAAATATCACATACATGTTACGACGAGCGTTGTGTACCAGAAAATGGGAGATGGTGCTAAAACTTCAACGAGCATTTGATAAGCATCGTCAGAAATAGTAGACGACATTCCATACAAGATGAGGAAGAGATACCATGTACAAATGCTTCCCCATACAAAGGCGTGTTGAATCCATGTTGATTTGGAAGTTAACAGCCCAGATTATGCATGTGAACATGGTGGTACCCACGGCAGTCATGACTGATGTCTGTCCGTCGTCCCGGAAAGCTTGGGTGTAGAATATAGGAGGTTCACAAAGAAGATGATGATAGATGAATAGAGACCGTTACCAATCCACCCAAATATCCTAGTCCAATCAAAATTGGATCTTGACCGGTCAATGGAATTTTAAAATTCCATTTTTATTCTTTTTAATCAAAATGCCCCAATCCGCGCCACCACCAAACGAACAACCACCAACCACCACCCTATCACCACCACCGCTGCCACCACCACCACCGCCGTCGCCACCACCCCCACCACTGCCACCACCACTACCATTAGAACAACCGCCATCACCGCCAGCACCACCATCGCACCACCACCACCACCACCACAATCACCTGAACCCTAAGCCCTGGACCCTAAACCCTGAACCCTAAGTTCTGAACCCTAAACCCTGAATTTTAAACACTGAACCCTAAATTATGAACAATGTACCCTGAAGGACAAGTTCGGCTACTTAACTCTCTCTAACGGAAAATCTAATGGATTGGGACATTTTGATTTATTCCCTATCTGAGACATTTTCACAAGGTTGGGGTCCATTTTGGGGCATTTTACCACTTATCCCCAACATCAAATATGTTACTTCAAAGCGATAATTATCAGCTGGTTCTCATTGACTTTGGTTTGAGCTTCCCATCATCGCTTACCAAAGTTAAAGCTTTAGACCTATACATTCAGTGATCCACGAGAGAGCTTTGACTTCCATGCATTCCTCGAACAGTGATGGATCAGATACTAACTGGTTACAGAAAGTCATCCAAGCAATGGTCATTTTTTTTTTTGGGATCGGTTCCTAGCAATGGTCTTCAAGAAATCAACATTGAACAAGCTAGCTCAAGTGCGACAGAAAGGACGGAAACACACCACGATTGGGTGATTTCTTATCTGGATAAAGTATATGGAAGGGGTGAGATGAAGATTGAACAATATAATCTTTGTACACTAGCGACAGTTCCCTGCTTAGATTTAGACTCTGATCATGAGATTTTGAATTGTAGATTATAAGCAATGTTTTCTAAACAGATGTAATTCCAATCCTTCCGTAGAATCTGTACGATTGATTGTTTGTTGACTTTTTAATCCAGTTCTGTACCATTTGTGGGCAAAAAAAACATTGTATTATATATATCTTGATCTTTTTTTTTTCGTACGGAGATGAAAATAAAGAGGAATAATGGCTGGCAGCGATTAACACCGATGGATTAGAACCGACAATTCTACTTGCCGGAATAATTTCATGTTTATAGTGCATAACTTACTTGCCCAGCTACTTCCCAATTGCATCATTCACATGTACTCTAATAATCATACCCCACACATAATTTAACACTGCATTCTAGGTGATAATTTCATATGCCTATAGTGTACTGTCTTATTTTATGGGGCATGATATGGTTGAAACTTGAAACAGTTGTATCATTTCTTATTTGAGTAATAGCATTGTAAAATGTAAGTCCATTATGGAAGTCAAAATTTAATTCGGAAATCGAATATATATCATGTTAGGATTTTTTTTTCAAATATTAAGACTTAAAGGCCTAGGTAAATAAAACTTTCAAGTTGAACGGTAAGGAATCCCTCGCTTTCTATTGGCCGAAACAAGTCATTTTTTAGTTTTGTGCAACGAACGTTTTGGTGAGCACACTTGGCAACATATGATTGGTTTTGAAATAAAACACGTTCGAAAAAAAGGAAACCCGGACCTACCGTGCTTTGAACTCTAAGAAAAAGATATCGAAACCAAATTCAATCCAGAAAACCTACCAAATTCGGAACCAAGACTACGTTTGGAAAACAAAAGAAAATATCGGAAATGTATAGGGTAGAAAACAAAACTGAAATTTAATTCCTACTATGATCACGAATAAGATCATCGTTTATTATAATGAGTTTCAAAAACCTCAATTCGTGAACTAGCACCACATCCACCTTCGAAAACAGCACTTACCACTGCCTATAAACATCCCTTACCAAACTTACCACTAAGTTTGGGTGAGCGTTGATTTTCTTATGAAGTATATTTTTAATTTGATTCTTAATTAGATTGACTTGATTATAACCAATCTACATGTGCAAAATAGTATTCCAATAAAAAAAAAGTAATATTGCATCACAGGATACAAGAAAAGCAAATGCTTGGCACATTCATTTCATCCAAACTTGATTAAATGGACATCACACAAAGATATAACAACACACGACACAATATTTATGGAACAGATTTCTATTTCATTTCTGTTCTTCGTGTCCTCCAGACGGAAGGAATCAAAAAACCATGGTATAATATCAACTATTTTTCATATACTGCAGTTCATCAAACCTTATAAGTATTGTACAGAGACAATGAGACAAATACTTTTTTAACGTTGTGGTTTTACAGAACAAATCAAGCCGTATAAAATGAAAAATGAAGAAAAAAAATTAAAATCAAGGATAAAAATGAGGACAACCTTGATAAATTTGTAAAAAGAAAGACCCTACCCTGTCGTTTGATCATTGAGAAGGTGCTGCTATACTTGTAGCACTCAATGTCGAGTACTTCTTCTGCAACTTTCCTTTCAATTGTCTAATCTTGGCATCGACTGTTGCTGTAAAACCTATCTTGGTCTTTTGTCTTGCTTTAGATCGCTCACGTGTCCACATACGTGCATCAGTTACATCCTTCTTGTAGTATTTAATCTCTTGAATTATGTGATGATCCATTGGATTTATTAATCTTTCGAAAGCTAGGTAGATTAGATAAGGAAGATTGCACATACATGTTACGACGAGCGTTGTGTACCAGAAAATGGGAGATGGTGCTAAAACTTCAACGAGCATTTGATAAGCATCGTCAGAAATAGTAGACGACATTCCATACAAGATGAGGAAGACATACCACGTACAAATGCTTCCCCATACAAAGGCGTGTTGAATCCATGTGAAGTGGCTCATAGTGAACGCGATTTGGAAGTTAACAGCCCAGATTATGCATGTGAACATGGTGGTACCCACAGCAGTCATGTCTGATGTCTGTCCGTCGTCCCGAAAAGCTTGTGTGTAGAATATGCAGAGGTTTACGAAGAAGATGATGATAGATGAATAGAGACCGTTCCCAATCCACCCAAATATCCTAGTCCAATCAAAGAACAAATTTTTTGCTCCTTGCTGATACAATGCTGGGAACTGCAAAACAAAATTTTCATTATTTACTTGGTGCAGAAGGGCCAATACCCAATAAAATCAGTGATTCTGTTCTATCTGTAAAAACAAACAAGTTTCGGTGATCTTATGCTTCTTAGTGTACTTATTTTAAGATGATTACATGTGCAGAGATAGTTTTATACACACCTGTAAGCAAACTTCGGAAGAAACATCTTGCTCGAAAACTCCAAGTGAAATGACGGGCAAAGAAGTGAGAACAACATTGAAAAGAATCATGTACCAGTCATCATACACTGACTGCCCAGAAAAGCCAGTGAATGCCTCAAAATAGAAAAGAGTGAGACCAAAGGCGATGTTTTTGTAGAAGAAATAGCATACCTGCAATACAAGTCACATGAAATTTAGAAAGAGTTGAGAGACTATAAACAACTACTAATTAAGGGCCCTATCCCATTTTTATTCGTACCATCTGGGCAATCCTCTTGTAACACCAGTGACCGTGGACAACAAGAAGTCTCTCAAGGAACCTAAACTGCGAGATCGAGAAATCGCTAGCCATTACAGCCTGCAAAAAGCTGAAAATTAGTGAGGTTGGCAGAAACTTCAAACAATACAAATTCAAGCCTCAAAGAGACATTCCTTTTTTTTGCAAATCTAAGTTGGCCTTCATAAGCCCAAAATTAGGTATTGCAGGAAATACATTTCTTAAGAGGTTTGAGCAGTCTAGAGGTAAGTGAAATAACTATTTGGCTTGCGACCAACCTGCATCCCTTCTACCCCACTGATACCAACACCAATGTCTGCCTCTTGAATCATACCAACGTCATTGGCACCATCACCGATTGCTAAAGTAGTTTTCCCAGATCCTTCTTTCACCAATCTTGTCACCTGATGTCAATCCGATTGGAAAGGCACATTGAAACTTCGACTTAGTTGACTATCATTTACTCACAATTTCAAGAATGCATACTGACAGTTGGAAAGCTTAACCCAATCATTAAAGGGGGGGAGAAAAATTGGTACCAGCGCCTTTTGCTTTGGAGAGACACGGCAGCATACGACAGATGCACATTCAACAGCTAAACTCAAGAATAAACGTTTCATATCATCCTCTAAAGCATAAGATAAAGTTTTCCCCTCTATAATTAAAGCAAAAGCAGCATTAGGGTCCCTCTCTGCCGTGATCATTGCGCGGGAATCAATAATCTGCGTCAAAATGTTTTCCTTCACAGCCTGGTTCAGTAAACAAAGAAGATAACAGATTATACATTTCTCTTCAGGGTTTCTCTCTATCGACTTTATTTAGCAACCTGGAGACTGGTCATGGACATTACCTTCTTATCTCCTTCAGCTGACAAATCAGTGTTAATTATTATGCAAATCTGCTTCATGGACTCCCTAAGCAAGTTGCATGCAAATCTGTACACCATTTAACAAAACAAATATCTTTAAGTGATCAAATGCATATTTACAACCTAATGAGTCACCCAAGAGTGGTAGTCTTGTCCACAAGGAGAAAGGATCGAAGGGAACTGTCAAAAGAACAAACCCTATGTTAATTGCAGTTTCCATTTTGTCCCCTGTCAACACCCAGATCTTCAGACCAGCTTGTGCTAGTTTATCTATGCACTGAGGTACCTATAAAGGGAAACAATGAACACGTTAGAAAAACACCAAAGCATCTCCCCTTCAAAACATAAGGCACGCTGTGCTGACAGAATCTTACCCCTTTCTGTAGTTTATCCTCAACTGCAGTGGCACCCACAAGAATCAAGTCCTTCTCCATCATATCAGACACATTTTCAAGCATCACCTCTCTATCAGCTCCCACGGTAGTCTTTGCTTTCTGAAACTTACTATTCCAATCATGATACTCAGATTCGTCAAGTTTCTTGTATGCAAGTGCCAATGTACGCAAACCACATTCTCCATAGAGATTCAGATGCCCACTTGTTTTATGCTGATAATGCCTTCCATTTACTGATAACCGATCAAATATGATGCTATACGATTCAAGAACATAGATAGTCAGTAACGTGCTGAAAGATATCCCTTTCATTGGGCAACTCAAAAATATGTTAAACACACAGAAATGGAAGATTTGTCCGAAGGATATTATTATTACGCAAAGAGTGAAACAGAAAGAAGATAGATAGCACAGTGAATCACACCTGTCTGCACCTTTGCAAAAGAGAAGAAGTTGTCCATCCTCGTCCCGTACAATTACGGACATTCTCTTTCTCTTGCTATTAAACTCCATTAGATTTAGAATTTTGTACTCCCTGATATTTTGAAGTTCAGAAGATTTAAACTGTAACTTAATCAAGCAGTCCCATAAAACAAAAATTTGAAAAGAACCAAGCATGTCACTAGTCCACTGACCTTTCGATTGGGCTTTCATAAGAAGGGTACCGTTCTTGGACATACACACTTGATTGAGTTCTTCTGCAGAACTCGAAGCCAAACTCTCTTGCTGCAACTAAAAATGCTGCTTCATCTGGCGATTCAGCCTCATAGGTGTAACCACCAGTGTCCTCATTCAGCTCAGGAATCGCTGTGTGACACACTGCAAGTATCCGGAAGAATAGCGCAATCAAATTTGCCTGAGACTCTTTCAACCAATTCCCATTCATCAAACGGTCATCCTCAAAACTGAACCCCTTTATGACAGGTTTCTCTTCTTTCCTATCCTTAGAAGTAATAACTGATTCCAATTGAATCTCTGGCTCCTCTAAATCGCTTCTCTTTTTGCCACATGCATCCGAGGCCCTCCCATTAATCAGAGGGCCCTGATAATCAGAAGCCCTCCCATTAACATCAGATGCCATCTGCTTTGCCGCAGCAATTTCCACTTCACTAGACCGAACACCATATGAAACACCAGCTATGGAGCACTTCAGAAAGTCCATTTGGTTACAGGTCAAAGTGCCTGTTTTATCAGTCAGAATTGTGTCCACCTGGCCAAGCTCCTCGTTAAGATTTGATGTCCTAGCATTTGCAGTCTCCCCAGTCTCATCATCGTACATATGCAAATCCTGGTTAATAAATGATGCTTGCATGACCTTCACGACTTCAATCGAAACATAGAGTGAAATGGGTATTAAATACCCATACAGAATAAGAGCAGTGACTAAATGGTAAATGCCAGATACTGTAGCCTTTGATGGATCGTAGTATTTTGTTGTCTGCTGTGGGCGCATGTACCACCAATCTGGCATATGGAACTTGGTGTTCACAGCAAATCCTATTGAGCTTATAAACGAGATCACGACAAGGAGAGTGAAGAGGAAATAGATAATGTAGTCCATCTTCCTTTCGATCGTACTTCTTTTGGAGGGTGACTTTGTTGAATTCTGCATGACTTTGCTCTCATGGCCAGTGAATATTACAACACCATACACAAAAGGCGTATTCCTGAGTTTCGAATCTCTGAGAAGAATCTGACTTGGGTCAAGAGCATAAGTTTGATGATCATACTCGAGATTACCTACGAAAGTGTAGAGGCTAGGGTTGGGATCTTCACATCTGACAGTTCCTGTAAAACCTGCAAATGATCCATCCTCATCTAAATGTAATGTTGCCTCCAAAGCTCTCTTAATCTTCAAATTTGTTTCACCATCTAAATTCATTGTTTCCACATAGCAAATCCCATCTTCATAGCTTGAGGACAAAAGAAGCAAGTCCGCAGGGAAGAATTGATCTTTCTCTACTTTAACAACATCACCAACTTGAATATGTTGCCAATGTTTGTAACCAAATTCTCCGTCTCCTTTATGAACACTAACCTTTCGACTATTAACCTTCATATCCTGCATAAACCTACGCCAATCTTCCAAGGCTTCCTTAGCCATACTCAACCCAACAACAAAAGCTAAAGGAGCTATCATACTCACAGGCGAGAACGGAGCAACACTAGTGAGCGAGAAACATGCAGCCATAAGGAAATACAAATTTGCTACTCTCCGAAACTGCTCAAAGATTGCCTTGGGCAGAAACGTTAGTATATTGTATTTAGTGGTTGATATATAATTCGATACATACTTAAGAGGTGCTCTCCGGTGTAGGCGAGATTGATTGCAGAAGACGACACGTGAGAAACCTGGTCCTTGTAGAGAATGTGGTCCTCCATCCAAATCCTTGCTATGGGGACGAAGACAAGTATAAGAGTAAAGATTGGATAACCCAAGTTTCGCTCTTATTCTCCCTCGTGTCATCTTTCTTTAACCGGTGTCAGCTCAAGTCGATAGAATTCGACTTCGCCCCCACCTGAAAAACCAATGCTCGCCAATAAATCCTCACCCCTTCCTCCTGTTTCAAAAGTCATTATACCCATATGAACACATTGCAACAAAATCACTTGATAAATACAAGAATCAAACATTATTCACCCCCCTTCACAATAAATTCACAGACAACAACGTTGTCTTGCTATTCTTCGTGCGAAATCGAGCATTTTAGCCTTACATCTCTATCAAACACCTCAAAAACAACAATCACACACAATAATTTCAACATCTTTAAGCTAATACAATGAGCACATCACATGCAAAATCAAGCCATTCTTTAATATCTATCAAGAAATTCACAATCATAATCTCATTTTCAGATCTATCTATACATATTCCATGAACCCTAAACATGTCTCTCAACTATAATAATAACAAAAATCTCTGAACCCCAAAGGTCCAAACATTGTTTATTTCTTGATTCAAACAATACAAACAATCAAAAAAAAAAACACCCAAATCAAAAACCCATCTCCAAAACACTATCAAGAAAACACACATTAAAGAATAATGAAAAGAGGGTTTTCAGGATCGAAATTGTACCTTGATTTTTTTCTAATATCTATGGAAAACTTCCTTGTAAAATTCTGGAATTTTTTTCTAAAAATTCGTTAAGCATCAAATGAATAAGATGGAGGGAGGGATCTAGTTGTTTAGAGGGGGAGAGAAAGAATAGGGTTATTCTGTTTTTTGGCGGTACATATTTTCTCTCCAAAGAAGAAGAAGAAGTAGTTCTGATTTTCTGAAAACACTACCCCCATGAATGACACCAGTATTCTCCTGATTTGCCGTACGTGGGGAGTCTTAATCAACCTATTTTTGTAACAAAATTAATTTTTTATTTTCTTATATAAAAATAGATTTTTATTGTTATTTAAAATAGTGATGTGGACACAAATGTCAAACGACTAAAGTCTTTTCATTTTATTTTCCAAGAAAGGTCTTTTTTTCTTATTGTTCTCAACGTCAAGAAGACTTTGGGGAGCATATGCTATGTTGATGAATTTAAAGAAATCCACAGTTACTGATATTACCACTCTTCATTTTTGTTTATAAAGAATTTAAATTGAAAAAAATAAATACGAAAGTATCACTTCTCATGAAACAGAAAATATATTTTTTTCTTAATATTTTATTATTTTTAGTCTATTTTCTTATATTTTCTATTTTCACTAATTTTGTTTTCATTTTCTTTTCTTTTTTACTTTATTTCGGTCTTAAATGTCTTCAAATATGCGATACCTAGAAGTCAAAAATGTTCGATGTTGAAGTTAGGTAACCTAATTGTGTCCCGCGGCTGTCAATGCAGTGATAGGTAATTATCTAATTATTACTTATACACAAACAAGTCTATTGTTTTGAAACGGAAAGAGTAGTTATTATCAAATAACATGTTTTCTGTTTTTTTTGTAAAAATATGATGCACTAGGACATGATAAGTGTGAATTCATTTTGTGTTCTAAATGTCAAAGTTCCAATAAATGTGAATTCGTAAGTGTGAATTCATTTTTTGGGAAATGAAGGTGATCTTAAGAATAAATCGTAAATTATTTCACTCGTTTTCTGTACTTTCCTTGTGTTTAATTCCTCTTGTTATTGATAGGTATGACCAAATTCAATGACCACCAATAAAATTCAGAAAAAAATATACATATATATCCAACAGATCATAATTTGTTGCCATTTACCTACCATTCACTACTTGTTTGGAGGAACCGGTAATTAACAAACATAAATGAAGGGTTGCAAAATGCAAACCAGAGCCAGTTCACATCACCTTCAATCAATTTCTCACCACCGACCATATCTAAAAAAACACACACGGAGGACCGTCGCTATCCCAAGAAACCCCCATTTATGGGAGTTGGAAATATCCACGAAGTTTGTTCTTCCACTTTATGTGATTGTGATACGCATCATAACCAATCACATCGTGTAAAAGAAATGACATTGCAATTTCCACCTTCCCATTTACCTAATTCCAAAAAGGGTGTTTTTCGGAAACATCGGCCTCTAATTTGTTTCACAAAATCATCACACCTTTAATTAGTGTCGACGAAAAAAGTCTTTTTTCATCAGTTTGCATCCGAGTTAACTGTTTTGAATAAAACAATTATATTTTGGTCCTAAATACCCTTCCTCCATTGTTGAGGTGGTGGTGATGAAGTGGTGGTGGTGGTGGCGGCTATACTCAAGAGAGGAAACAGTGAACCCTTGTAGGGAATGTGATATAACGATCCTGAATGCGGGCTGAAGTTCTGGTGTCATGTAACGATCCTGAATGCATTCGTCGAAAAACAACAGCAACAACATCAACAGTTCATCGAAACAGCAGCAACATCATCAGCAACCACCACCACCTTCAACATCCACTACTGGAGTTACATGAACAACAGCAGGGATAAACAGGTAATTCCCCACTGACTTAACTCTGATTTGTGGGACAGGATGTCAATAACTCTGAAACTAATGGTGCAGTGATCATTTTAAAAAAATGATTGTAACAGTGTGATGGCTTTGTGAACCGGATTATGAAACTGTGACTGTTTTTGTAAATAACCTTCCAAAAATCATCCACAAGAAACGACTGAATAATTTAGGAATCGTATCACTACTATCATGATCACGCGTACAAGTGCATAAAAATACAATGAGTATGTGCTTTTAAACCATCGGATTTCCATTTATAGAGAGTTTATAATAACAAATCTGACGGCTTTAAAATGCATGTTCGTTGTGCTCTTTTCCGCATAATTGTATTAGTCATTAGTCATGACATCATCTGGTGAGAGTTAATAAACCTCCTGATATTAGTATTACAAGAAGTAAAGGAGTGTAAACAGTAAAGCTGTATTTATTTATTTTTTTGTTTTCTTACACTTGTGTCGCACTAAAAAAAACGTCAACAAAACTAGAGTTGGCCGAGTCTAATATAGTCAATTTTGGAGGATCTCGGTTTCGGTCCATCGTCGATACGAGTTTTTTAGTCTCGACGAGACAAGATTTTACCGAAAAACTCACTGCGATAGCCGAGATTCCACAGAATTGTGGTCGAGATCTCGTCGAGACATGTTTGAGCATGTAATAAAAATCAAATCAAACCCTTAGAAACTCGGTTTTTTTCACTTTTCTTAAAACTTGGAATTGTTTTCTCACATCGATGTAATTTAATTCATATATAGAGTACAAAATGCTTGACACGTATTACGGGTATAAAAAATTAGAAATAAAGACCATGAAATTTCATCGAGATCCGAATTTGATTACCTTGGGATGGTTCACTCAGGGACAGGTTCAGCAGCTTCAGATCTGTTAAGAAAGCCTACTCTTTGTTAAAAAAAATCAACTACTATTCCTCTTCTCTTAATATTTTATTTTTCTTATTCTTTTTATTTTCCTATATCCATCTTTTTTTTAATATTTTATGTTGTATTCAATTATCATCCGGTTGTCTTCAAATGTGTATTAACTAATAGCGTGTTTGGATACAAATCTGCTTCTGTCAGAAGAAAAATTCAGAAGCAAAACTATTTTGCTTCACAAAAAATTAAATTTTCGACTTCTAGAAATCGTTTTGAAATTTGACAGGCAAACTGACTATAATGTTATGGAATAGCTAGAAACTGACTATTTTCCTCAGATAGAGATAAAAGAAGAGAAGTCTCTAGAAATAGCTAGAGTTTTCATAGTCGGTTTTGTAAGCCTATAAATAGGCATTTGATCAACATTTGTAAGTTGTAACGAAGCAAGGAAATTAATAAAAAGGTTAAGAGTTTCGAGAGTTTAAGTGTTAGTCTTGCTTCCTAGGAGCTCTGTACGAGCAACACAACCATGCTCATATATCTCCGAAGTTTGATGTTCAAATTCCAACAACATTTGCTTGGATATCTTACAGAACCAATGGAGTCCTATATATGATGTTGCAGCTATACTGACTTCCATTCAGTCTCTTCTCTGTGATCCAAATCCAAACTCCCCGGAAAATTCAGAGGCAGCACGCATGTTCACCGAGAATAAGCGTGAGTACAACCGAAGAGTGCGAGAAATGGTGGAGCAAAGCTGGACAGCTGACTAAAAGGTTATAACAGTAATGAAAATCGAGAGAACCACCATCTTTGTTCTGCCAATTAAAAAACATCTGAAGTGGTTGTAACGGGTTTGAACTTGCATTTACTGTTTGTTTACTGAAGAAAATTTCGAAATCCAGTCTGCTGTAAAAGATGTTTCGTTGATTAAAAAAAAAAAAGTCATTGTCCAATGACCCCCTTTTATGGGAATTGGAAATTTCCATGAAGTTGCCCAACGGAAAGACATGGCTTGCTGAAGTTTAATTTACTGCCAAACCCGGAATAGTCTCAAGTGAGAATTTTAAAGCAAGTACTTTTTTTAGAAATGAAAACGATTTTGGAAATAAATCATAAACTTTTTTCACTCGTTTTCTATATTTTTTACTTGTGTTTGATTTTTTTTGTTGTTTTTTTTTTTAAGCATTTTTTATTTATTGTTGTTGTTGTTGATTGGTAAGACCAGATTCACTATTTGTTGGGGAAAGAGAGAGTAGTTAACAAACTAACCATAAGTGGTTGCAACTTGCAAACCACACACACGCGAACAACCGCGTTCGCTATCCCCAGACCCCCTGTTATGGCCTATGGGAGTTAGAAATATCAAAGAAGTTTGTTCTTCCACTTTATGTGATGTGATGGTGGATATGCACGTCATCGACAATTACATCGTGTAAAAAGAATGACGTAGCAATGTCCACCTTCCCATATACATAACTCCAAGTCATCCACAAGAAACGAACAAATTATTTAGGAATCGTATTAGTATTATCAGAGATCGTATTATCACAATCGTCATGCGTACAAGTGCATAACAACACAATGAATATGTTCTCCAAAGCCATCAGATTTCACATCCATTTATAGATAGGCTTTCTAATCAAATCTGACGGTTTGAAAATACATGTTTGTTATGCCCTTGTCCACGTAATTGCACCTCATTTTGAATGAATCTCTTCTTATTGACCGATCATAATATGGTGATACTACAAGAAGTAAAAGAATGGGTGTAAATGGTAAAACTACATCTTTATTTCTTACACTCCTGTTACACTATGTACATTTTGTTTATCTGTACACTGTAGTAATGATGGAGATGATACTATAAAATCCCAATTGTCTCGGTCTCGCCATAATTAAATCGTTTCGATGGTAAAGATTTTAGAACTAATGGTTTTCTTTGGTGTTTGAGCTCGAGTCTTGAACAGAATAAGAGAAGAAATTTAATTTCCACCCCACTCGATCTGAAATCAATTCCTGGTCCAAGAAAAGAAAACCGCAAACACAATTCATACACCGTTTTACAAATGAAAACAATGTTAGAAATGAATAATAAATTTCAATCTTTTTTAACAAAAATGGTGATCATAATTTGTTGCCATTTATAAACACTATTCACTATTTGTTGGGTAGATGGATAGTAATTAACAAACTAACCATAAAAGGTTGCAAACCACTACCAGTTCACATCCAACAGAGACTGAGAGATTCCACCTTTTCCCCTTCAATAAATTTTGCACCACCGACCACAACCAAAATAACCATAAGAGGTTGCAGACGACAAAGCGTCACTATCCCACGACCCCTTTAATGGGAGTTGGAAATTTCCAAGAAGTTGCGCTACAGAAAAACGGGGAATGACATAACAATGCCCGCTTCACATATGAATCTACCGCACAATAACAAGGTGGATATTCAGACTTGTCCAAGATACAGAAAACCGCAAAGAATTCCATTTCATTCCATGTATCCATTTTTTTTTAATAAATTGCAACCTTTTTATAGGCTTTACAAGTTATTAACTTTGTAATGAGGAGTATACAGTTACTTATAACACTACTGCTGTCTACTACATACCAAGTTGACTTCGTAGATGAACTAGAGACCATGAGTCCATCAAGATATTTGATGGCGGAGCTATCCGTACATCCAAATGGGATGTCGTGTATTCTTACAGTTTTAGCGTTTTCGACCACGGTAAAGGTGGTGATCCATTGACAATACTCCATATGACGTAGTCTTATCTCCTTATACTTGCCACTTTTTTTGTGTATGCTACTGTGGAGCTACACGGTATAATGGCATATGTCTAAGCTTTACATTAGGGCGATCTTTTTGCAGTTCTTGCAACACTTATTATATGATTCCAAACAGGAGTTTCAGCACTTGCAGTCGGCCAGGATCCCATATAAAACTACATGTCCATTCAGGCTAAGACCTATGGTGTGCTAATCTAGCAGCTAGATTAGCAGTCCATGTCAACTAGGACAACCTCCTAAGTCCTATGGCAGTGCTAATCGAGCAGCTAGATTAGCCCAATCTCAGCCGTCAGATCAAAAAATAAATCATTCAGCGTTGAACCATTCAGCGAAAAGGTCATCGCTGAACCATTCAGCGCAACTATCTCGCTGCTAGTTCAGGTGCGAGCAAATGATAGGAGAGAGAACTAGTGTTAACAGATAGACAACACTTTTTGCCTAATCCAGCAGCTCAATCTACCCCAGAGGACTTTAGCCTCATAAGCCATTTTCTTTGTTGACCTGATTCAAAAAACACAAAGAAAAGAAAATAGCTCAGTAAGTGGAGATGAATTAGACAGAACATGTAGCAGTTCTAAAATGAAAATAACATATGCAAGAGATGATACGTATACATATAAATTTATACCTTCTTCTTCTTCTTGACTGCGCTCAGGAGATGAATCTCTCAAGATTGTTTCTAAAACTGCACTAGCTAGCTAACTGGTACTATGTCTATCAATAAGATTTATAATAATATGCAGAAGATACTGTTAACAGAACAAGTGCGAGGAAATGAAGAACAGAAAAAGGAATGAGAGACGAGTACAGAAGAGAGAGTTTTAACAAGTGTAGTGCATGCAGTAATTAGGTGGGTTGCTAGGTAGATGCTTCACTAGTTAAGTGTGTTGCTAAGTAGATGCATCATTCATTTAAAAGCGCAACACTAACCATCAAGCATCACTAATATAGGTACATGTCTATTCGCGTGTACTACTACGATATGTTTCTGCATTAGCAAATTTGGAAGGTTAAAACTTTAATAGAAAAGTATCTAAAGATTAGAGCCTCGAAGAAAAGCATGGATCAGTACTTACCCAAAGGAACTTATACTAGTACTTCGAGCTCGCCTCTCAAAGCAAGATTATTTTCAACCTTCAACCGGTGGAACAAGTGTTAGTAATGGTGGTGCAGAACCGAAAACGTGATGCTAATTGGTGGGGTTGTGAACATATTCACTTCAGCGGCTTAAATATGTAATTGGGCCTGGCATGTTAGTTTAGGGGTGAGCAAAAAATCCGGAACCACGGATTTCATCCGTATCCGTCCGTAAAATTACGGATGACACCCAATCCGTAAGATTTATGGGACGGACACAGATGAGATTCTCAATTCCGCACTTTTAGCGGTTTGGTTACGGTTGGACTTTGAAATCCAACCCGCACCGTAGGTACAAGAAAATTTTGATATCTTATTGATGCCGAACTTGATTCCTGGATCTTTCTTCTTCTCAGCCGCAATATAAACATGGATCAATCACCAAAGCTGTCTTTATGTTTCTTATTAATGCAGGTGGATTTTTTAGAAGGCGTCGAACCATAAAAGGGAAGCGAGCACCTCCATCATGCAAAGATGTATGTTTAATCGTTACTGCACATTTAAATTTTCTTATACTGCCTTTCAAAGATGACTCTTAATGATGATTATGGTATGCCAGATTTATATTGAAGCCTTATTCATTTCCATGTAAGTTTCTTCTTTCCTTTTTTTATTTAACTTGTAGTTAACATATCTATGGTTCTGTGCTATTTTTATCTTAAACAGAAGCAAGTGGTGAAGGAAGGTCAAGTTGTCTGCTACATCGAACAGCTTGGTGGCGAGATTCCTGTTGAGGTTTGGATTTCCCAACTCTCACCACTCCTTTTCTGTATATTTTCTGTATGAGCTAAAGAGAAACCGGGAATCTCTCATACTGACACTGGTTTCACTATTTTTGTTTGTTGTTTTTTTACTAAATCCGCGGTTAATCCATATCCGACCAGTATCGTCCGCTGATTCGTGGATGTCAAATTCGCGGGTGATTGGGCCGGACACGGTTGGATTTTTCAAATCCGTAACTTTGACGGATTGGACGCGGGTGACACCTAATCCGCATCTGTCCGTCCGTTGCACACCCTTAGTTTTAGTAGGTCTTACTGAATATTAGGAATCCGTCAAAATGACAGGTGTTAGATTTGCGTCCATGTCCAGCCCATTACTGTGGGTTTGACACCCACGGGTCGACGGGTGGGCTGATTAGATGCGTGTAAAACCACGGATTTCATTTCTTGTACAAAAGATAAATTAATAATAGGTTAGAAACTATAATTTAATATGAATTGACTTCTGCTTCACTGAGGTGGGATTGATAGTTGCCACTAAATTTACTTTTGCGTCACATTTAGAATATTTCGGATGTACTGCCTCTGGCACGAGACGGTACCGTAAGAAAGGGGCCAGAATATAATTTCCGGGTCACGAGATTTGGAAAACGTAAGGCCGGATCCTTTACCCACTAAATCAGAAGATTTCAATTATTGGGTTATAGATGGAGTAAATTTAGAGTTAGGTGAACAGATAATAACAGGTACAGAAGTTTAGTTAAAATCTGGTGCCGTACCTAAATGAACCTACCATGTGCCCCTGCCCGATGCGTAGCATGGCACGTTATCATTTGACGGAGTATTTATTTTGCATTTAATCTTGGTCTTCACTAGTGGATTTTGGAATGAAGAATTGAATTTGTGTAACAAAAATATGGAAATATCGGCTGTCTCCCTTTGCAACTCCTATCAGGCAGACAAGCTCGGAAGACTACTCTGGACAAGATCCGATGACTACTCTGCTATACTACTCGGAAGCCATGACTGATCCAAAACATTTAAATTTTGTGCACGCTACTCTTTGTCCCTTAAGGGACTCTCATTACACTTTATGGGCTGCCGACATCACCAACTGAAGGCATTCTAAATCATGGTCTTTCCTGTGTTTATATATAGAGTGGCACCTATGATAAAGTTCCTCGTTTTAGTTTAGTTGGGATTGAAGACAAAACTTGAGGGTGCAAAATACCGCACACCCGATAGCAGGGCGAAGGAATCATTTGATAGCAGGCGGATATGACGCGCTCGTTATATTTCTGCTGACGAATGAGATGGCGTCAATAAGTCACACCAAAAGTGTGAGGATCAGCGTGGTAGTTAAAAGATCAGCGCGGCAAATATAATGAAGGGCGATTATAACGTTTTCCTAGATTGGAAAATAAGGGCTTTATTAGCTGTCCTCCACTATGTAACCCCTATAAAAGGGACAAGAAGCCATTGTAAAAAGGGGAGATCTCTGGGAGAGCTTAGATAAGAATTTTAGGAGAGAAAATGTTGTTTTGTCACCCCAAGTTAGGGTTTTCATACATCCATTTTGTATTTGATCTATCTTTCAATGAAATGATTTAGAGTTTTCCTTATGATGTCTTAGATTTACTTCAAAGATTAACTTGGGTGTAGGTTGTAGGATTTCCTGCAACTACATTTTGGCGCTAGAAAACATCTTCGATGAGTAAGAGGGATGATCCCTGTCTGTAAAGATTTTCTAAAACAGCTTAAAATCACTGGTTAACGTACTTAAAAAATTGTTTTCATAGTCGTAAAAACCATGGTACTTGATTGAACAGATTTCGTTTAAGAGACTTACGATTTTCAAATTGTTTTAAAAGATTTGAAAGAGTTTTTTATGAGATTTTTGGTCAGTGGAGCATTTGTTATAGTTCCTCAGATTTGATTTTGAAACCTTGTTATAGTTTCGGAATATTATCATTGTCTCGGGAACACAGAACAGGAAAAGAAGAAATCAATCGGCGAAGACAAAGCATCAACAAATGGAAGAGGATTCATACAAGAGAGAACAAAGAAGTGCGGAACAAACAACACCTAGAGAAATAAAGAGTATCGTTGCAAAAGAAGGAAGCAGGAGTATACAATGTAATTCTATAACAAAATCGATTACGAATGTTGAAGATTTCCATGCAGGGATTACAGGGCGGATCCATAAGCATGACTATGAAGGAAGGAAGATTATGACTGTGGATAAATTATTCCCTTTGAAGGAATGGAAAAAACAACAGATAACATTTGCGGCAGATAATATACCAGAAAGAAGCCTAAAGCGAACAGATCCCCTGGTCGTCACTTTAACTGCAAGGCGATAAAAAAGAATGGAAAGCGCGAAAAAGAGGAGTGGGTGATAGACAAAACTTTGATAGATACGGGAAGCTCGGTGGACATCCTATTTTACCGCGCATTTAAGAGTATGGGATACAGTGACGCGGAGCTGACGCGACCAACGTATAACATCCACGGCTTTAACAGGGCGGTTACAAAACCTAAAGGCGAAATAATCATGCGAATACTGTTAGGAGAGATAGAAACGTAGGTAATGTTTTGTGTAGTGAACGTGGAGTCACCCTACAACATGCTCATGGGGCGAACATGGGTACATGGGATAAAAGGCATAGCGTTAACTCTACATCAATGCTTACGTTTCCCAATACCAAGTGGAATAGGAGAAATCAAAGGCGATACAAAAAGCGTGAAAATTTGTTGTCAAATAGATGTGAAGAATTATGAAGGACGAGCAAAAAGGTGAAAAGATAGATGGAAAAAGGCGAAAGAATCAAGAAAGGAGGAAGAACTACGAGTATATATGATAAGAACAAAAGAAGGAAAAGGAATACCGAGCAAAATCCCAGAGAAGGAAGGCGAACTAACACATGAAATAAAAGAACCGTCACCTTTAGGTGAACCAAAGGCGAACTTCACCACGGCAGAGCCAACAAAAGACATAAACGTAGGAACAGAAGAAGAACCAAAGATGCTAAAGATTGGAACCAAGATAGATAAGGAGAAGAAGAAAAGTTGATAAACCTGTTGCGGGAATATAAAGATGTCTTCGCATGGAGCATGGATGGAATGCCAGGTATAAACCCTTCAATTGCATGTCAGAGGTTAGATATCAACAAAAGCGTGAAGCCATTCAAACAAAAGATAAGGAAAATAGAAACCACATACCATCCACAGATAGAAGAAGAGCTACAAAAGATGTTAGATATGGGAATAATCATGCCAACAAAATACCCAGTATGGATAGCAAACATGGTGCTGGTACCAAAAAAGAATAAAGGGATACGAATTTGCATCGATTTTAGTGATCTAAATAAGGCGTTCCCAAAGGACAGCTTCCCGCTCCCAGATATACCACAAATGGTAGAAAAAGTGGCAGGAAACGAAAGATTATCATTAATGGACGGATATTCAGGCTATAACCAAATAGCTTTAGCAGCAGAAGATCAGGAGCGCACGGTATTCTTCGCGCCAAGAGGGTTATACTATTATACAAGGATGCCATTTGGTTTGAAAAATGCAGTTGCAACTTATCAGAGAATGGTGGAGAAAATATTCGCAAAATGGGTGCATACAACCTTGGAGGTCTATGTAGATGACATGCTGGTAAAGAGCAAGAAGGCGGCAGATCATGTCGACAATTTGAAAGAAATATTCGAACAGATACGGCAATTTAAAATGAAGATAAACCCGGCAAAATGCATCTTCGGAGTAGAATCAGGAAAGTTCTAAGGTTACATAAAATCAAAGGAAGGAATAGAAGTGGATCCAGAAAAGGTGCAAGAAGTTCGATACATGCCATCACCCGCAAAGGTAAAAGACGTACAATAACTGAATGGACTACTGGCTTCCTTATGATGGTTCATTTCGCGCGCATCAGACAAATGCAAACACTTCTTCAATATCCTAAAGAAGAGGAGCAAAATGGACAGCAGAATGTGAACAAGCACTCCAAAGCATCAAGAATTATTTAACAAATTGATCTATTTTGCAGAAAGCTGAACCAGGAGAAGAATTACGAATATACCTTGCATCAACTCCGCATGCATTAAGTGCCGTATTGCTTCTCCTAGATGAAGGAATAGAAAAACCAATATATTATATAAGCAAAACTTACAGCTCAGTGGAAAGATATTACACCAAGATTGAAAAGCTCATTTTAGCGCTAGTCTATGCAACACAAAAGCTTCGTACATACTTTCAAGCCCACAAGATCAGAGTGCTTACTAAGGTCCCAATTGAATCAGTAATGAAAAGCTCAAAAATAGTAGGAAGAGTAGAAAGATAGAATGCACAAGTAAAGCAGTTTGGAGTCAAGTATGAAATATTATCTTCAACAAAATTACAGGTTATCGCAGATTTCTTGGCAGAATTTCCATTAGAAGAAGATGAAGATGTGGAAGAAATGATGGACATAGATGAAGAGCAAGGAAATCCAATAGACTTATTAACGGAGTGAAATCCAAGAAGGTGGGAGATATTAGTAGATGGGTCTGCAAATGGAGAAGGAAAAAGGATTGGAATAGTCTTCCTTTCCCCAAAAGGAGCAAGAAACTTGTCACAGAACTCTACAAAAATACCAAAGGTATATTGGATGCATATCTGTAGGAAAGATAATCGATTTGCGGACACATTGGCATTTATCTCCTCTATGTTGGTGGATCCTACAGCACGGTATATAAAGGTAGAGACGCTCTCTTTTCCATCAGTAAAGAAAGATAAAGAAGACGCAGACATAATGCTCATGGAAAACCAAGAAGACAGACAAACTGGAAAGGGGGTGGATTGGAGAGAACAACTTCATAACTATTTGGAGAAGGGAGAAGTACCAAGAAACACATTAGAGGCATACAAGCTTAAGAGAAGGGCGACAAATTACGAATTAAGAGACGGGATCTTATACATAAGATCTTTCCTTGGACCATCACTCAGATGTCTAACACGAGATGAAGGAATGGAGATATTGAAAGCCATCCATTATGGAGATACGGGGAATCATAGCGGAGGGAGATCATTGGATTATAAAACCAATATACAAGGATTCTATTGTCCATACATGCACGAAGACACAAAAGAAGTATCTAGGCGTTGTGAAGAATGCCAGCGTCATGGAAAAAGAATACATGCTCCAGGGGCGGCTCTAAGTTCATCAACAAGTGTATGGTCATTTGGAAAATGGGGTTTGGACATTGTAGGACCATTTGTGCCAGGAACAAGACAAAGGAGATACTTTATCGTCGCAACTGATTACTTCACAAAATGGGCGGAAGCAAAAGCAACCTAACACATTCGAGATCGTGATATATTTACTTTCATATTTGAAAATATCATCTGCAGATTCGGAATCCCGACAAAAATATTCTCTGATAATGGGAAGAAGTTTGAGGGAGAAAATATATAGAGAGATGTTGTTTAACACGTTTAAAATCCAAAGTGGGAAATCAACACCCCTATACCCGCTAAGTAACGGGCAGGCAGAGGCAACAAATAAAACACTTGCAGATATATTAAAGAAGAATCTAGATGGGCACAACAAAGGATGGTGTTAACAGGATCATAATGCCCTATGGGCATATAGAATAACAAGAAGAGAAGCTACGAGAATGTCACCTTTCTGTTTAACATATGGAGTAGAGGCAGTGCTACCAACTTAAGTTATCATACCAACGACAAAGCATGGGAAAAGAATTTGAACACATATTTGATCTTGGAAAAACTTGATGACCTAAAGAAAACAGAGAGGTTGCCCTACAACATATTGAGAACTATCACAACAAGTTAGCTCGTGAGTATAATAAACGCGCCAGAGAAATGGAATTCCAGCCAGGAGAGCTAGTATCGCGGGAAATACCGCCCTATCAGAAAGGTGGAGACGGAAAATTGGAGAAAACATGGGATGGCCCATACATTATAAAGAGAATTATCGTGAATGGAGCATACGAGTTGATAGATAGAGAAGGGAAAGATGTAGGACGGATACTCGATCACCCATGGAATCGAATATACCTGAATAAATATTACCCTTGGGCAATGCGGAAGTAATATATTTGTATGTGAATCCAATGAGGACAAAAGGCGTTAACAATGTATTAAAATCAATATGAATGAAAGTTGAAGAAATCTCCAATTCATCAGATATCAAAGATAATTCACAAGTAGAAGAAAGAGGAAAAAATAAGACCTTATGATAAGACCTCAATAGGAGGTAATAAAAAAATTAAAACCTCTAATTAAGGAGGCTAGGCATCCAATTGTGGCGCGCAACCTAGTTCGCATAAATGCAAGAGGAAAGATAAGTAAGCCCTAACGCGCATCATAATTGGGGAAAACCTAATAATTCATGACTTGGGGGAAAGCCATACAAACCCTGAAACCTGAGTCATGGAGAGTTGGGGCGAAACAAAAGCATATCCAGCAGAGAATCCTGGGTAAAAAACCTAAGGTATTAAGATCTCTCCTAAGCAGTGTAGAAACTCGATCAGGGCGCTGCGGTACATGGTTGTGTCAAGAGTGTCTGGGGCGTCTGGAGCGTTGTCAACCATTCTTGGCAAGTCCTAACTATGATACACTCGGTCCTCAAGATACCCCACTTAGGGTGTGGTCTCGTAACCACAAGCCATGTCGGAGGAGGGATAAGAGGCCACGAAAACAACTGATTGTTGGTATCACTGGATGGGAAGATCCCACCCTAACCCGATAGGGGTAAGCTTCCTTGAAGGGGCAATCAGGGGGAAGATAAGGACGGCACCCTCCGTTAGGGAGCTGAATTGTGTCAAAGACGTCAATATCACATGGATATTACTCATGGGAGTATTTAGGCTTGTCATATTGACGCGTCAATATATCCTGCAGAGGCAAAAATACGAAAAGATGATAAGGTGAAATCAATGGGTCATTACTTGAAAAAGTAATGACCGCCTGCGATTTTTCCGCCCAACCAAAAATAATACCCTGGGGCAAGAATAAGTCCTATTAACAGGGGGAGGCTGATTAAGACCTCTACTTAGGGAGGCACAATAAGACCTTAACAAAAAAAACACAAACCAATGATATTAACTTCATTGTTTTACAGGAGAAGGATACATAAGGAAGATGCAAGGAAAAATAGAAGGCGGACAAATAAAACCCGATCAAGTAACCCTACATGCAGCAGAGGAAGGTATGCATTAAGAATTTCATCGCAACGCGTAATTATCGCCTAATAATAAAAAGTTCACAACTATCAATATCTTCAAAGGCGAAGAACAGAGGCAAGTATGTGAATAAAACAAATAAAGGAGGTGTTTTTTGCCTTTTTAGAAAAATAAGATATGATAATAATGAAAGACATCAAAATTAAAAATAAATAGAAATATAGAAAATAGAAGTTTTCTTTTTTAGTTGCAGCCAGGAACAGGTAAAAGGAATCCATGCCCCCCAAGCTTGGAAGCGCCCAATTGCACAAAAATAAGGGAAGCAGAGAAAAGTTCACATCTAAAGAAAAGATTTAAAGATCATCCTGTGGCATGTCTTGGTTTTGTGCGGAAATTTCAGCATCATGAGTCACATCTTTAGAAGGCTCACCACCAGCTTCATTCTCCTTGGACTGATCTTCTCGAAGAGGAGATTCTTCATCATTATCACTTTCATCATAATCGTCACTCTCAGACTCAGGAAATGCTTCATCGTCAGGAACTTCAAGAGGCTTCAAATCTAATAAGAGAATCGAGTAGGCATGGCAACCCTGATCTGCAAGAGCCATAGATTTAACAAATAGATCACGCACGGCACTTTTCTTGGTGTTTCCTACAGCAACCTCCATCAATCTCTCAAGATATGAACATCTCCTTCTCGCCTTTTCCTGGGTGGAAGAAAGTTTCACAGAGAGTTCACCGCGTTCTTTTCGCGCATTCGAAAGGTCAGACTTCAATTTCTTGAGGATAAGTTAATGCGATTCATCAGATGCTGCACAAGGAAAACAAGTTTAAATTAAAATAGGGGCGGAAAAATAAAAAATAGGTGAGGAAATTTCAAGTAAAAGTAAAAGCTGAGGTAGTCATCCCAATGTGACTACCTTCCCTCTGAGAGGTGAGATGGTGGGATAAGGAAAGACCATTATTTATAATATTCTCCATACACTTATCAAAATCATCACCAACTAAACCCTGAAGGCAGGACCGGATCCTCTTCTCATCTCTAGAAAGAGAATCTCTTTCCTTTACTAAATTATCATAAGAGTCCCTCAGCTGCTTATGATGTTATCGGAGTTGGTTCATATTCACTGTTGCATTTATCTTGCTCTGAATAATCTTCTCATTCTCCGAAGTTAACCTCTTCACCTCTTCATCATATTGATTCTTTAAAGAGCGAAGAGATTCTCCCTGACCGGTGCAAGTCTTTTGAAGAGTAAGATAGTGACACGTAAACATCGCCTTCTCATTTACAAAGGATCGCTTCTCTTCAGAAAGGGTTCGATTTTCATCTGACAGAGTTCGATTTCTCAAATCAGCACTATGTAACAATCCTGAAAGATTGGATACTCGGGAACCCAGAAAGCCGTATTGGTTGCATAGATAAAGATTTTCACTTTTTAGATTATCAATTTGGTCAAGTAGGTACGAGTAGTTACTAGTTAATTGGCTCAGTTTATTCTGTAACCTCTCATTATCTGCACGGGCATCCTCAGCTGAATGTTGATAACTAAATCTTTCCATGACGCGCTTCTGGTTAATGTCTTTACATGTGTGCAAGAAATTTAAAAAATGAACGCAAGCGCGGTAAAAATTCAGAAACAATAGTTGAAGAAAGTACATACCCATGAGTTCTTGATTTTTGGAGCAAAGATTCTCAGATGCGATAGATTCAGCTAAGAGATCTCCCTTTAGCTTGGCAACCTGTTGAGAAAGCTCTCAGATGGTATTGCTAGATTCAGAGAAACCTTCAATCTGAACCAGGCGATGACGGGATTCCTAAGGAAAAGATAATAAACAACATAAGGGAGGGATAAGATAGCACAGGTCAAAAATTGAAATGAAAAAAATACATACCATACGTTCAAAGGCGAGATTAACGCTTGGATCCAACTGAGAAAAAATCCAACTCCTAGTTGATTTATCTGGAGAAGATTTACATAACAGCTTGGTTAGAGCGTCACAAACTCAGGATCGAGAAGGATCATCACAAGATGAGCGAGCGGCATTGACAATTTCCAGCAACACCCTGGTTCCAGAATCAGCCCCTTCAATAATGCCTTCATTAGCAGAGGAAGGAAGAGGACGTAACCATAGTAAGGGGAGAAGTAGAAATAGCAGCGCCCATCGAAAAGAAGAAATGATATCCTTTAGAGATGCGGTAGCATCCTCAGAAACCGGGGCAGTGGTATCCTTTAGAGATGCGATAGCATCCTCAAAAACCGAGGCGGTGGAATCCTTTAAAGATGCGGTGGTATCCTCAGAAACCAGGGCGGTAGAATCCTTCTAAGGTGTGGTGACATCTTCGTTAAAGGAATTCTTTTATAGCTCAGTAGAAGAAGAAGGAGCGACAAAACCAGCATTAGTTATCGTAGATGCGAACGAAGCATGAGGTAGCGGAATGGGACGAAACTTGTAATAAACCACGGTTAAATCAATAGTTGTGTCAATCTTAGGAGTAGGACGAAGCTTTTTAACCTTCTTCTTTTCACGATTAACCTCGCCTTCAGAATCCTTCACACAAACAACACAAATAAGAAAGAGAAGCAACAATATTGTTTTTTCTCAAAGGCGAAAAATTGAAGTAAAAGGTATTTCTTACTCCCTTGTTGCGCGAAGGCTTCCTCTTGAGAGATTCATTGCCCCTGAACTTGCACTACACCAAAAATGGAGTTTTGCAACTGGCTCCGCTATTGCAAATCGGGGTTGCAACTGCACTCAGCTGTGGCGAAGGAGGGCGACGCGAATTTCAAGTCGTAACTGTTTTCGCAACAGTTTATAGCTGTTGCAACTCAAAAATTTAGCAACGTCCACAAAGCAGTTGCGAAATTTTTACTGTTAGTTGCTAAATCATGACTAAGTCAACGAAGATTGACCCAAAAAAATTTGGTAAAAACTTAGCAACAGTTCACACCTGTTGCGAAATTTTTGCAACTAAAAAGGTCGTTCTTCATTGACCTAAGTAAAAATCTGTTTTCCCATCTTCATTTTAACTTGCAACTACCCCAGTTCCTCTGTAATTCCTGTGATTCAATCAATTCTGGGAAACAGAAATGAAGTGGCTTCACTCTAATTCAACACACATTTCGATTCAATTTACACTTGGGCTAAAAAACAACAAAACTCCTAGGTAAGTAAGTAAAACCATTAATATTTCCTATAATCAGAAAGTGATTGTAGTTGGATGATAAATAGAATCATTATGTTATTGAAAAAAATATATCAGTGATCCACCATGAACAACAGGATTGGTACATAACAGAAAGATAATCTTTTTAGCATCTTCGATTGAACATTAAGATAAATATTACATGGTAAGGTAGAGGTACCAAATCAATAGGTGTGTTGATACACTACAATAGTATTTCAGGAGCAAGATGTTCAATTATAGGTATACTTGAAGCAAGAAAGAATAAAAGTTATTCCTGACCTGCAATTTCATGCCATCCTCAGCGAGCCATAAGTAATCCTAAATTCTTAGAAGGTGCAACTTGAATGCTTTTAAGTTCGCAATAATCTATCCCATAAAACCACCAAAAAGCATAATGAGATGGAATTCAGGGGTTAACAAAATCTGAATTCAACTCTTTATGGTTGCATATTTAAATAGTGCAGTTTTGATTTGTTTTCTTTATTCAAATCAAGATCCTATATACAATGCATATGTGAGGTTAGACTGGAGTGTTATGATTTACTTACGCTTGACGTTTGGACATATCATATGATGAAACACCTTCAACAGCAGGCAAGCCCTCGAGAATAATTCCTTCCTAGTGACAAATATGGAAGGAGAGATGGGTTAGAATTAATAACTTCATATCGAAATCGAACTTACCATCTATGACAAACCAATAGTTGATGAATACCTTTGCAAGGTAAAGGTTGCATAAGTCAACATGCTCGCTTATGGCCTTCTCAACTTTACTATCATGAACCGACTTCTTTCCCCGGGCCTTAAACACAGTTAGTTGTCTGCCTACCAGAACAATTCTCCAGGAATTTGTCTCATCTCAACATCAGGCATTCAGCGTTCGATCCCCGATTACTAATATCTGGATGTGAAACCATACCCATTTGCAGAACACTTTGAATCTCATCATCACTGACCCATACACTTGACATCTGCAACAAGTTGGTACAACCAGATTAATGATTGTGGTGCAGACCAATTCGATTTTGTTCAGGTACTTGTAAGGAGGAAAACCACACATCTAACAGGTAAGGTGGGGGTTTATCCAATTGGACCACACAACTTGCATTGTGTGGTCTTGCTAGCTATTACAAGTAAGAGATAAAACCACAGTACTCGCAATAGAAGCTAATAGGACTTTATGATTAAGTTTGCATAGGCGGCATAGTTTGATGGAAGAGATGGGGATGAGACTGAGATGAGTTCATTCCAGGAGCAAAACCGAGAATAGCTGAACCCCCAGCGCGTGAGTGAAGAATCTGCGATGGAAAGGATGTGGTAAAATAGATGGCACGAAAGCTTAAAATATGTTGTTTAATTTTTTCTCAGTATGCAGCTCCTGCACTTATCATGCTAACTTACATCTTTGGACATAATCCGTTCTATATCGGCATTCATCATTTAGGACTGTGGCCTATAGCTCTAAGCTCTCTCATATAAACTTAACTACTCCAAAAGCTAGTAATGTTATTTACCTTTTTAGAGCTGCATCTATGTTCGTTCTTCTTTATAGTTAAATGCGTCATCAAAACCAAACTTGTTCTTCAACAAATCAACCTGATTTGCAAAATTCAAAGACGATGATAAATGGGAAATAAACCATCTTCAAGAATGAAAATAATACCGCAATGTTAATTCATAGACCACAAGCAAATTCATACCTTTTGACTTGTACCAGCACTACCAACAACATAACAACCATGTAACTTTGCTAGTTTCCCAACAAGCTGACCAACAGCCCCAGAGGCTGCCGAAATAAAAACATATTCGCCCTTCTTAGGGCAGCAAACTTCATAAAATCCAGCATAAGCCGTAAACCCAGGGAATTCCTACAGCAAAAAACAAAAATCTGTCAGATAGGCAATACATTTCCTAGATCATCTGAGTAAAGTCCTATCATGTATTGAATGAAAGAAAGCAATGGGTTGTTATAAAAGAATTGAGGCCTTATGAACCTGCAAATAGACAATGAAGTACACAAGAGGATCATCCGAGTACTTTGACTCAAGACATGGCCCTACTCTCTTAGTAATGCTCATTCGCTGAAAGCTTCAAAGAAATAGTATTTTTCTTTTAAAACCAGTATCTAATACTAGATTTAGAAGATTCCCAGATTAATACTAGTAACAAGGACAGTCATATACTTGAGGATCATAACTAAGGAAGGGATTGGTATGACTTACAAAGCATTTTCACCACCGTTGAAACTGCCATCAGTGACAAAAGTTATGAGAGTGATGGCTAATGAATCCATATACGCACTAGCTGTGCGCGCCACAAAAATATCAAAAAGAGCCTTCTTATTAGGGAGGAGAGACTCATAGTTATTCATTATCCCTAAGCGTCCAGTCCAATTTGAGGGAACAAGAAATGACGAGATCAGTTTAACATTATAACTAGATGCAGTAATCCTTGTGGTAATCTACAATTCATAAAGTAATTGCTCAACAAGACATAACAGAACCATCCTATGCAGAAAATATGCCTAAATTTGGCATACAATAGTCTGAAATCTTGAACCTTCCCCGCAGCATCAACAAATATGGTCCAAATGAAACAAGCCATTTTTCGAAATTTTAAAAGAAACAGAAGTTGAGATACGTGAACTGCAAATATGAGAACATACCTCAGAACTCCCCAAACCTCGTCGTATTCAATACTGCGACCTACTACTTTAATCTTCAACTCCCCAAAACACGTCTTAATCAATACTGCGACCATTATCGAATCACTCAAGTACATCTCTGGAACAAAATGTTGAATAGGAACATCATTCGATAACAACAAAGATCTTTCACAGTATGTTTACAAGGAAAAACTGACGATGAAAAACAGATCCAAGACTATTTTTGATGGAATACCGAGTCAAAACTGAATCGGTAACATCAAAATTAAAGGGATTCATGTTTTGTGTTAAGCTCCCCTGATTTATGTAAAGAATACCTCTGTGCACATCAAGTTGAACTCAAAAATTGAACCTAAGTTGAACTCAAAATTGAACCTAAACATGAATTGAAAATAATTAAAGAGCAACCTTTTTAACTAAATCACATTTACACTTATTCAATTTGTTACAATTGACGAAATTGGGCCACAACAAAAATCCCAATTTACCTCAACAGACATTTGTTTTACTATCCCCAAGTGAATCTGCAACAATAACAAATAAGACGCATCTTTTTCTATCAAAACCATTCCAATTCGTAATTCTCACTGTTGAAGAAAAATTAAAAAATAAATAAAAGTAGTCATTAGATAGGGAAAAGTAAAATTTTACTAATTAAACCCTAGATTTAGAAGAAATGAGCTTTAACCGTAAGAAACAGCTTCAATTTCTAACCAAAATCTTCAAACGATAAAACCCCTAATAACCAGTGAAGTTACACAAAAATTAGGGTTATAAAATCACATATCATTTACCAAAAAGTGATGAAGAACCTTATAAGTAACAAATGTAATTCATTACCTTTGCTTCTACATCACTGAGTGAAAATTAGGTTTCGTAGTACATCTATTTGAGAAATTAAGAAAACAAGGAAGAGATTGTGAAACCCTAGAAATCGTTTAAGATGAAGAAACCCAATCGACGTAGTTGTGGTTGTTAAGGGATTAAGGGGTTTTTGATGTTGATGACGATGGTGGTGATAGAAATGGGAAGCTGGAGTTAGGGTTTTTGCTGTTAATGGTGGTCGGGTGAGAGAGGCTTCTTAAGATGAAGTGGTTGTCGCGTGAGGTTGGCTTCTGAAGATGAAGCGTAGAAGAGTGAAGTTAGGGTTATGGCCATGATTTAGGCATGTGGCACACGCGAAACTCGCATGCCTCAAAAATGAAAAACTGTTTGCAGGTGTTTGCTGCCACACACATAACTGGCATGCGTAAGAGAAAAGCAGTTGCGATTAGCAACTAAGCATCAGCAGTTGCGAAATTCGCAACAGCAATGGGCTGTTGCGAATATTTAGCAAAAGAAATTCATAACTGAAAATTCGTAACTGCTACATTTCTGTTGCGAATCTGAATTGCTAAAACCTGAATTTGGTGTAGTGTTGCGGAGGAATTAGGGTTTGTCACCTTAATAACAAATTTTCCAGATTGAGAATCCTTGCTGAAACAAAAACAATATGGGAATATAAAGACCAGAACAGTAGCAGAAGAATAGCAGCAAAACAACAACAGTTGCAGAAAAGATTGAAGATCAAAAATAAAGAAGAAAAACAAAGTAATAACGATAAAGGAAGAATCAACTAACCTGTTATGTGGATCCATAAATCAAGAAGAGATCGGTACAGAAAAAAGGTTCTGAAAAGGTGATGAAGGTTTTTGGGAAGATGAAGAAAATTGACAGGGAAGAAGGAAAAATAAAGGAAAGAAAATTTCTCCCTCCACCACAGTTACTAATGGGCAAATTTTTGAGAAAGAAACAGCCGGTCAGATAGGGAGACGTGTCGGTCAAAAGGTAGGAGGTCAACAAGTGTAGACGGTCACGCAGTAATTTCGGAAAAATGTCGATTGATTAAAGGAATACGAAAAGACGAAGTGGATGCGGAAGATCAAGGCTTCTCTAATCGCTATTTCCTTCAAAATAACGATACGAGAAGAGGAAAAATGTGGGTGCAAAATACCGCACACCCGATAGCATGGCGAAGGAATCATTTGATAGCAGGCAAATATGACCCGCTCGTTATATTTCTGCTGACGAATGAGATGGCGTCAACAAGTCACACCAAAAGTGTGAGGATCAGCGCGGTAGTTAAAAGATCAATGCAGCAAATATAATGAAGGGCGATTATAACGCCCTCCCAGATCTGAAAATAAGGGCTTTATTAGCTGTCCTCCACTATGTAACCCCTATAAAAGGGGGAAATCTTTGGGAGAGCTTAGATAAGAATTTTAGGAGAGAGAAGGTTGTTTTGTCACCCCAAGTTAGGGTTTTCATACATCCATTTTGTATTTGATCTATCTTTCAATGAAATGATTTAGAGTTTTCCTTATGATGTCTTAGATTTACTTCAAAGATTAACTTGAGTGTAGGTTTTAGGATTTCCTTCAACTACAAAACTAATTCAAGGATTCATCTCTAGAAAATATTTGGTCTTCAACAGAGCCTAAGGTAATTCTTATAAATTCTATATTTGTTTTGACTCAAATTCAAAGGGTTTTTAGTATTTTGTTAGGACAATTCTGTGCATACATGAGCTAGGGTTTATTGAAATAATCATGGATTTGAATAATCAAAATAATAGCAGCATTGGTGAGGCAGAAGATAGGATTACCGAATTACCTGACGCACTTATTCATCATATCCTCTCTTTCCTTGATATCAAGCTTGTTGTTCGTACTTCTGTTTTATCTTAAAGATGGAATGGCATATGGACATCTATCCCCATACTTATATTTCCCTCTTGGACAAGCGAAATCTGTTTGTCAGAGATCAATAGATTCATGGATTTGTGGATAGAACATTGCTTCTTCGAGACCCATCATCAAATTTTCAGAAGGTTTATATTGAAACACATCTGCACATGAACAACGTATCTAGGTTTCATTCATGGATCTCTAATATTACAAGGCGTAATGTCAAAGAACTCAATCCTTGTTTGCGTCTAGACAAACCTTTTTTTATTCCTTCTTCTCTTTTTAATTGTGAATCGCTGACTAAATTGGAGCTAAGTGCATCCTGTAATATCCACATTCCTAAAAGTTTCTCTTTTCAAGAGCCTTACACTTTGTTATATCCAATTTACTGAAGATAATGGCTAGAATAAACAACACTTTTCTAATTGCCCTGTCCTTGAGAATTTGATTTTGGATGACTGCATTTGGTTTGGTTCGAGGAAATTCTAGATTTTAACTCCATCTCTAAAAGTATTGAAAATTTAGAATTATTCTTTAAATAATTACGGTCTACAAGATTATGATCTCAAAATTTATGCACCGGATCTAGTATCTCCTTCTGTACAATAATGTTGTGGCCAAGGATTATGACCTGTCCAGCTTTGTAAAACTAGACAATGCAGAAATCTACTTTCGTGTACATGATGAAAGGATAGGTCATGGTGCAGCTGTAAGTAAGTTTCTTCTAGCGCTATCACATGTTCAAAGTCTAATAATAGATACGGCTGACCTACATGTATTCTTCTTTCCTCCTGATTGATGTAGTTTTGAAGTGGTAAGAAAGAGATTCGTTGCTCGTACTTTTATGAAGATTTGGTTTTAAGACTAAATAAGAAAAGTATTAAAGAAAATTTGCTAAGATGATTAATGGGAGAAAAACCTAGAGTTTCGGATTCCACCAAATCAATAATGTAAAATAATCATTCCTCTCTAAAAATATTCATAATGTAACACAAGACAATATTGAACCCAATCTCATGTCTCGGAATATATAACGATTAAAACAAATATTACAACTTTATGTTGTACCAAAACAGTATAACCTCTTTCGCTTATAAAAGATCGATAGCCGAAGACTATCCAAAACAATTAAAATAAAGCTAAATATGAAGAGATATTAATTAAAACATTAAGCTCCAAAAGAATATTTATTCAAAGAGTACTAGAATTTCTTACACGATTTATTGGCTTCCTCCTTAGCCCCAATAAAGAGAGCTAGCTTTCCATTACAAAAATGAAAACCAAACAATCTAAAATTATAGTGGTGCCGGCTATTCACCGTGAAAACTGGCTATCAACTTCTTTCTCTTCTCCCGTATATATATGTTTAGGATAAACCGAATTTCCATTTCTGATTCGTACACCACATCATCTCTGCTAATCAAAACGTGTCACATGTTTAGCTTATCCAATAGGAGTTTGCCACATCATTCATAACCTCTCAAAAAATGCTTCCACCAGCGTCCTCCTCATGGTCCACAGCCGACACCTTGTTGGTATATATTGAAAAGAAGAATTAATTGGGGGATACTAAAACTAATTGGGGGATATGTGCCGGCATGGTTTTTCAATGCCGGCAGTCCATCGACCATGCCGGTTTCATTAAAAAACCATGCCGACACATATCCCCCAATTAGTTTTAGTATCCCCCAATTGCATGTTCATTGAAAATGGGCACATGCATTTCCCATATAAAAGGTTAGTGCTTCCACTACCGTGGAAAGAAATCATTCCTTTCTCCATTTCTTTTCCAACTCCACCTCATGCTTCCTTTATTATTTAATTCACAAAATCAGATTCCTTGTTTTATATGTGAACTTCCCATTATTATTATTATTATATAATCGGTCCGCGAGTTATAACCCCAAAGGTGTCACTATCCATCCACAAAAAAACCCATCAAAACAAAAGTAACACAAAAACCCTATCAAAACAAAAGTAACACAAAAACCCCCAAAGAATTTGATGAAACCAATTTTGGTTTCATCACAAAATTTGATGAAACATCATAGAATTTGATGACACCAATTTTGGTTCCATCATAAAATTTGATGAAACCAATTTTGAAATTTGGGGTTTTTGTATCAATTTTTAAAAATTTGGGGGTTTTGTATCAATTTTGTTTAAGATGGAGTTTTAATGAATCCCAACATTTGAATGTGGTTTTTGTACCACAAGTTTTGTCACCTTGGGTTTTTATGACTAGTTCTGTTATATAATATAAACCATACCAAGTCTTGGTTAAAGCTTGAGAATGGTATGATAATGCCCGAGGTGATTTTATGGAGTACACAAATGAGCACATGTTTTACTCCTCCTCCTTTGTGTACAAGCTGTCGTCCGAGTCTCCAAGTCCTTTAAATCAAACCAAGCTCAATGGGTTCATTTAATTCCAAGCCAAATCTTGCTCCATTATCCCATTCAAATATCCGTTTACTCAAAAGTTCATATTTAGCGTGCATACGTCCAGTTTTAGCCATTTTCCTTGCCAGAGCCCATTTTATTCAGTTACCTATAAAAACATAATAAATCCAGAATTAGTACAAAAATAAGCACCAACAATATATGTTATTGGGACTAATGAAGACATAAATATGTGTCTATCAGTGATATCTTTATTTTTTTATGGCCGACCAGACTCCTCGAAACTGATTTATACACTTGTTTTTACTGCCCTAGGATGTCCTCTATGCAGAAGATTTCATAAACATTCTACCTACATTTAATAATCTGAACAAGTTGGACCTAACTCTTGGACCAACCTCGGATGAATTAATATTTGCATTTCTCAAAAGGAACACCTAATCTGAAGAAGCTTCAATTCGACTGGGCAAGTGCTCAAAACTTGGCTTTAAATTTGTTAACCATTTGTTGGAGCAATTGCTGAAAATAACCTGGAAAACAATCATAAACCAAACAAAAAAATATGTTATGGCTGAGTCACGACCAGGTCGCTCTCTGTAAGACATTTCGCGGCTCTGCCCAAGATTGTGCAAGCAGTTCATTGTTGTCGCGTCGTCCCCAGGATAAAACATCAAAGTTCAATCTCTTACACAATCACTCTTGCACGTTGAGAGGATGTGAAACTTCTACACTTCGTTCTTGCTCAGAAACTCTTTTAGAAAACCAAGGATGATTACACACTTATTTTTCTTTCTCCCAAAAATTCATTTTCTAAACTCAAGTAACATAAAAGAAAAACTCTCTCAATGGAAAAAGGTTTCAACAACACTCTAAATTCTTTTCATCAAAAATTGATTTATAATAGCCAAAGAATTAAATAAGATTAAATGAAATGCATTAATAAGTTGTTATTTAGCATCATTAACCAATTCAACAAAAAACGGTTTTTGACATTAAAAACAAAATAAATTTATTCTTTAAAGGAAGAATAAATGTCACAATAAAACCATTTAAATGAGACACTAATTTATTGGAAATAAATAATGTTTTTAAAATATATATTCCCAACAATCTCCCACTTATATTTTTCAAAACATTGAGCAAGATCATTTATATAGTGATGTGCCTAAGTAAAGGTATCTTTCGATTTTGAACCTTTACATAGTGCTAGACTCTCTAAAAATATGACCATAGAGTGAACGTAAGTCTTTGAACTCTAGGAGATAAGAAGATTGTCTAACATACGCAAAACAATACTAGTGTAAAGTCTAAAGACAGCACATTACGACCCTGTGCTTGAATCCCGGTTTAATGAATGATCCAGAGAACTGCCCATATTCTCATAGAAAGCGGTCACACTTTCACATCCATATAGGCGAGTCTATCAAGAGTACTCCTGTAGCTAAGTACCCCACTCTAAATAGAGATATAGACATAAAACTCAACCTTAACTCGCTTCAGGATATCATGCGTGGGATGAATTCTCAAAAGCATGATTCTGTATCTACATATTATCCGTGACTTAGCCTCATTTGAACCTACATTTGGGATCTCCATTCATAGGTAAGGATTACCTTTTGAACCTACTTCTGGAATATTGAGTTATAGGTTGGGTGTCCATCATGAACAACTATGTTCATATCATTTGTGAATCGTTATTCCCTACAAATTTCAAGGTGGGTATCCATTACAAATGACTCAATTCTCAATGGGCATCAACATCATCCCATAAGATGTATTTACACCTTCTTATCAATCCTTTCGTCAAAGGATCAACGATAACTCCTTTCAGACCATATAATCCATTTTTCATAGCATTAAATGTATTTCTATCACCATATTTGTCGACTCTACCGTTGTATTAATGGTTCTCAACTCTTGCAATAGCTGCGGTACTATCGCATTGGATTAATATGTCTGTTCTTCCTCTATCTAATAGAAGATTAAATCGCTCCATCTCGTAGAGGATTCATCTGAAAGTATTTCCAATCAGTTTCACAATATCCAGGATTTCGGTATACATTTAGATAATGTATTTCTAGGTGTAGGAAGTGTTTGAAACACCTCATAACCTTCTCAAAATTTTACCAATTTTCCATACTAGGATTGGTAAATCTGAATATAAAACCCCCACTATGGAAGCAATGTATTACACCCCCACTGTAAAAAATATATATATAGTCAATCACGTAGCAAAGAAATATACCAAGCTATCATACTCATATCTAGTACAATCACACACAATCTCAAAAGGATTAGCACTAAACCAAATGAGTGAAAACTAGTTTATAGCCAGACTATATATATTTCTTTCTCTTTTAAATTTATATTTCTATTTTCATTGAAACGAAATAGATCCAAAGAAAGAAAGAATTCATTTCAAAAACATATACCATCTATACTCAAGTCTTTCATATCAAATAATAAACTAAGCATGTTCTCAATTTCATTTTCATCCTATAAGTTAGAATAAAAATTCAATAAATCACTTATGCATACAAAACAAAGAGTATTGTGCATTTCACTTTCATCGATTCTGAAATCATTCGAATGAATCAAGTAAACAATTTATTTTTTTAAAATTTTTTTAAAGTTGTTTTCAGAATATAAATGATAACTTATCTAACTTATATGCTTTCTTTTATTGTAGAAACTACACAGTTTTCCATGCTTGGTTTACATAGATTCTCATCTTTAACTTACATAAAAGTATATATTTCTACTTATGACTATAACAAATCATACATCATAGAAACAAAATCAACAAAACAATCATGTAGGTTAATTTAGCGACATGAATGCAAGTGTCAACGATTTTAGGTTTGCTTGTCTGAAAACAATAGGCTAATGAATTTATTGTTCCAAAGATTAACCTTTTAAAGAACAAAGTTACTTTATATGAGAAGTTATCTTTCAAATTATAAGCAACAAAATATTCATGACAAAATTTTAGTCTCACTATAAATATGTTTTTTTTTAGGGTCGTTCATCTTCATTTTTCTAGTTCCTCTATTTTAATATCAAAGCTGTTAAATCATACGATATGGAACCCCCACTATTTTTTGACTCAAACAAGATTTTCAAAACAATATACTAGTTCAATTTTTTTGAAAAGCTAATGAACCAATGATCTAAATCCAAAACGTTTTACACAATATAGAGGATAAAAACTCAAACAATTTTCATAAAGTCAATACCGCCTAATTCACGACTCAAACAATCATATTTAATACAAGCTACTAGAAGCATCAAGCAAGTATTTATAAAATTCTCAAACACTTTATTTCATTTAATATCATTGCAAGTTGCGTAAGATTACATACATATTATTCGAAAAATTCACCAAGTTTAGAGGATAACATAACATGCTCATACTCATCACTAACTCATTCATGTGGAAACATTCAAAGTTCAAGTCACGTTATGGTATGATTTCTACGTTAGGTTTAACCATTTCATGCATAACATATCATTTGTAGTACCGCATTGATCAAATTCCAGAAATTTCTAATTTCAATCTTGTTAAAAACAAGATAGGCATAAATTAGATTCTTTTTCATTTCGAAAGTATGAACATCCTTAGAAAGATAGTTCTACCCGAAGTAAGCTTTGAAACCATACCAATACCGAGAATCCTAGAGATGTGAGTATAACTCAACACCACTTTCTTTCAAATGATTTGGTTCAACTTTTGAACCATAACCTATCAAAACAAACATGGTGTAAAACACCAATATATACTAACCTCTCACTGTATCCACAATACACATTAACTTAGCTTGAAAAGCGTTGTTAATAACATTTGATATCCTTGCAATTCCATGCAAGAATAGCAAATAACTTCATAATCAATATTATGTTCATTTCTTGGTGAGAGTTGATATTCACATTTGTTTTGACTAGGTTTCTAATTATTTAGGTTTTGGTTTCGTATCAAATTCTATCTCATAAGTTCCAAACTTATATGAGTCATATGTGTATTGTCATACACAATAATTCTCAGCATCTTGTTTCCTTAAAATTTATTCTAAGATTGAACAACCAATTTATTCAATTTAGAATGCCATTATTTGATCACTACAGTAACTACAAATAGTTCATCAAACATACCTCAATTGCTTTTAAAGCTTAATTGGTTATAACCCATTGTCCATTCTCTGCGCACCAACAAAGAAATTAGCAACTAATTCACTAAACCATTTTTAAGGATTAGCAACGGACTCTGGCTGTTGCTGACTGGGGTCGCAACGGCATATCCCTGTTGCAAAACACCATGTTGCAATTTTTCGCATCGGCATAAGCTCCGTTGCGACTCTGGGTCAGCAACGGGGATTCGCAACGGACGCTTCCGTTGCTAATTTGTTTATTCTACCAAAGTCTGCCGTTGCTAATTTTTTGCAACAGGAAAAAAAAGGGTCCAATTCTTCATTGAGCTGGTCAAAATCCATTTCCCCCCACATATACCCAGTTCCCCATATTTATCATTTACACAGATATACAGACTATGTCATTCATTCAATGGACATACAAAATTGTATTATATTATGAAAAAAGGATTCTTCAACTGAAGTATGAGTATTTGATACAAATGTATACCAAGTATCACAGCAAACTAGTATACACATAGAAACATACTTGGTTCCTAAGTTCAGTTCATAGAAAGTTACGAAATTCTTAAGTTCTTCTAACTTAAATCACTATAAGGAGATACTACATAAACTTACAAATCTTGCAGCTGCTAAGGGACCTTATGGCTGCTGCTTTGTTGTCCAACCTTTCTGATCTAACAACAGAGCATCATTCAATTAACCTGCAAACAAAGCATCACAAATTCTTCCAATCAGATACCCAATATGCTTATAAAGATCGAGTCAAAGACTAATAAAGAAATAATAGGATATATAAGAAAATCAAAAGAACCCACATACTTCGCACTAACACGTAGCTCATGCAAGAGATTGATAGTATCAAATTACACTCAAATTTGAAGTTTTCGTATTTTCCAGGGAGCACAACTTTCTCACAATCTTAGCAGCCAACGTAGGAGGTCCTTTTGTGGTGACCAAAAGTAATTCCTATCAGTCAAAAAAAAGTGCCTCGTTCCAATTTCACTACAATTTCTTCCACTGCCTTGACACTTGGAATTAGGTCAAAACTTACATCTGCACCCACCATAAAAACGGCTACAAGTTTACCTCAAAAAACCCTCACTTTCTTGGTTTCTCTTCATTACATAGCAAAACTACAATGCTACAAAAAAATTGGACACCCTAATTTCATCAAACGCAACAAACATCTAAAAACTAACCAAGTTTGAGTAAACTAACCATACCCAAATCACAAAAACAACAGAAACCCTAGAAATTGAAAGAAGGAAGAAGATGAATACCCATTTATAGATTCTCCACCTCTGCCAGTCTCAGTAGGATCTCCTCCTTGTACAATAAAATCCTAATTCATACACAAACACAGAGCCCATTTAGTGTAATAATATATTTGATAAGTATATAATAAGACAAATAAGACAATGGAAAAGAAGCTTACAGCAACTGCGAGGAAGAACACCAAAGAATGCAACTAAACATGTCATGAAGTCGCACTTGTTAACCCTCCAGAACCTGATGGTTTCTTGGGAAAAAATAAATCTGAAATGCAAAAACATGAAGTACCTGAAGTACAAATTTGCCAACTACAACATGTATAAGCAACAAACAACATGACCTGCAGTTTACCTCTTGCAAGAGTTGGTTTCAGAATATTTGCTCCATCAGCTGAAGCTTCGACTGTCTTTCCATCCAATTACAGACCAAAGAAAAATGGCAGGGGACCAACACTTCCTTCCTGAAAAGTATATTTCAGATTATCAAGTCAGTCATTTATTGTGAAGCTAGCAAATAGTGCAGGCCAAAGAAGAATGGCTTATGCATCATATCCAATGCTAGAAGCAACGTTCCCACCAGTTATGTCCACACTGGATCCAAGAGCAACATTCCCACCAGATATGTGCCGCTCTTTCACGTAAAGTAGTTGCCTCTGCAACAAGGACATGTGCGAATCCCTGTTTTTAGAACTAAAGGCATTACTACATAAAGTATATAAGAGTTGTTCAAATCCCACAAAAGAAGAAAAAATGGTTTATAGAAGTAGAAAGGAATTAGTAAAGAGTAGTCCTGCAATGAGGTATATAATTGCAGAAAACATGAATTAGTAAGCTATCATTTGTCAAACGACGACAATGAACACACTTAAATTTTGGTAATGGAAGAAGCAAATGATTTTAGTGTCTCATGAGCTGACTACTATATAAGTAGTGGTAGTGGTATCACTAAATTCTAATGAGTGTTGAAATTAGATCCATTCCTCCAAGTCCACTGACCTTAGCATCTCTGATAAGAAAGCTTTCAAAGATCCATTTGTGATTTCTGTTTGCTCACCAAAGGCAGCTTGCAGTCTCCAGACCTGAGATGAGTAAACAAAATTGAAATGAGCAAACACTGGAACCAACAACAATTATTCTACAAAAATTAAGAGACTGTAACAGCAGTTGAAGGGGTTTATAAATCAGAATAAACGACATAGTGCAGATGCACTAATATCAAACCTGTAAAGTAAAATATACTCACGATATTGAAAATCGATGCAGTGATAATGAACTAGCACACAAAATTTGATCCAATAAGAAACATTACAGAAACTAAAAAAAAATGGAGACAAAAAATTTAATAGAAGAAAGATAGGGACAAGAAGGTGGAGTTAGGACTTTGGATCATGTCGAGCTACCAGGTAGAGAACAGGTCAAAGTTGTGGGAAGAGATGAGACCTGGTTGATCAAAGAAGAGAATCTTTAGAAAAAAGAAAGAAAAGAAGATGAGAAATCAGTCAAATGAAATGACCACTGGTGAAGTTGTACGAAAAAAATAACGAGAGCAGCATACGGGGGACCATGGTGAAACACACAAGATGAAATGAATCATAAATTTAAAAAAATTTGGTCAACTACATGTTACACAGTACCTGATTGGTTAGATAGCCACTTTTCTAGGAATTGTCGGAATTCTCCAAGGTACTGCTCCATAAACATCACTCCTCTGCAGTGCAAAAAGATGGTTAACAACTTAGGTCATATAAAAACTAAGAGATTGGTGAAAACAAAAAACACAAAAGATTGGCATACACCTGAAAACGGCTGGACACTATATCTGAGTCTTGAACGGTCTTAAACAAGAAAATAAGCCATGTCTAAGAACATACCTGGACCATTACCACATGCAACTTTCGTTTCAAAAAGTGAAATTTGGTTAAACCCAACATCTCGTCCTTTTCCAACCTGAATGTACTCATGGTTGGTAATATTTCCACGTCTTGAAGTTGAGACGTATCCTGATACGGAAAATGGCACCGAGTTAAAATTGAGTACAGGCACTTTCAAAAAAAGAGTTAGAGTGAATCTGCAACAGCTGAAGTATTATAGAGAGGCCTTGCTGATGAAAAGAACAGACATGTATTACCAGCAAAGATGTCTTCACTCAAATGTATTTCCCTGAGTATTATGGAAAATTCTATCGAAAACGTCGGGATGCCCATAATGGAACCTAACCCTATCACCACAGAATACGAATCTTCAAAACCGGGAAAACAAAGAAAGAAGAGAAAAAGATCTGCAAATGTCCTAAAAAACCAATAGATGAATATTACTCGACACCCCAATCAGCTAGTCACACTAAGAAATCATTTACAAATTTAGCATGACCAGAAGAGAGTACTGTGGAATAGATATCGCCTATAATATTGCGAGTATGTGTTCGTGTCAGAACAGGAAAAAGGTCTTACGAACAGAAATTTTGAAAGACATCATATTTATACTGTGTGCACTCTTATTTCTCTTTTATTATGTGCTTTCATATTTCAGCATTAATTTATATTTTTACATCCCCATTGTTTCAAGCTACAGAAATCAGATTATCCTATAGTACATTACTATGCCATAAAGTCTATACTACCAAGTTCAACAAATACCTACTGCTGAAACTGCTTCTAGGTCGACTGGACGAAGGTTCAAACAACCATCTTGTAATCACATGTGATGGGATATTGCACTAAAATAGGAAGTAAAAATATAATAAAGGCTAAAACCAAATCCATCATTAGCATACATATACTTCGCACAATGAGAGATTTGCTGCAATGCCAGTAAGAGCACCACTCAGGTTGATGGCAATCAGCCTAGTAAAATTTTCCTCCAGTCTAAAAATAAAGAAGAAAAAGAATGTACTTTGTAAGCTTTACTCAAGCAAGTGGCAGTTGACAGATGAATATGCACAAGCTAGATACTAGAGGTAGTAAGGGCCACACAACAACATGCACCAAATGAAACTTACTTAAATGGTCTTGCTAGAAATCTTTGACCAATACTACCGATAGGTCCGAAACTTGAATTCTGGTTGGACACAAACCACGCCAATGAAGAAACACTGCATTCCATGTCAAATAAAGACGACTCAATAAGTTACTCAAATCAAAGTACATAATCGAAGGAAACATGTAACCCTCAACACCTACTGCATGACTTAATGAAAATGCAAGTTCAATTCTCATACTCTACAGTGAGGAAGGTGACAGGTTTCTGTTTAAAGGGAATTTTAAGCTTTTTGCAAGACACATGAGTTACAATATTACCTGTCAAGCATCAAGACATCGTGAATCGCTCTGTCGAGCTCGACCACGAAACTGATCACAGCTACAAACTGTTTTAGGTAAATCGAATCATACAACACAGGAGCAATTAGGTGTATGTAGTCTCTCTTCAACCACATCGATTGTGAACAACAAGTTTACCTACAAAAAAAAATACAGTATGCTAAAATGGATAATTTCCTTTTCTTATTGCTTCTGTTTTGGACTACTTCTCCCAGTACCTGAAAAACACAACCAAATTCATTATAAACAGAGATGTTCAACTGTATAGAAGAAAACCATTGCCTAGAAACTAAACATAAACTTGACTCACAAACTGAAATCAAAACCAAACCCATGAAAAGGAACTCTAACATTGTCTCTAAAAGAAAAAAATAAGGGATAATTTGCGTTACCTCCCCTGTAAAGATTGGTAATCTGCATTACCTCCTCTACAAAAATAAAATTAGCAAAACCTCCTCTCATCAATAATTCCGTCTATTTCAAGTTAGCTGACTCAACACTAACTTACACGTGTTTTTTTGTAGGGGAGGTAATGCAAATTACCAATCTTTACGGGGGAGGTAAAGCAAATTACTCCAAAAAATAAAGTTCAGATTACAGCATCACTACAAATTACTCCAAAAAATAAAGTTCAGATTACAGCATCACTACCTCAATTGGTATTAACACTAACAATTGAAATTCTAGTTTTCACTTTTCGATTAAGTTCGAGTTTAGCAAAAACAAATTAAGCCATTAGAAATTAAACCCAATCGAAATTTTAATTTTAGAAACCATGAACCCTAGAAATTAGTGAAATAATTTATTTTTTTAAATCTATCAAAACCCTAGATCCGTAGTCATAAATCAAATAAATCATACAAAAGCGAGTATCACCCATCAATCACAAAAACAACACACGAATCAAATAGATCTGGAAAAAAAAAATCAAAAACAATATTTGATTATTACCTCCTCTGTTGGAAGATTCTGAGTCTTCGGTAGAGAGAAAGAGATCGTGAGAAGATGATGTTGTTAATGGTGCTGCTGATGATGGTGTTGATTCTCCAAAGAGGTTCTGAGATGAAAGAGAGATGAAGAAATGAAAGCTTCAGTTCTTCGGAGAGATGAGGTCTGTGGTGGAGAAAAAATGAGGAGGAAAAACTCGATAAGGCAGGGATATAGGGTAGATATGGCTGACGGGTGGAAAAAAAAAACGAAGGCTTGACCAAAGTTTGACTGGGGCGTATTTATCATTTCTAGTGTTCCCTACCACACACGTGCTTCACACGCTTGAACCCATCGCAGTTGCTATTCGCAACCTTACATGTGATGTTGCAAAATTCGCAACAGATACTTGCCGTTGCGAAAATTTAGCAACATGGATTAGCAACAGAAAATTCGCAACGGCACTAGTGTCGTTGCTAATCTGGGTTGCTAATTCCTTAAAATGGTGTAGTGATTGCTCCACACATCGATTAATCTCCTGCAATTTTTATTTCATTAGAAAATAAAAAACTTCCTCAAGTAAGTGAATTTTCACCTGTCACAATCATGTACATGTGAGCATTGAAACCAAAAAATAAGTAAAGGTATGCACTTACATAATTACTTGAAAATCAAATAAAACATAGCACTCCATGTTTCAAACAAAGATTCAAAGTTATATTGTTATAACATCATACATATATTTTTAACTTTCTACTAAGCATATTATCAAACATATGTGGTGCATTAGTTTGATTGCTAACAATAATTTTCTTTTTCATCACCAAAAGAAGAGTATGAAGTAATAAAAATCAAAATCAAAACATGAATTTTAATGTAATTTATTACATCTCAATCTAATCTCTAATGTCAAGTATCATCTCCTATTTTGAACAAACATACACAATGATTTTGAAATAACCACATCTCTCAATCTAAAAGTCCAAACAGGAAATTTCAAAATGGGTTTCGAAGATAAGTTCATGATTTAAAAGTTTCATGTTACATAAAATCCCGAAATATCAGCACAGAGATCTGGGAAAACTAAATTAATCAATACTAAATTTCTAATCGTTGGAAATTTTCAGCAACATTATTCAGTTTTGTAAAAAACTCTAAAAATACTTTTTAGACTCCAAAAATTATTAAATTTGGAGGAAATTATCCTCATGATGTCTTATACATATGGTTAAAATTTATAGACCCAATTCATTTCCGTGTAGGAGATAAAAATAAAACTCTGCAGCATGTTAAAAACCATTTGTTTCACATCAACAATATTTTTCTATGTTAGATATTCATGATAAAAAATATTATCCTTGTTACAATCCTAGTCCGTCAAAATCAGACATAAAATTTAACTTTAGGTATTAGTAACCTAAAATTTCCAAGCATCACATTAAATCGTTAAAGAAAAATTATACCATTCATATAATTCTATAAAACAAAATAAAATAGTGTTACTTATCGCGTTTCAGCAATCGTTTTCTGTTGATATCAATGGCAGAATAGATCGTCTTAAAATTGTTGGAACAATTGCTGAAAATAACCTGGAAAACAATCATAAACCAAACAAAAAAATATGTTATGGCTGAGTCACGACCAGGTCGCTCTCTTTAAGACGTTTCGCGGTCTGTCAAAGATTGTGCAAGCAGTTCATTGTTGTCGCGTCGACCCCAGGATAAAACATCAAAGTTCAATCTCTTACACAATCACTCTTGCACGTTGAGAGGATGTGAAACTTCTACACTTCGTTCTTGCTCAGAAACTCTTTTAGAAAACCAAGAATGATTACACACTTGTTTTTCTTTCTCCCAAAAATTCATTTTCTAAACTCAAGTAACATAAAAGAAAAACTCTCTCAATGGAAAAAAGTTTCAACAACACTCTAAATTCTTTTCATCAAAAACTGATTTATAATAGCCAAAGAATTAAATAAGATTAAATGAAATGCATTAATAAGTTGTTAATTAGCATCATTAACCAATTCAACAAAAAACAGTTTTTGACATTAAAAACAAAATAAATTTATTCTTTAAAGGAAGAATAAATGTCTCAATAAAACCATTTAAATGAGACACTAATATATTGGAAATAAATAATGTTTTTAAAACATATATTCCCAACACCATTTATGCCTTCTAAAAAGCTTTTCTTATGACTTTGTCTGGTTATTTTTATTCCAGGACCTTTTTGACCTTGACAATGACTATAGTGTATGATGAAACTGACGACTTGTTGCACACCTCCAGTCGATTCGGTTCAGGGGATTTGAGTGGGAGGGGGGAGAGTTGCGATGGGGGAAATTAATTATGAAAACTGCAATATCTTTACATAAAATGACTATTCGTACTGGCAATTATGATGTGAAAGAGAAAGAATTAGTTGAATCGGATCGAGTTACCAAATCATCCAAGAGCCTCTGTGGGATCAGTGGGATGTGTGGTTAAGTTTGTTTAAAACTTGTGATGGAGTTATTAATTTCCTAGATTCAGCATATTTTGTTCGGTTTATTTTTATTTTTATTTAACCTTGGTCCTCGGCAGTAGATTTTATTTGCATGACACAGTTTAATTTTTTGTGTCTTGGACACCACTCTTACAGGAGACAAATTATCAGAGGATTCCAAAAGATGTTTTACACTCTGTTAAAAAAAATTGTATTTCCAGTCGGTATGCTTTTTCGAACTTGATCTGTGCTTCCCTTGAGAGGATACGTAAAACGGTAAAGAAGAAATAATGGTCCCAGTTGACTGCTATAGAGTTATATGCTTTCACTTGTTCAGGTTTTACTTAAAGAGTTATATGCTTAGCAAATACAATTCTTAATTCAGCTCATAACACAAACTTTGCAGTACATAAACCAGGGCATATAATAAGAAATTACCAAACTTAAGCGCAGAAGTATAAGCCCCCAATAAGCCATGCACAGGCGAGGCACTAGTACTAGTAAAAAAGGGACTCACCAGATTTTCAATATATTTTTGGTGTTTCCCTTGAGGGCCAGGCACATGGGACTCGCCAGCTTGGCCCTTCCACCACTTGTATCGGGGAGATTCCCTTGAGGCACTCTCAATACACTTTATGGGCAGCCGGCCGCACCAACTGAAGACACTTCTAAATCATGGTCTTTCCTGTGTGATAAATTTCACGTTTTTGTTTAGCTGGGATTGAAGACAAAACTAATTCAAGGATTTCATCTCCAGAAATTATTTGGTCTTCAACAGAGCCTAAGGTAATTCTTCTAAATTCTATCTATGTTTTGACTCAAATTCAAAGGGTTTTTAGAATATTTTTAGGACAATTCTGTGCATATTTGAATTAGGGTTTATTGAAATAATCATGGATTTGAATACTTATCGAAAGTTACTTAAGGGAAAGAATAGTTGCAGCATTGGTCAAGCAGAAGATAGGATTAGAGGATTACCGGACGAAATTCTTCATTATATCCTTTCTTTCCTTGAATTCAAGCTTGTTGCTCGTACTTGTATACTATCTAAAAGATGGAATTACATATGGACCTCTATCCCACCACGTGTATCGAGGAGTTTCCCTTCAGGAGCACTCTCAATGAGCTTTATGGGTTTTTGTAAGGAAAAAAAAAAACGCTTTATGGGCAGCCGGAAGCACCAACTGAAGACACTTCTAAATCACGGTCTTTCCTCCGGTGTCCACAACCCATAAAGTTCCTCGTTTTAGTTGGGACTCAAAGACACAATTCAAGGATTCTGGTTTTCGTCTCCAGAATATATCTGGTAATCAACGGAGCCTAAGGTTTTTGTCTCCAGAGGATCCCAAGGTAATTCTTCTTAAGTATTTGTTTTGATTCGAATTCAAAGGGTTTTTTAGAATTTTGTTAGGGCAGTTCTGTGCATACTTGAGTTAGGGTATATTGAAACAATCATGGATTTGACTAATCAAAAGTTACTCAAGGGAAAAAATAATAGCAGCATCGGTGAGGCAGAGGATAGGATTAGCGAATTACCTGACGCGATTATTTATCATATTCTTTCTTTCCTTGATGACATGAAGCCTGTTGCTCGTACTTGTATACTATCTAAAAGATGGAATTATATATGGACCTCTGTCCCCATATTTGAATTTCCCTTCTGTGATACATATTCATTATCCGAAACCAATAAGTTCATGGATTTTGTGGATGCAACGTTGCTTCTTCGTGATACATCATCAAACATTCAGAAGTTGAATCTCAAAACGAATGAACACTTTAATGCTTTTAGGGTTCATTCATGTATCTCTAATATAACAAAGCGTAATAATGTCAGAGAACTCAATCTTGATTTGCAACTAGACAAACCTTTTTCTATTCCTTTGTCTCTTTTTAAATGTGAATCATTGACTAAGTTGGAGCTAAGTGCATTCTGTGATATTTGTATTCCTAAAAGTTTCTCCTTTCCAAAACTCAAGAGCCTTACACTTCGTTATATCCAATTTACTGAAGATGATGGCTGGAATGAGAAACACTTTTCGAATTGCCCTGTCCTTGAAAATTTGATTTTGGAAAACTGCACTTGGGTTGGTATGAGAAAATTGTGCATTTTAACTCCGTTACTAAAAGTCCTGAAATTTAAGAGTTCTTACTCAAGGAAAGACGGTTCACACGATTATGATCTCAAAATTTATGCACCGAATCTAGTATCTCTTTCCTATATTGATGGTGTGGCCAAGGATTACGACCTGTCCAGCTTTGTAAAACTAGAGAATGCAGAAATCTACTTCAATAAATATAGACAGGAAAGGATAGGTCTTTGTGCACTGCAAGTATGTTTTTTCTAGCGGTTTCACATGTACAAAGTCTTGAAATAGATACTAGTGGCCTAGAGGTATTCTTCTATCACGGTGCTCTCTTTATAATTTTATGTATTATACTGACGATAAAATTCCTCTAACCTGATGATTTGCTTGTTTTTACTGCCTTGTGATGAATAGGCTGTCTTTGTTGCAGACGACATCGTAAACATCCTCCCTACAATTCATAATCTTAACAATTTGGACCTGAGTCTAGGACCCGTCTCAGATGAATTTATATTTGCATTGATCAAAGCAGCCCCTAATCTGAAGAGGCTAGTATTCGGCGAGGCAAGTGTGTAAATCTTGGGTTTACTTTAGTTAACCGTTCATGCCTTCTGAAAAGTTATTCTTATGATGTTTGTCTGTTTATATTTATTTCAACTAGGATGTTTTTTGGTCTGACGATGATGATAGAGTGTTTGATGAAACTCAAGACTTGTTTCGACACCTCCAGTCAGTTGGGTTCGTGGGATTTGGTGGGAATGCTAGGGAGTTGCGATGGGCGAAATTTATTTTGAAGAATGCAAAATCTTTGGAGACAGTGAATATTGAACATGATACTTACTATTCTGAAAACAAAGATGTAGTTATGTTGGAGTTATCAAGTATCGTAAGAGCCTCTGGCAGATGTGTGATTAATTAAGTTCGTCAAAACTTGCGGAGTTTAACATTTCCTAAAATAAGCATATTTTGTTCGGTTTCTTACTACTGTCAAACTGAGTATTAGTATTTATTTGTAGTTAAGCTTGGTTCAGTGGTTCTCGTCAATGGATTTTAGAATAAAATGGACTTTACCGGCAATAACGCTTGGGTCTGTTTCAGGAATTATCCTGCATATTTTGTTTTCTAGATGCAATTCGGATGATGTTTCCAACAGAGAGTCGTCCACCTACCACCACCTTCGCCTTTCAATAAATTCTGCACCACCGACCACAGCCAAAATAACACATGCAGACGACCGTCACAGACTCACAATCCTAAAACCCCCTTTTTTGGGAGTTGAGATTTCCGGGAAGTTTGTTCTTCAATTTTATGTGAATGTGATGGTGGCTACGCCAATATACATCATCAACAATCACATCATGTATAAGGGATGGCATAACAATATCCACTTCCTCATGCACCCAACTCCAGAATATACACAAGACAGGCCGAAATAATAACATATAAATCTAGTGCACAGGTGCGTAATAACACAGTGAATATGCATCTCCAAGTTGTAACTATTTATACGAAAAATGGAGTCTCGATGAAGTGCATGCTCATTTTACACTCTCAGAGTCATAAGTGAATGAACCTCCAAATATCATAAAAAGTACTATAAAATAGTAAAAGATTGTGGAAATATCTAAGGAAACCAAAAATGGTTACAAACAGTAGCACTGTATTTCCTTGTTTTTTACCTGTTTACACTATGTATACTTTGTTTATTTAATACCTTGTAGTAAATAGTAATGATGGAGACGATACAATCAAATCCCAATTGTATCGCCATAATTAAATGACTTCAATGGTAAAGATTTTTAAAACTAATGGTAAACACAATTCTATTTCACTCCTTTAAATTCAACCTTTTTACGGGCTTTACTTACAAGTGAACTTCATAACATGCGGTATATTTTTTTGAGGTAAAACGTTAATATATATATATATATATTGATAATTGAGCAAACACCAAAAAGAAACCATATAGGTTAATTACAAGCTAATCACAATCAATAATGACTTTCCAATCGAAAATGATAGGTATCCCGAGGATTTCCTCCTGAAAAATCCCGCAAGACACACAAAATGGTGGGACCAAAATCCCATCCCTATAATTTCCAATGGGCCCCAGGGGCTGTGTATGTATCGGGATTTTTCGAGAGGAAATTCTCGGCACTTGTCCTTTCCAATGTGTAAATCTCTAAATGTAGTTGTTTTGACTTTTGAACCACTTTTCTTGAGAGCCCCAACCAATCCCAAATTAAAACTAATAATGCCGAGTTAACTTCGTAGATGAAGCAGAGGCCATGAGCCCGTCGACATACTTGTCGGCACATCCAAATGGAGTATTATATATGTTATTTTTGTCTTTACTGTTATTGAGAGGAAATATCATAACGCTTGAAGAGTTAGTTTTGTGTTCTTCCCCCAGATTCCCATGTAAAACTATTTGTCCGTTCACAAGCCATATGTTTTTATTGACCTGATCCAAAAAAGTACATCAAAAAATTTAGTACGAACACACAGCAGTAAATGAAAATAACTTATGCGGAGGATGATGTATATATACATATAAATTTATACCTTAAAAATATTCTTCTTCTTCTTGATATCAGGAGATGAAGTATATTTAAAGATTGCTTCTAAAACTACACTAGCTATACCGTAATATGCAGAAGAGATATCGTTAACAGAAAAAGCAAAAGAAGAAGAACAAGTGCGAGGAAACGTAAAAAAAATAGAAAAGGGAATGAGAGACGACGAGTAGAGAAGAAAGAGTTTGAAGCAAAAAATAGATGCATGATGCATCACTCGTTACTTCGTTAGGCAAGTAGGTTCGTAGGTAGATGCAACACAAGTTAAGTGCGTATGGATGGGTAGTTGCATCATGCATCACTAATTACGTACAGGGCTTTTTGCATGCAACTACTTTATTGCGTTTCTACTTGGAACCAACACAAAATCACAGGAAAGGCAAATTTGTAAGGGTGAAATTGATCATAGCCTTGACTTGAGCATCTGATTCTGAGTTGATCAGACATCGCATGCTTGAAAATCGATACTAGTACTTCGAGCTCAAAGCCTTGAAACCAGCAAATCAAGGAACGATTTTCAGACCTTCAACCGGTGGAAGTGGTGGTGGTGGACATCTTCATTTCAACGACTTAGAGATATAACTGGGCCTGGCCTCGTAGTTTTAGCAGGTCTAAGTGAATAAACACGATTGTTTTTTTTTTAGATTGCCGCTGTACGCATCAACAATCGCATCATGCTTAAGAATGCCATATCAATGTCCACCTTTACATATACCTAACTCAAAACGCATCAAAGAGGAAGGCTTGAGTAAATGAACAACACAATAAATTTGTAAAGTAAGGAAATGAATATCATCAAGGTCGAATTACAACACTACAACTATGGAATTTCATCTGTGAAAGCTGATCATGTTTTGGTAGGAGACAAATTGGGGTAAGGGATCCGGTTTATCCTCTTTAAAATGGACCACCTTTCAAAAAATTAAAAACAGAAAAGAAACGCGAAAAGGGAAGAAAAATGAGCAATGATTACGGGTTCATCACTTGAGAAGAGATCTTGTAAAATGTTCACGAGCGGTGGCAAGTGCCTGCGATATTGTCTGCAAGGGGAAAAAAAAAACACAAACAAAGGAACGGCAATAGTGTTAGCTGGGATTTTTGATCTGCCAACTCATACTTCATCTGGATATGTTTCGAATGGGGGAACTGAGAAGAGGTATGTTACCTGCTCGGATAAAGGTGCTGAAGCATCGACGCTATGGCTTTCCACTTTACCAGCAATAACGCTTGCATCTGTTTCAAGAATTATCCTGCATAGGTTGAAACAAAACAATCAGTTTCGCGTTAAAAAAGAATGACATCCAAACAAATTGCAAGAAGAAGAAAAAATGGAAAAACAACAAGTCATTTAATCACGAAAACCAACCCTCACATAGTCCCTCAGTTCATTTCAACATTTTTAGGATTTTAATTTTTAACCAATAAAGATGTTATGTATCAAACATAATGGAGTATTGACTAGGTCCAGTACTCGGTCAAGAATTTCAGGAAAACAGTGGGCGTGAAAAGAGGAAAACCCAACATTCCTACTTTGACATCTTAAAGACCAAAAAATGTATATGTATAGGGATAATACAATTCGAGGATGTTCCCTGAGTTTGATTATCATAATTCTCCGATCTCTTAGATATACCTATTCAAACCACTAAAACAAGAGTAGCGAAACAATATATAAACACAGACTAGGTTACAATAATTTAGCAAAAATTTTCATACCCCCCATCAACAATCTCATCAAGGCATAAAAGGATGAGATCCAAGTTTTCGAGTGCCTCCCTTTTGTCAACATTGCTCCTGGAAAGATGATACAAAACATTATAGATGAATAACAGATCAAAAGCTAAACAACCAAAGAGGACCAAATGATAAATAGTCTTAGAAATGCACCTTAGGATAAGCGTAACTGCATCGAAAAATCCCTGAAGAACTGTAGCTAAGATGAGCTCGTTTTCATCATCCCCCCCGGTAACAAAAAAGTGTAGATCTTGGAAGAACTTATAGACAACGATGTTGTTCTCAAACATTGCTATCTCCGCTGTAGATGCACCCAAACATTAATGAAGCAGCAACTGAGTTGGAAACGAGGCACATAAATATAAACCAAACTATTTGCTCTATGGAACACCAGATATGCAATACTGAAGCTACAATTGGTTAAGACAAAAGAGAGAAACGAATATCAACGACTTGCTTATGTGTTCTTGGTGCTCCGTCTCCTTCCAGTAACATTAACGAAATAGAGCATATCAGACAATTGGCTAACTTGCTAACAACATAGATCTATTTGATGTGCAGTTGGAAGAGGTACATCAAGCTGAAATCTTTGCTTTTTCCTATAGAACTCAAGGATTATAGAGGTGTGTATTCAAAATCAAACAAAATGTTAGAAGAGTGCACATAGATATAGAAGAAACTTTCTGAACAGATTCAGAATTGTCTTAGCAGTTACTACAGCTACTGTCAATACTGAAATGCCATACTGTATCCAGATACTACCACCCAGGGAAAGAAAAATATCTATCTTGACATTCCATGCCTAACAACATAATCATGTAGTACGACAAAGAGGTCAACTTTCTATCACCATAAATCTATTCGGTATTCACTAGCAATGAGGTACGTCAAGCACAAATCATAGGTTTTTCCTTTTCAACTCGACCTCACCCATTGATGGACCCAGGTGGGCTAAAAAGCCAAAAACAAAATCTAAATTACAAAATTTATGTAATAGACTAGAGGGGCTGACCTCACTTAAGCCTAGGTTAGCCCTCTCATAGGTCCGTCCCTCTCTCCACCCATATTTGTCTTATTTTGAATCAGGACTGCGATAATCATTGGGGGACCAGGGACGGACCTATGAGAGGGCTAACCTAGGCTTAAGCCCGGGCCAGCACCCCAAGTTCATTACCTAAATTTTGTAATTTAGAAACAAAATTGGCCTGATGTAGTGTGTTAGCCAGGTCATATTTGGCTTATAAGCCCACCTAGGACCGTCAATGGGTGAGAAGAGCTCATACTGATGTGGAAGCAACCTTGTATATAGATTCAGATTTATCTTGGGTGCTAGCACACTAGTAGGAAAAGTCTACCCCCATAACGAACTTGGGAAAAATTCACATGTAGCGTTGCTATGACATTTTTGGCATAGCAGTACCGCAACCAACCATTTAATGTAGTGTGACATCACATTGTAGACTTAACAATATTGGTTAAAGGTGTATTATACTGTTTCCATAATATATTCTAAAGTGATGTCGCAAGACAAGTTATTTCCTGTGGTGCTGCTACACCAGTAATAATAACATAGCAGCGCTACATCTTAAAAAAGTGTGTGATGTAAGTAGCAATCAAATTGCAAGAAAAAGAATTAGAACAAGTGAGAACATGCTAAGTGCTTCCCACTTTTTATACGTAAAAATAGTCTCAGTCTATCTCTTGAATTAACCCAAATAACCAACATAAAAATTGCATGCCTAACTTGATAATTATGTACGTGCTCCACATAAAACTTGGCTAGTTTAGCTAAACTCGAAATGCCAACAGGTTTACTCCTGCCAATTCTACCAAAACAGCACAAGCACTACCATAAATTAATCAAGCAAAATGTTTCTCTACCACCAATGTGTTCCCAACTCTCACCTTTCTTAGTGCAATTCGAGTCACAACAGTGCAGAATTAAGTCCGTGTTCTTTCACTACAAACTCCTAAAGAAACTACTTCAAATGAAAAAAAAGAAGACATACAATAAATTCTCTGATTCAAACATTGATTAGTTCACCACTTCTCATATCAATCTAAGAACTCCTAGCATAACAAAAGTAGTTCAACTTACAAAAATTAGATTCACACATCAAGTAGGTCACCAATTCATATGAACTTTACTAATTTAACAACTTAAGATAGATATTCAAAATGCCTGGTTACTCAACTTGAGAAAACCAAAAGAAAGACTTGAACTTACAAATGTGCATTGACAGTGGCTTAATCTTTACAGGACTTTGGTTTAACAACAAAACTAGCTTGTAGTGTACTCTTCCAAACAAAATTCCAGTGAAGATAACCCACTGTCGGGGATGCACATAATATAAATCCAAGTCTTTCTCAAGCAAATTCATCTCACTTACCAACATTGATTATGATAAAAAATTACCTATTATTAGCAAAAGCAACACAAATTAAGCGTACTATACAGATCGTCTTCTACTCGATACAAAAATGAGTGTCTATCTGTGTGATTTACCTTCTGTTCTGGCATTGGTCTTTTGTGTTTTAGTAAACACAGATTTCTCAAATCCCAATTGAGCACTTTGTGTTGGCCATTCATCTGAGTAATACTTAACAGCTACACGATTTCCTTCTGAATCTAATAGTAATATGTTCTTAATCGATGGACATGATTCCTACAACAAAATTACAGCAAAGATCTAATTGTCAAAATCACAGATTCATAACCAGATTTTAAAAAAAAAAAAAAAAAAAAAAAAAAAAAACAGATCTTAGAATTGAGAGATTTGAAAGATGAAGATTTGATTGCTTACCCGTGAGAAATTCGCCATTACTGTGAAATTTTACAGAGAATGAAGAAGAAGAATTAGGGATTTGTAGTGAGAGAGATCAGAGGAGTTAGGTCTGAAATCTAAGTGAGGAGAAATTTTCTTTGTCTGTGCAGAGCGCCAATTTTTTATGACCATATACATACCCATTGGACTTATAGTGGGCTGAGTAATGTATTGGCCCAGTTAAAATGTAAAACTGTCGGATTCAAGTAACCGTCGGTGGATCTTGCATTTTGTGTTTCTCCAAAAGCAGATGTCAATTCCAGCCCTCCAAAGTTATGTATACTTTGGCCCATTTAAAATTATAAACCTGTCGGTTGCAAGTAACCGTCGGTAAGTTTTGCATTTTTTGTTTCTGGAGATGTTTTTATTTTTATTGATTAGATAGAAGAGTGGTTCCTAGAACTATGCCTAGGTACATCAACCTAGAATTTATGCTATTATAGGGGTTTGATTCCAAACCTCCCCATGGGAGGAAGTTTAAGAACCTCCATATGAGAGGCTCTTATTTCTGGAAATGTCAGTTCCATAAGTTGCAGGTCTCAACATCGATTGTGGCATTTTATATTTTTGTAAGATTTCAAATAAATTTGTAGGACGAGGCTAACACGTAATTGGTATCATCACCAAAAAAACTTAACCACTGTACTACAAGAATCTCTTAGTTTGCCTCATTTACTTGAGCATGTTCATCGTTTTATTTCTCTCCAAAATCATTTAGATACCGAAATCATAATAAAAATTGTCTTGTTAAAGGGAAAAAAAAAGTTCATTTGATAATGAATTTGTTATTTTGAAAGAAAAAAAAATTACTCTTTACATTAAACCATATAAATGGTGCAACCATTTACTGAATCATAAATAAAAAATATTGAAGCAAAGTTATGTGCCCGACGACCCGACTCAAATAGATCCTAGTCAAAATGAGCCTAGTCAGATATCAATCGGACATTAGACAAATAAGAAAAAAATAACTATTTATTATTGTGGTAATGACTTTTATACAAGGATTCGAGTGACTTTACCACTATACTAAAAAGACATCAACAACATTTACTCATCACCATACCCACTGTTTTACTTCTCTACTAAATCTTTCAGATATTAAAATTAAAATAAATTTATTGCCATGCTATAGAAAATTAAAATTTTCATTGTTGATGAATTTATTATTTTGATTTTTTTAACTCTATGTTAAGCTATATATATAAATGGTGCAACCATATGGAAGCAAAGTAAAATTCATCGGTTCAATTTGTCAAGTTAAATGGTTTGTAGTTTTAAATCTGGTTTTCTTCCTCTCGTTTCTCATGTTGCTCTAAATAAATCATTTAAATCCTTATGTCAAAAATGACGTAAATTTATCAGGAGGATATGTGAAAGTCAATCACAAAGAATGGTTAACAATATCAATATATACTTCGTCATCATCAGTTAGAAAAATGCTTATGTTCTCGCGCAATTATACTCATCGGTCTGTTTATCTATCTTGCATGATAGCAAGCACCGGGATTTCAGAATGGAAAACAATTGATGCCCATAGTAGCTGCTCATTGTCAGGAACTATCTGCATGGTAACCTTTTCGATACACCCATCGCCAAAAGTTCTGCAATGTGAAGTGGATTAATTTGGTGACTAAGATATATAACAGGAAAACCAAAAATATATACAGATTCAACAGTATTTGATTGTTGAGTAACATAACCTTTCGAAATAACTTTAAAGTTCTTTTTGTCGTTCGAGATTTTCCCTTATAAATGTAAAGAATATGGCATGCTTGATTTCTGGAAGATGGTTTTCCTTATCGAGCGCTGTGGGATTTGGAAGATTCCTTTCGCAAGGAAGATTTAGAACCACCAGCAAACTTCAACGTTTAAGGTGTGAAGCTGGGATATGCATGGACATCATGCAGATCTTGCATTAAAGGAAGAACATCCAATTGAGCAAAGCTCATGCCGGACACCCTTTTGAATGACATCCTCAAAAGCGATAGAAAATGATGTGAAGAGGGTCTCGTGCATGTCTATGTTCATAGAAGAATTACTTGGTGGGTTGAGTGGTCTAGATATCAATAATGGTGGTATGTTGTGCCGATATTGTGAAGATGGAAGCACCTTGTGAGTCATCTAATTTTGGTGGTGGTAGTATTTCGCATATTGTGAAGTCACCTTAGCTAAAATAAATTGGATACTTGTTCTTATTTGGGTGTTTGTAAAGCTCAATGAAGCTTATAGTTCAAAATTATCTGATGAAATGTAACAATATTAAAACAAACTACTGTCTCTGTTACTAGAAAAGTGTTATTATCATTTTTTTCATTTTGGAAAATTTTTTATTCTAAAATGAAAAAGTGATAGTAAAATTGTTGTAGAAAAAGATGGAGCATTCTTTTAGAATTTTCTTCTTGATTTTGGATTTTGTCTAATTTGTTCGCTAACATTTTCTTGTTTCTAACATAAACTACTCTAAATAGTGTGAAACTCAACAACCATGTTTTATTTTATTTTGGAAATAATCGGGGTTAAGAAAACCCCAACCAACAAACAACACAGAATGGGAAAAACGAAAGAAAAAGGAAAAAATAAAGAAAAAAATATAAAAGCAGCACTACAATGACTAAATAAATACTACAATTATCAAATTCCAAAAGTGAATGACTAGGAACATGCTTAACCCAGATATCGACAAGAAAAATGAAACAAGTTAAAAAAAAATTAAAATAAATAAATAATAATTACAATGTAAACCTGGTGCAAAACAAAAGGGCGCGATATGTGCAGCAAAGACATATCATGGAAATATGGGTTTAGCCGTTTGTGAACCGTCATGATTGCTGTGATGACTGATGAGTATGATGATGTCCAAGCTTATACATACCCATTGGACTTATCTTGGGAAGACCTTTGTAAACTTTGGCCCAGTTAAAATTGTGAACCTGTCGTATTCAGGTAACCGTTAGTAGATTTTGCATTTTGTGTCTCTCCAAAGTCATCAATTCTGAAAGTTAGAAGAAAAAAGTTATTATACCACACGATTTTCTTGATCTGTAAAATTAATCACCCAAAGACTTTGCCATTGTACTACGAGTTTTTTTTATCTATAAAGCCTATTAGCCGAAGACTTCACCACTATATTACAGGTTTTTGATCGGTAAAGTTCATGCTCTAAAGTCTGTACCACTATATATACTACAATTTTTTTTTCTAGTCGGTTAGGTGTTGATGATTCTCAAATTCAGGTCACTGGTATCATCATCCAGTGACTTTATCACTGTATTACAATGACATCGGCTACCACTATATGCTCCAAGAACATCATATTTTACCTCACTTACTAGTTCGCATACCCACTATTTAATTTAATTCTCTCCAAAATCTTTTAGATACGGAAATCAAAATACATTTACTATCCTCTATATAAGAATATTTAATATTGTCTTTTCCGTCCACATTAAACTATATAAATGGTGCACCCTTATTGAAGCAAATCAAGATTCAATTTGTCAAGTTAAACTAGTTTGTGGTTTTAAATCTAGTGTTTGCATGAAGGTTTTCTTCTTTTTTTGTTCGTCTTGTTCCTAATGGATAATTTGAATCCTTGTGTCCAAAAAGATGCGAATTTTTCAGGAAGACATGTGAAAGTGCATAATTGTTCATCAAGAAGACCTATGTTATCAGACCTTCAGATAATTTTAGCTCATCAACAACCTGCTTGTGAAATATGCTCAATGTATGTGCTGGCAATTTTTTACGGCTTTATTTTTTATTTTTCCATTAGATTTTACTCCGATGTGGTAATGGTTAATGCTATATATGTTGTTCAGGGAAAAAATGGACTACAATACGATGAACTACAAAGGTTACGTGACAAAAGGAACCCTTCTTTTAACAATGTATTGTTAGGAAGGAGAGGAAAGGATAACATAATATATGATCATGACCATCTTTTGTACATATAACAATTCTTAAACAAACAACTTTCTTTTCCTTAGGATTTTAATCTTCTCGTTTTTTCTGCTGATTTGCTCACAATAGCGTTTCTCGTTTCTAATGTAAAATACAGGCATCTATGAATTTCCGCACTGAAACGACAAGGTAGAGAAGATGAAGGTTTCTTATTATTGAAAAGCTTAGGGTTTACAATCGTTTTCTCTAAGTCTAAATAGGGAGAAACCCAAAAACAGATTTACACCAAAAATAATATCTTACCTAACTAATATACAATATATGTACAAATATGCGTATCTCCTAATACTCCCCCTAAGTTGGAGCATGGAGATCACGAATGCCTAACTTGCGAAGAAGCATCTCAAACTGAGGACGTCTAAGAGCTTTGGTGAAAATATCAACAAGCTGAGCGGTTGTGCGAACATGAGAATAATAATAGCGTTGGACTGAATTTGATCGCGTACATAATGACAATCAATCTCAATATGTTTGGTACATTCATGAAAAATAGGATTAACAGCAATATGAAGTGCGGATTGACTATCATAGTAAAGGCGCATAGGCTGAGAGTGAAACACACCTAGAGATTTCAATATTGCCTTTAGCCACGTGAGCTCACTACAAGTATAAGCCATGGAACGGTACTCGGCCTCAGCAGAAGAACGAGATATTATGTGTTGCTTCTTTGTCTTCCAAGATATAGGTGAGCCTCCCAAAAATATAAAGTAACCAGTAAGTGAACGACGACTAAGAGGACAGGAGGTCCAATTAGAGTCACAATAAGCAGTAAGCTAAAGAGCACTATCTTTACGAAAAAAAATCCACTGAACCAGATGGCCCTTCAGATAACGAAGAACTCGGAGAGCAGCTTCCCAATGAGATACCCGAGAAGAATGCATAAATTGAGCCAATACATGTACCGAGTAACATAATTCAGGACGAGTAATAGTCAAACAAATTAAACGTCCAATAAGCCGACGATACTGGGATGCATCAGAATAGAGTGGTCCATCATCTAGAGCCAAACGATAATGTTGATCAATGGGTGAAGAAGCTGGTTTGACTCCAAGAAGTCCAGTCTCAGACAGAATATTCAAAGTGTATTTCCGTTGAGATAAAAAAATACCATAAGCTCCACGAGACATTTCAATACCAAGAAAATACTTGAGACTTCCCAAATATTTCATGTGAAAACAACGGCTTAAATATGCTTTAAAAGCACTAATAACAGCGGAATTATTCTCAGCAATAATTAAATCATCCACATAGACCAGTACATTAATAAAATTCTCACCTCGTCGTAGAGTAAATAGAAAATAATCAGCATAAGACTGTATAAACCTAAAAGCCTTAAGAGCACTTGCAAGCTTAGCAAACCATAAAGAGTAAACCTGGTGCAGAACAAAAGTGCGCCAGGATATGTGCAAAGACATATCATCGAAATCTGGTTTGGCCGTTTGTGAACCATCATGATTGCTGTGATGAGTATGATGATGTCCAAGCTTATACATACCCATTGGACTTATCTTGGGCTGACTTATGTAAACTTGTCCCATTTAAAATTGTAAACCTGTAGTGTCGGTAGATTTTGCATTTTGTGTTTCTCGGAGACTACATGGTTTTTCTTATATTAAAGTTCATCACTCAAAGACTTGACTTCACTACTATACTACAGTTTTTGATCGGTATATTTCATGACTTAAAGATTTTTACCGCCGTATTACATGATTTTTTTTATTTGATTGGCAACGTGTTGATTATTTTCGAACTCAGGTCACTGGTATCATCATCCATAAACTATTGTACTACAATGACATCTACTACCACTATACTGCAAGAGCATTGTATTTTACCTCATTTGTATACCTACGGTACTAATTCTCTCTAAAATGTTTTAGATGCGGAAATCAAAATACATTTATTGCCCCCATCATTTAAAAAATTAATATTGTATTTATTATTTTGATTTCTTTTCCTCTTTACATTAAACTATATAAGTGGTGCACCCATACTGAAACAAAGTAAGATTTGTCGGTTTACCATGTCAAGTTAATCTGGTGTTTGCAAGAACATTTTCTTCTTCTTTTGTTCATCTTGTTCTAAATGGACCATTCAAATCCTTATGTCAAAAAAGACGCAAATTACTCAAAGAAGATATGTTAAAGTGCATAATTATTCACCCCAGAGAATGATTAACAACTTCAATGCACTTCTTTCCATCATTTTTGGTGCTCGGGTAGCCATTATCTAAAAAGCAGGTATATTTAAGAAATCAAGAAAGCAACTGAACTCAACACCTTATTTGGTGCTCAGACAGCTGCTATCTTTTCTCCTTCACGAGCACCCTTCTCCTATGGTGAACCATCGGTAGAATCAGTGGTTGATTGTTATTGTTATCTCTCCGATGGGAAGGATATTCCAAAAAATGCACTCATCTCAGCTCAACGTGATGCAAGAAATGCTGAACTCGACATTCTCAACTAGAATGACAAGGACAAGACCAACCAACATTTTCTCCTGTAAAGAACAGGCTGAACCGAGAGATATATAATCTTACTAATATAAAGAAAAGAGGTATTTTTGGTGAATCCTTATTTTGGTGTAGCTTTTTTCTAATTACCCATATAACCTTTAAGTATAAAATCTTAAAATAAAAAAGATAACCTGTAGAAGATAATAATAAACGAGTGCAAAGGGTGAATCTGTCATTGGGTGCCTTAATGGTGTTAAGAGACGCTAGGTTCGAATCCCGCTGAGAACAATTTTCTCGATTTCATTACCGCTCCGTGTTTCCTCTTCTTTCTCGGTTTCATTCTTCTCGATTTTATAAATTCCACTCTTTCGGCTTATCCATCTTATCAGATGCAGTGTTTTGAATTTCCAAAATCTGTTCTTGATGAATTTGATAAGTTGTGGAGGGATTTTTGGTGGAATAAGGATAATCCTAAAAAAGCATTTTACCCAAAAGCTTGGGATAATATTAGAACTTCTAAAGCTTCTGGAGGTATCGGGATTAGAGATCCTTACAAGGTCAATATTTCCCTTCTATCAAAATTAGCTTGGAGAATGTTGAAGAATCCCAATGATTTATGGGTTAAAATTCTTAGGGGGAAATATTTTCCAAGGACACACCCTTTTCATAAGAACAGGGATTATGAAATTTCTTGGGTTTGGCATAGTATTAGATTGGGTCTGCAAATTATAAAAGATAATAGCATTTGGCAAGTTGGAGATGGTAGAAATATTCATATATCTCTGGATAATTGGATTCCAGGTATGGGTAGGTTAACCAATTGGCATCATGAAGATATAAAATTTGCGTCTGATCTCATTGGGGTTGAGGGTGACTAGAATATTGATCTCATAAACTCCATTTTCCAGCCTGAAATAGCAAATAGAATTAAATCTATTCATCTTTCAGGTAATGCTCAAGATTCGTTAATGTGACTGGGTAATAGAAATGGACATTTTACTACTAAATCTGCATACAAAATAGTCTCCCAGGAAAATTCTAATAACAATGACAAAACTTGGTTGAAAATCTGGCATATGAATTTGGTACCCAGAACAATTCTGTTTGTGTGGAAAATGACAGATGAGGTTTTGACTCTTAAATCGAAATTCCATGATAAGTTGGGACACATAGAACCTTACTGCATGCCCTGTTCTTCTGATATTAGAGAAACAAATAAGCACCTATTCGTAGAATGTTGTTTTACTAGAGCTGTTTGGTTTGGTTTAGGAATACAAATGCCTTCTTTTAATGACAGCTTTTTTGAATGGGTTAAATCTTGGTTCTCAACTCCTTTAAAGGAGTGGAAAGAAATGTTTGCTATCATATGTTGGCAGATTTGGGAGTATAGAAATATGGTGGTTTTTCAAGGGGTTAAACCTAATCCTTCGGATTGTATTATAATGATTAAGAATGCTATAAATGAATGGAACTTGGCCTTGAAAAGGGACTACTCAGAGAAGAAACAGTCCAATAGAATCATGACATTTTCAAATGTTAGAAATCAACGGAATGGAGCTTTGAGGAACACTCATAATTGTATACATGCGGATGTTTCTTTTGACTCGAATACAGGAGAATATGGGATTGGGTTAATTTTGTGGATGCATGATTATATATCTGATATTAAAGTTGTTGCAGGATACACCACCAGTACAGAATGTGGAGAAGCTCTCGCAGTAAAGAGAGCTTTAGAGTGGGCTGGAGATCTAAACTGATAGTAGAAAGGTGGCAAAAATTTTGAACAACAAACTTTCTAGCTGCGAATGGAGAACAAAGATCATTTTGGAAGATGTGAAGCCTCTTTTGGGATATGTAAATAGTAAAATAACTAATGTAAATAGAAGTTTGCTTAAGGAAGTAGATAAGCTAGCTAAATGGGAAAGATGTAAAAAGGGTATTTTTTGTTCTTCTAACACCCATCATAACAGCCTTAAAATCTCAGATCAAAACCTAGAACCCAAAATTTTGAGAGAAATTGAGAAATGGGGTGGAATGATTGAATTAAGTTTATAGTCAATTTGGAAACTTACTTCTTCGATTACAGAAAAGTTGGAAATCTCAATTTGGGGTTAGGGCTTCCCGTTTCAGTTAGGGTTTCCCAAGCTTTTCTCTCCACTTCAAAGGGCTTCACGATGCTCATAGTCTTCTGCTAAATTGGTTAGTAAATTAGTTTCCATTTCTCTTCCTTAACATACTATCAATTCAATTTAGTAAATTGGTTTCAATTTCTCTTCCTTAACATGCTAGCAGTTTAAATTTGATTTCCTAATCAAATTAAGTTTGAAGCTTTCATTATTGTATGACTTTAATATGATTGTGTTACTTCTTCATAAACAGTTTGTGAGCTTCAATTGTTTGTAAAAATGTCAACCACCTTCTTATTTGTTGATATGGAAATGATTTTGTTTGCCAGTGTCTGTTTGAAGATATGACCGAAAGAAAACGTAGTGAATTTTTATAGTGAATGAGCCTACACTGTTTGGTTTGTGTTTGAAAATGGAACAATGGAATTGAATGCATGTACAATGTGCATCTAATTGGGAAGGGTACTTATCTTTATGTTTGCTACTTCCTCATTTTCTAAAATGATAACCCTGTTAATTGTTAACAAACCATTCCATGAGTTGGGACTTATTCTCGATGGATAGATTTTTTTTGTTCTTAATGGTTCCGATGATTAGGGAGAACATTCAGGAATTGGTTAATTATGGATAGCGTCTTTAGTGAAGTGTGTGTATTACCGCACCGTGTACATATAAAGCTATTACATTTGGTAATTACTCTCAGGTTACCTGAGCATCGTCTTTAGGTAACTTTATAATTGTTGGGATCTTCATTTGGTAATTACTCTCAGGTTTTACAAGATTTGTTTTAATTAGTGCTCTTACAACATCTCTTGCTGCATCTGTATATGATTATTTTGATCTTCACCAATACCATAGAAAAATATGTTTCAGCATTTTAGCTAGATGCCTCTAGCTAAAGCATAAATCTCAGTTCTTATTATACTTTGCCGTCATAATACTTAAATTTTCCCAGTTCATTTCCTGAGTTGGTCGCAGAGGTTTGGTATTCGGAATGGTGCGGTTAAAGTAGGCGGACTGGCAAAGAAGAATATAAATATGCAAAAGGTATAGTACACTCTAAATCGTGTCGTTCGAGTTTTAAATTTTTAGAACAGTGCTTGATTTATCGTAATTGGATTGTGTACTGGCAGGTGGTTTTCATTATGAATTAGACCTGACAATAGGGAGTTCAACACATTGGATAGGCTAGAGCTCTAGATTGGGTCTCATAAACCGCCACAATATTGTTTTGCGAAGTGCAGCAATCGCCTGTGGGATAAGATGATTGCAACCAGCTACGTTTTGACGTTTACATATTTATTACATTTGTATAAGAACATAACAGTCCGGTACATGTTGTCAATTCAGCTAGAACGTGAGTGTAATATTGTGACATCAAGCAGTTTTGGAATATTGAATTTATGAAAGAGAACTTCTTTACAGGTTTTGGAACGGAATGGCAGGAGCATAGCGCGTGCGTGTTATACTAGTAATGATAATCAGAGTCCGCTTTTTCTTTTGTGATCTATTTGTGAAGAAAGAAAACAGCATGTGCGCATCTATTTACTTGGTGAAATGTGTGAGAAAATCAAACAAAAAGAACATTTTAATTACAAAGTAAACCTGGTGCAGAACAAAAGCACCAGGATATGTGCAACAGAGACACATCATGGAAATCTGGGTTTGTCCGTTTGTGAAGCGTCATGATTGCTGTGATGAGAATGATGATGTCCAAGCTTATGTATCCAGTGAAGAAGCCCTTTCTTGTGATCGTCTGAGGTTGAGCTTCGAATCAGGTGCACAGTTCCATCTTGAGCAAGTGAGGTTTCGAACTGTTCTAAAACCTTAACAATCTGCCAAAACTCAGGCCTTTTATCTGGAACTGAAGTCCAACAGTGCTCGATCAGATCTCGTAATGATGGTGGACAATCCTTCGGAATAATAGGTCTCATCTTCTGAACAATTTCCAAATTTGTTCTCAGTCAGAAGTTAAACATACTCGAATTTCTTAAACAACCACATAAATGTAAGATTTCCTCATCAATGGTATACAAATTCACAATGGGAAGTTCTAGAGGCGTCAAGAACAACCCCTGGTAGGAAGTTCCATACCATTTATGGGTTTACAAGTTACAAAAAAACAAAACATATAACTTAGTGCATATTAGAGGAGACCGAGACAGATTATCCATACCTCAAAGCCAATTCAACTAACAATAAAAAGGCTTACTAACAGAACACGACATAATAATGTTATTTAAGGACATAATGTTCAGAAGATGCAGACGAAATATTTCTGTGGTACAAGAACAAAATCCCCTGTTTTTATTTGAAATCAGATTGGTACTTGTATTGGATATCTCAAATGTCAAGGACAGGACATCTAAGTAAATAAACAAGCAGAACATTAAGTCGATTTGAGACTCTGGACCTTGTGCCATCAAGTTTTCTGGGCATTTATCCTTATGGGATAACCGAATAAGCACCATGGATCAACAATTCAGATGATAACTTTAAGTGTAAGTGGTACCAAAAACAAGGTATGTCATTTTCTTACGTATCTCATCCGCCTGCTTTGCGTATTTTAGACCGTGAGGCTAGCATATTCCTAAGTCTTATTACTAACCGAAATATTCAATAAAGATTACATTTTAAATCCAGGATCAAGGCTTCCAAAACCCTATAAACATGTTCAAGAGCATTCGAAGATGGAAAAAGTGCATATTTGATGTCTGTGAGTGCAATCTAAAAGAAAAAGAACGCCATGGCAGGGAATCATACCTTATTTACTACAGCAAAAGCTGCCTGGATGGGTGTCTTATCATCAAAAGGAATTGTTCCGGCAACCATCTCCCATAAGACCAGTCCAAAGCTGTACACATCGACTTTTCGCCCATGGGATTTTCGCTTGATCATTTCAGGTGCCATCCAGCGGTAAGTACCCGCATCATCTGCCAAAGAATCACAATATGCCTCCTTGCACGCAATTCCGAAGTCAACAATCTTCACCTGGTTATCTTGATCAAAAATGAGATTCTCAGGTTTAAGGTCTCGATGAACAACACCTTGTGAGTGTAGGAATTCCATTCCTCGTGCAATATCTAGAGCAATACTGATGACTTTCTCAAAAGGAAGTGTTTTGTGTTCAAGTTTGTGCATGAACGCCCTCAATGAGCCCCCGGCTAGATATTCAGTGATGATACAGAATACTGGAGGATTTTTACTTGCGGCAACCAACTACATTAACAGATCAAAAACTTCATTAACAGATCCACATAGTAGCCATCTAAATCTGTCACTTATTACACAGTTATTGCTATATATCATTAGTACAAAACAACTCATCTGAATTACAAATGTTAATAATCGTCATTATAGAATCAAGAGATGAAAAAACTAATCCAGTCAGGACAACCATAATTTTCCCTTTCATCAGTTAATGAGGTGAATTTGCTAAGTAGAACAATAGTTAGGCAGATTGAGCAATACAGCAAACCCCACACGAAATAAAAATGCTTGGGACCAAGCCATGTTAAGGTTAAGTCAATTGACCTCAATGGATAAACAAAAATTGTCTGAAAATAGACGAAGACGGTCAAGTAAAGGCGTCTTTGAAAGATGAGAACAGTTAAGGATGCTTATTGGAAAGGAAGAACAGAGTTAGGTGAAAACAGGGGTTGATTACCTCTATTATATTTTGATGGTGGAGATGTGACAGAAGACTGACTTCCCTCGCGAACTGTTTTTCTAGTCGAGCTGCCATATCTCCATTTTCTTCGTCATCGGACTGCCTGATAATTTTAACTGCAACAGGCTGATCCTTATATACACCATGGTAAAGTCGACTATTTGCCCCACAGGCAAACCTATGTCCAAGGAACAATTTTGAGAGATCCACATTCAATTCATGGTCCATTTCAACAGCCATAACCTTTCCCCCTTTATTATCAAAATACTTTGTCCAAGAATCTTTCCTACTCTTCGTTTTTTCAATATGCTTCGGAGAAGCACGGCTCTCATTTGAATTTTGATGAAGAAATTTCCCAAAACCTCTCTTCTCCGGCGTTCTAGATCGAGGTAATGGAGTTGAGAACCTCTTCCGAGAATTCCGAGCTTCCTTAAACGCATCCGAGATACTAATTTCAGGGTGAGGTGATACCGCCCTTAGCTTGTTGGTATTCGGATTTCGAACAATTGGACTATTATAAGGACTTGGTTTAACATAATCAACCGTAGTAGTTGGTGTTGGCCTAGATTTCAATCCAGCTTCTCGATTCGTCTGCCGTGTAATAGGAACCAATCTTGACGAATCCAATCTATGACAAACTGTATGAGAGTATTTCACCCTCCTAATCCACGAATTGGAATCTTCCTCCATTGAAACCCCCCAGCAAAATCCCTAATCAATCCCCTAAATCACTTGTATATACAAAATTCTTGTGTTTTTCTACAACTAAGATATAAACAAACTTCTTTTTCAGAACATTCTAACATGACAATAGAACTCCATATCCAAAATTCTTCCAAACCCATCAGCAAAACAAAAGCCGATCTTAAACCTCTCAATTCATGCACCTATTACATCTCTTATCACATCTTCAACGAATAATTTTCTTTTCTTGCCTTAATCCACACCAACAAACATTTCCTTGCCTTATTCGGCACCAACAAACAGTCTAATGATTTACACTTCCATTATACCCCAAAAACAACCTTTAGAAAAGTCTTCTAAGTTGTAAACAACCTTTCAAAACGAAAACACCCTTCCACTTTCTTTTCTTCCTTCCACCTATACCAATCACCAAAAGCAAATAAACACAAACCCTTCAAAAAGTCAAAAGACAGAAACTCATCCGATTATTCTAAGCAATAATGTAAAACTACTCAGATTGAATTTGAAATCATTAAAAATTATCGCAACCGCAATCTAACTTAATATTAAAGATTTAACTTAAACAAACAAACAAACAAACCCGTATCTTAAAAGATAAATAAACAAACTAGATGATGATGATGACCACCTCACATGCATGTTCAACAGTGTGGAAATAAATAAAAGGGCATTTTCGTCATTTTAAAAATTACTTATTCTAGCTTAAGGTTTAAGCACCATCTTTCTTTAATCTTCTTCTCCTTCCGCCATTGCTGCTGATTCTTCTCTCCTTGTCTCTCAACAGTAAGTCATTACCGGTAAATCCATTTCAAGAACCTGATCTGATCCTATGTTGCTACCCTTATCAAACTTTTTTTTTTTGAATTTGAAATAAAAGTTTCAAAACTAATTCTGTTATAAAATTTGTTACAAATTAAAGATAAATCTGACCTGGTTCCATCAATTTAACAAGGTTTTAACAGAAAAAGAAAACCTCTGCATCTCAATTTCATGAAATCGGCACAAAACAATAAAACTGATTCTAAATTCTTGATTGATCGATTCAATGGAGTTTTTTTTGAAAAATTTCTTGCATCAGGCCTTCTAAAATCGGCTAATGAATCAAACACAGCTAATTTCGGATCTAATAATCCATACAAATTAAAAAAAAAAAGTTAGAAGAAAAAACGAAAAATACCTCGCTTATGAACCCTAAACCGTTCTTTCTTCTTCTTTAAAGCTCCTCTTCTTCTTTGTCGTCGTCTTGGTCTATCAATGGGAAGAAAGGGTCAGCAATACTCAGCAGCTTATTATCAGGGATAGACGGACAGAGAGATTAGTCTGTTAAATCAATTAATTAATATACTTGCTGTATATACGTATGGTATACGGTTCCAACCCCGTAGATTCTGTAGACCCCATTTTTTATTAAATATTTTATATTCTCGTTGCATAAAAGAATGTGATAAAGGCGGTAATGTGGGGTCGACGGACCGAAATTCAAAGAAAAGAGGAGGAGAGGAATATAGAGAGAGGAGAAAATTATTAAAAAAACATTTGAATTGTCTCTTGTACCTTAACTTGTCTATTTGTGGGTACTAGGTTGTGATGGAGCATGGTCGTGCCGTGTCGGCCCGGTAATGGACATTCTAAAAGTTTCCACATGATCAAGACTGTTACATGTTGGTGTGGACTGATTGTTCTTTATGGCAGTCAAATTTGATAAGTGGAAAGTCTTTAAATTTGGAATGTCCAAAGTCTTTGCTAGAATTAAATGGGCATATTTAAGTGCAATTTTCATGAAAACTCGTGATTTAGTTTGTGATGTGATTGTAAATGGCAAGAAATATCTATTTCAATAAATTTTCTTATTCCAAATCGGATGCCCCTAAGAGACAAGGGATAGGTCGAGCAGGTAGTCGTATTATAATTCAACTTTCTGTTAATTCCTCGCAAATAATTACTTTCCATTGAATGTTGGTTGTTTTTAGTGTTCTGTGTTATTACTTTGTGAAAATGAAGGGGTACCAAAATACACCACCAACTTTTTCGTAAGCAATCTGTATGGACAAACTCAACACAACTCCGAGAGTTCAACTCAATCAAGGAATAGTGTCTAGAGTTATATCTCTTTTTCTCTTACAATTAGAACGTTTACAGAACCAAGTCCGTGAACCTAATTACACAGACACCAAAAGTTTTGTTAACGAGGAAACCGCAAATGCAGAGAAACCCCGGGACCTAGTCCAGATTGAATACCAAATTTTATTAAGCCGCTACAGACACTATAGCCTACCACCAATTAACTTCGGACTGGAATGTAGTTGAGCCCTAACCGAGTATCCCACTGATTAAGGTACAATCGCGCTCCTTACGCCTCTTGAATCCCAGCAGGACTCCGCGCAATTGATTTCCTTAGCTGTTGTCACACCAACTAAGAGTTGCTTCAACTCAATTGAAGAATTTAAACCAATCTGCCTCCCATAGATTAAGCCTATATGTGATTTTGTTTACAATCAAAAAGTTTGATCAGAGGTGATGGAAATCGATAGCAATAAACAGGGTCTATGTGACGGACCGGGAAATTACGCCTGGCGCGCCTGGGCGCGCAAGCCATAACTCCCCCGATGCGCCATGATGATGCTACAAACAGGGCCTCAACACTAGGAAAATGCACGTTTATTTGCCCTTGCAAGCATGCTCCTGGAGCATGGTGCAGCTAACTCAGCTTCCACACCGTTCCAACCTACCACAAAACAAGAGTATAAATCCTTGCCTCAACATAGGAAATTCAGTGATGAATTTCCTATCTAGCTGAGTAACCGTCATACTGCCGAGTCTTGTCCAGGCATAAGGCATGCCTTGGGCATACGCATAGGTCATTGCAGGCCTAATACTCCCTCTTCACTTAGCTTAGGCATTGTTGAAAGCATGCACTTATCTTGCTCGTGCCAAGGGTGCATCAATCGGGCTCATGTCGTACTCTCATTAGGCTTACGCAAGCTCCACTAACTTGCATATTGATATAGCTTACTTTCCAGGCCATGCCCAATGCGCCATTGGTACATGCCTATGTCGAACGCCTTGATAGGAAGTATGAGTATCTAGTAAAAGACATGCAACTAGCCTCATCAAGTGTGTCCACAATCATATCTTGCATCACAATACAGAGCCAGATGATATGAGAGGACAAAATGCCGTAATCATCTCTCAATTAGATGATATGAGCGACAAAGTGATGGACCGGCAATGTTGCAACTCATTGCGGCTGCCTACGTACCCTTCCCTACTATAAAGGGATCAAGCATAGACCATAGTTCATCCTCAAAGGAACAAAAAACTTATACCAACTCGTTTGCAAGGCCGTGGCCAAACAATAATGGTAATGGCCTAGTTCGTATAGGTCATTCCATCAAAATGCACAAAGGTTGCGCATTATCGAGTCCGCGACATGGCATAGTGATGCCTAAGCATCAAATGGCTTATTTGCAAGGCTACGCATCTATCTATATATATATATAAAGGAGGCTTACGCATCATTTATACTCTTTCGGCTAAGCTATGAAGCTTACTTGGTGCATAGTCCGCATATGCACCTTCAACCAACTACCCCTCCCTATATATGTTAACTTGACATTTCTACAACTTTGGAAAGGGGAGCAGATTGACATGCATGCTTCACTATTCATGGTCGTTGCCATGTATTTCTGAGTAACCGGCAATGGTTGCTGAGTTCTGTTCTGTAGTGCACAATGATTGCGCAACACTCACTCTACCGTATTGCACAATGATTGTGCAAAACTGGTTCTGGCTATCGCACAATGATTGCGCGACATCCTCTCTAGCGTATTGCACAATGATTGTGCAATATTCTCTCGGACAACCCTCTCTGGCCTGATGCACAATGATTGTGCAATATTGGGCCTAGGTCAATCGTCCGCAAAATGCGCGATGTTTGCGTTGCATCGTCCCAGGGCCATCTTCCCAACTAGCCTAATGCATCATGATGATGCAATATATTCCCTTGGCCAATATGCCAAGCGTAATGCGCCATTTTGGCGCGATATTGGCCTTAAGCAAATCTACCTCATACCAAGCAATGGAAGCTTTGCATGAAGCTTCATCTCAGGCCAAGGAGCATCTTTTAGCATGCACCATGCTAAAACACGGGGTGTTACAGTCTAGCTAACCTCAAAATCCAGACTTATGGAACCCAAAGTGCATCCTAGATTATTATTCACCTCACAAGTATAAAGCTTGTGGAATCAACAAAGTTTGAGACGAAGAGAAATTTGATGATTTCTATCTATCTTGATCAAGTGAGCAACTCAACAATCAATCAAGATCAGGATACTCGAGTTATCAAGAAAAGATAACTGGACCTGGCTTCATGAATCCCTATGAAGTCTTTGTAGTCGCTAAACCCTAAAAGGGTTAGGAAGAGGACGACTCTAGTTACAACTAGGACACATTAAAAAGTAGTGTCGGGATTCAAAGATCCCAGTTGCTTGAAGTTCCTCTTTTATAGACATTCAAAGCATATGTATCTTTAGGTTTATTCTAAGATATCTTTGGAACCAAGCAATCAATATCCAGCGTTACATAAACAAGATATACACTCTGGTTAGGTGAAACCATAAACGAACCGTTTATAAAGACTATGTTTGAGGTGGTTAGCCGAAACTAGCCGATTTGAACTTATAAGCTTAATATTAATTTTCATGAACACTTAAGACATTAACCTTGAGTCACAATCATCTGATCAAATAAGTCTAGTGTTTTTTAGAGAATTGATCAAATGTTAATTACCTCGTAGAAATAATTTTATCGCGCTTGAAAATAATCGACATGGTTAGTAGGTGTACAAAGTACAAATACCATAGTCGTTCGTGAGTCAAGTCAGTCACAGTACGTGTACTGGTTTGTAAACTATTAAGCCAAACCATGTTCCGGAATCCACAATACTATTTAGGTATGCGTACCAGTATGGATACCTTATGACTATGACCGGTTCCGAAGTCCACAAAACTATTTTGGTACGTGTACCGGTATGCACTACACCAAATCAGGAATTCTGTCACAGTGTAAGTTGTCACAGATTCTTTTTCAGTCACTGATACTCCTGTAATAATTTCTGTAACAAGTATAACTGTTATGAATTTTTATAAGCGTGATAGTATCATAAATGTAAATAAGTAACTATAATATTTGTTGCAGATCATTTGTATACCAACAATTACAATCTAAATTGATACTTCCGACAAATGATTTTCCTATCCCAAAAACCACCCCAACTTGGCAACTCTTACCATTTAGTTAATCACAGTCATACCAACAACTAAATAAATATAAAAATTACATTAAACTTTTAAATACCAACACCAAATTTTATTTTTATTTCTTAATTATAATAAAACACTTTATTTTGTGTTTCCAAAACAATCAAGACCTAGGTCAAAATATCAAGACTTAGTGAAAAACCAAGCGTCGAAGCCCCCTTCTCTCTTAAGTCTTATCGTCTAAGAACAATTCTTCTTCATCTCCATTTTCCTTTCATTCCGCCATTAACACTCCTGAGAGTGTAAAATTTGCAGGTCGAAATTAAGCCGCAAAAAGAAAACCCTAGTTTAGATTCGATCAATTATAGCTTGGTTTGTGGTTTTTGTTGATCATATCGATCGATTTGACCTAAATATGAATGATGATGGTGATTGGTGAAGAAGATGGCCCACAGTTGATTCTGGTGATGATAAATATCATAGTTTGCCTTCTTCATTGATGCGGTAAGTGATTATGAGTTCTCTTTTTCTTCTAAATGAATTGATTTATTAGTTGGATTGTTTTATGAAATTGGAAGAAATTGGGAGAAATTGGATTGTTTTATAAAATTGTTTTATTGGTTGAATTGATGTATCAGTTGATTCAGGTTTTTTATGAAATTGGGAGAAAAAATCAACCATTAAACCCATTTAAATCTCTAACACCAGAAACGGCATCATCTCATCTTGTTGCTGTGTTTACGGTGAGAAAACTCTGCCCTAAGTCGACCCAAATACTAACCACTGCTTAGAGCCACTACAGTCTCCTTCTTGCACTTGACCGTCTCTTTCTTGCACTTGACCTAACCCATGTCTATTCATGTTCCATGCTTGTTTTCTCAAATGAATCCATTCAAAATCTTCCATTTCAACTTTCATTGATGACTTCAAATCGATGGCAGCAGCAAATTCATGTTATCCCCCTTTCTTGCTCAAAACTTAGCCCCATCTGTTAGAGAATAGGAAACTTAGTCCTGTTATGGCATTGTTTTCTGTTTATAGCTTTAGTTAAAAGTGTCATGTCTTACAACTTGAATGATAAGGCCTGTGTTTGTAGTAATTTAGAAATCATACCCATTCCTTCCCGCTCTCCCCTGCCTTAACTCATCCGAGTATTAGCTACAAGTTGGGTGAGTGGAAGCAACATGAAGCAGAACCTGTCACTAGTCGCTTTTATGCCATGTTCCTGAGGTAAAAGTTTCAGGGTTTGGGGTTGATGTGTTGATTAATTCTCTGTTTCCTAATCGGTGAATGCAAGTGAGTCTATTCAACTTTGTTGTAACCAAGAATGTGGTAGTTTGAACAGGAAAATAGATTTGATTTGAGTATTTGAGGCCTTCAATCCCTATTTTTGCTAATATGACTATCTTTCTTGTTGAAGGTTGCTTGCAGAGATTATCCACATTCTAGACAACACAATAGCTACTGCCAACAGGTATTATGTTTCATCTACTGAGGATTTGAAGTACTTGACGTTAATGTATCTATGTGACCCTTATGTAGCTGACTTTAGCCCAAGTTTCTTTAGAAAATATGTAGCTGGAGTTGTAGTCCTTTTATACTTCGTAGTCTGGCGCGGTTGCAAAATCATCATTTTGCTAATGCTTTGAGATACATATCTATGTTACGGACACATGAAAGATAAGCAGACAGTCTCACTTACGCATATAGCATGTTAAATAATATATTGAAGGTTTAAATTGTTATGTGCCTATCCATTCTTCCTTGTGATCTGCTACAAACTAATGTGTTGGTCACTTTGATCAAGTAATTAAGTTCATTCCTTGTCACGTAGCTGGCTCTTTTAGGTTAGAGTGTGATTTGAAAACTAATATGTTTGTTAAGTTATGGTTAAATAACTTAACAAGTATTGTTTCGATTTGCTATTTAGTTGAATGTAGTAGTACTACCGTACTATTGATTGGGACTCATATGTTGGTAAAATTAGTATAGAATGTAATTAGTATTGCCACTTCTAAAATAAGAAGTTAAGAGGGTTAGTTTACTGACTTTGCTTTCTTTTTCCTCCTTTAGAACATTTCTGCCTCTATATTGTGTCTTAGTATATATACACATGTTGTGCAATTATCTGTGGGAATTGATAAAAATTTATCCAATGGCTTATTCATGGAAAGTGTTCGTCTCAATATATTCTATAACCTTTTAAAAGGCATGATTTTTATATTGTGGTTTGGAAACTATATCTCGTAATGCTTAAGCAGTTGAAGCTGGAATTTCTGAATATCGTTTATGTCCCTGTGTTATCGCGATCTTTTAAGTAGTTGGTTGATTTTATTATTTTCTTAAATAATTTTTATTAGATAGGTCATTCTCTGTAGTTTCCAATGAGGTATCATTAGCCTAATTTCATTATGTAACGGAGTCTACGGATATTTTTGCAATATAGACACGCAAGGCCGAAAAATTGGAGAATTTGGTTCTGTCAGACTTGTTTGGCAGCAGTTCCGAGTCTCTTAGAAATAAAACTAGCTTAAGGTCTCTTCTGATCAAATACAGTTCTCTGAATGACGATTCCGGATTGATATTAAGTACTCCATTCTGATATATAGCTTATTACTTACATCTCTTTTAAGGAGTGCTGTCATATATGGTATTCCACCCTTTGTCCGCGATTTTATTTTCTTCACATTTTGACATGGATAGATTACTTTTTATGCTCTATAAAGATGTTTGGATTTTATAGACTAAAGAAGTCATAGGTATATTCTATTAGATTGTAATTAATTGGACCATAGTTATACTATCTGGTTGATATATTGGGTTTAGTATTATGCCCTCTTTGACTCAAAAGTTGAAGTCAAAGATGATTGGGACCTTATTACCATTAGATAATAGATTAATAGTCCATTTTGTTGCTATCTTTGTTTTCACTTACCTGACAGTATGTGTGGATTTTGTTTTTAATTAGTTCTCGAAAGCATATACATGTAGACGTCAGGCTCACTTAAATAAATAACTCTCGTGGCTTTACCCTGAAGTGCTTGGTATCCTTGCTCAATGAGTGAATCTTTGTTTGTTTGTTTTATAGAGTGAATATTTTGAATACCTCAATGGCAGGGTCTTGGGGTGAGCTTTAAAGTGGAGATGTGGCATGGTAATTTAAGCCGTGTGTTCCAAATATGAGTTCGGGATAGTTAAAAATCTTATCCCCATTTTTTGCTCAAAACTTAGCCCCATCTATTATAACTCAAATGAGAAGGCCTGTGTTGGTGTTGATTGAACTGTGTTAAATGAATGAAATTGCAGGGAAGTATGGCTGAAGTACTGTTGGTGCTTGGAGATGGTCAAGACTTGCTTCAGCTAACCATGTTCTGTTGGTGCTGAGATGACAGTTCTGGTGATGTTGTTGCTTTGAGATGAACAACAGCAACTATGTTGCAGAAGCTATGGTTGAGCTGGAATTGCAAGAGAAGCTGCAGAAAGCTGTGTATCTATGGTTTGAGGAGTTTTTGTGAGCTGACTGGTGAACAAGAGTGGTGCGGGCAAATGGTGACTGTTGTTGGGTTTTGGTTTGTTTGTTGTTGCAGAAAGTGGTTATTGTTGGTTGATGTGCAGGGAAGCAATTTGCTATGGCCTATGCAAATGGCCTAGGCCAAGGCCATTCAACCGAGTCAGAGCAGCTGGCTCAGTAACTGAATCAAGCCCCAGATCGTTAACTTGACCGTTAGTTTGACCAGTGACCGGGTAATATTTTTTACGGTTACCGGGAAGATGATTTCCGGTGACATTCCGGCAATTTACGGCTAACTTCCAGTAACTCAACTTATATTAGCTTTTTCTCCTTGAGTTGGAAAACCGATTCAGAGAAGAGCATTTATTTTTCTACTATTTGAAGACTTGTGATATGATAAAGTTAAAGATAAATTATTTTCGTTCTAATTTTGAGTTACTTGTTGAAAGTTTTGGGTAAATTTCCTTTAAATTTTGTTTATTTTGTGTGAATTCCCTCGAAATATAATCCATTTGTCAACATTTTGTGCAACTGACCATTTAGTATAAATTTTGTCAATACAGTAGAACCTCTATATAAGAATACTCCATATAGGAATAACCTCCATATAAGAATAAAAATTTCTGGTCCCGACTTGGGCCAGTTATATTTAAGAATAAACTCCATATTGGAATAAGTTATAATTTTTTCCGGTCTCGTCTTAAGGAACTTACCTCCATATAAGAATAATTGACATTTAAAATATAAATAGTATAGGCCTTGTCATACATCACAGTTTAAGATGAAGAGATTCTTGTAACCATTTTGCAAGATCCTTTTACTTCTAAGTAGATTTGATACTTTGTTTTGCACATTTTCCATGTCCAGGTTGGAGTTTTATGTGGATTGTGGTGCATACCAAACTTCATATATCCATATTTGTAAACTAAACAACATTTTTACTACATTTTGGTGTTTCCTCTGCTTATGTATGTATTTTTTTTTAGGTACGTGTATAAATATATTTTTTTGGTCTTTCGAAGGTAGACCTCCATATAAGAATAATCTCTATATAAGAATAATATTTTGTAGTCCCTAGAGTATGCTTATATAGAGGTTCTACTATATTTTTAGAATTTTGGATAACGGTCTTTTAAATTTCGTGTAAAGTTGTGTACGTTTTGTCAATATATTCACATTCTTTACCAGTCGGCATTTGAAATTGTCATTTAAAAAAATAGTCATCTTAGATAGAATTTCGGTCAAGGGGAAAAATGGTCATTTCATAAAAAAATTAAATCAGTGACAAAATGGAAATTTCACTAACTTTCTGATAAGGAATAAAATAGTCATTTTCTCGGTCCCTGGAATATTTACTGCACTTATTCCCGATAAGGGTAGTTTGGTCATTTTCACAGTCTCCATAATATTTATTGCACTTATTTCCAATAAGTGTAAAATGGTCATTTTCACAATCTGAAATATTTACTTTACTTATTTCCGATAAGGGTAGTCTGGTCATTTTCACAGTCTCCATAATATCGTAGTCTGGTCATTTTCACAGTCATCAAAATGAGAACATGGGGTCTATCTATCGGAATCTGATGACCCGAGTTCCCAGAATACGATAAGCCGTGTTCCCAAAATGAGAACATGAGGTCTATCTATGGGAATCTGATAAGCCGTGTTCCCAGAATCTGTTTTTTTACATCCCCAGTTCATCAAAATGAGAACATGATGTCAATCTATGGGAATCTGATGAACCGAGTTCCCAGAATTTGATAATTTACATCCCGAGTTTATCATAATGAGAAACTCAGGTCTAACTCTAGTAATCTTTGAACCTGGGATGTTCCAGTCTAATATATTTCGTCTCCAGTTCATCCGAATGAGAAACTCAGGTCTAACTTTAGTGATCTTTGAACCTGGGATGTTCAAATCTGAAAAATTTAATCTTCAGTTCATCTGAATGCGAAACTCAGGTCCAACTCTAGTAATCTTTTAACCTAGGATGTATTCAAATCTGATAAATTTCATATTCAGTTCACCCGAATGAGAAACTCAGGTCCAACTCTAGTAATCTTTGAACTTGGGATGTTCCAATCTGATATATTCAGTCTCCAGTTCACCCGAATGAGAAACTCGGGTCCAACTCTAATAATCTTTGAACCTGGGATGTTCAAATATGATAAATTTCATCTTGAGTTCACCCGAATGAGAAGCTCAGGTCCAACTCTAGTAATCTTTGAACCTGGGATGTTCAAATCTGATAAATTTCATCTTCAGTTCACCCGACTGAGAAACTCGGGTCCAACTCTAGTAATCTTTGAACCTGGGATGTTCAAATCTGATAAATTTCTTCTTCAGTTCACCCGAATGAGAAACTCAGGTCCAACTCTAGTAATCTTTGAACCTGGGATGTTCAAATCTGATAAATTTTATCTTCAGTTCATCCGAATGAGAAACTCAGGTCCAACTCTAGTAATCTTTGAACCTGGGATGTTCAAATCGGATAAATTTCATCTTCAGTTCACCCGAATGAGAAACTCGGGTCCAACTCTAGTAATCTTTGAACCTGGGATGTTCAAATGTGATATATTTGTCTCCAGTTCATCTGAATGAAAAACTAAGGACTAATTCTAGTAATCTTTGAACCTGGGATGTTCAAATCTGATAAATTTCATCTTCACTTCATCCGAATGAGAAACTCAGGTCTAACTCTAGTAATCTTTGAACCTGGGATGTTCAAATCTGATATATTTCGTCTCCAGTTCATCCAAATGAGAAACTCAGGTCTAACTCTAGTAATCTTTGACCTGGGATGTTCAAATATGATATATTTCGTCTTCAGTTCATCTGAACCAGCAGTATATACTAATTCTATTTCACTACTCCATGACATCTAAAATGGTGATTAGATTCTACATTATGACCTCCGAATAATCAAAATCTATTTGTGATTCTCTAAATGTTATTCCGAATCTACATCATGACCTCTTACTAATCGAAAATCGAAAGAGAAACACAAAGAAAAACACACTTTTCATGATCCGTATGATATTCCCAAGCTAAATCTCTGCCGTCCAAGATTTCAAGACAATATCTTATCACCGTCCAAAATATTTTACATAAAACTCGAAGAAAAATAATCTATCACTTCTATTCATTCTCTTCGCTCATCTCTTTCTCTCATCACTTTTCTTTTCCCTTCCTCGCAGAAAAAAACCTAACTGCGGCTACCTTCTTCACTTACTCATCCTTCTTCACTCACCAAATCTACTTGATGATTCTTCAGTTTACTCTCAGAAACTGTAGCTACAACTTCTCATTAATAATAACAAATCATTAAATCTACTAGATGCATCCATATTCGACTTAGGATAGTAGATCTGATGATTGGTTTTGTCAACAGAGAATAGAAACCAATATTGCGTCTTTCTTTTCAGAGCATCTCGATTTTCCGTTCGATTCTCCCATCAAGATAAGTTTCTTTGTCTTTTTATTCTATTTTGGCGATTTACTGATTTGATTTTGATTTGGTTCTATGTTTTCCATCCTTTCCATAAGTATATAAATCAGATTAGAAGGGCTAGTGATGATAAATTTTATGTATTAGCCGATTTCAGTGAGAGTTTGTCTATGATCTTAATGGTACACACTGAAGCCTGAATCTGCTTTCATGATTTGAACCTATCAGTATTATTAATCTTTCAAAACCTAGGGTTTTGTTCATCATTTTGATGTTTAGGAACCATCTTCTTTTTCCCATTTCTTTATTTTCATAGTCTTTTATTTCCATATTTTTCATTACTGATTTTTCCTCCTTATTTTTTTTTTGTTTGGATCTGAATTTTTCTTTTTATTATTTTTTGTTGGGATCTGATTTTGTGAATGAATGTTTCAATTTTTATTTATAATTTTTTTGTTTGGTGGGTTGTTGTTGCATTTTGCATCCTCTTCTTCAAACAAGAAATGGAGCTCTCTTTGATTGGACTTCGCTTTAACATAATACTGAGCTTTTTTGAACAACACCAGATATTTGTTGGTGGCTTGGACTATAATGTCACTGAGGAAAACTTGAGACAAGTTTTTAGCTAATTTGGAGAGTTATCCCATGTGAAAATACCTGTAGGAAAACGCTGTGGGTTTGTTCAGTTCGATAATAGGTAAAAGGATTTAGTCTTACTTAGTCCATTTGTAACCTCTAACCGGAAGCTTTGCGGTCCCTCTAATTTTCTGTTTTAATTGCATATGGTAGCTTCAGGACTTGTGCAGAGGAGGCTTTGATGATGTTAAATGGAAGTCAATTGGCTGAGAAAGTTGAGATGATGGTTTTAATGGGTTCTTGTATGGATTGGAAGTTGAGATTATAGGGAATTGAAGCTGCAAGAGAAGCTGCAGCTGTGGAATTATGCACTGCAGCAGTACAAGATGGTGCTGAGATAGTACAATTGAAGTGGATGCTGTTAGATGAGGCTTAGCTGTGAAAATCAGTGCAAGGGAGAATGTCTGGCCATGGTCTTCCACTGTGCTATATTGACTTTGGCTGTTCTGTTTTTGTGGTCGAATGCATCTACCTTCATCCAAAAGTGAGTCTATTGATTGAGCATTTTCAAGTTTTCCAATGGATTCTTTTTTCCTGAAGTTATTTCTTATGAATATGTTATTGTTCTTTTCAGATCTCGCCCAAAAATTCCTGAAATCCATCTTCCTGAGGACCCATTCTTGCAGATTGCTGCTGGTTTGAGAATTGAGATTAACATGGCTCTAACTTTCTTGCGCGAGATTGCTTCAAGACATGATTTGAAGAAGTTTCATTATGTAAGTTCATTGGCTGGTTTTACTTGTTTATTAACTTGTTATCAAGGATTCCACCACTATATCATATAGCTGGAGCTACCTGGAATTTTGTGGTCCCAGGCAGGATTATAATGTTGTTACTACGTGGAAAACATGCTAGATTGGCATGGATCTTGTTCCAAGTTATCCTACCAAACACACGAGTTATTTCTCTTAACATTCTTGTTCTTTTACTTTTTTATATTGCTAACCAAGTGTAGTGGTTTGATTGAATCAGAATTTTTTGTTGATGAAAACTCGCAATTGAAAGCCATTGATTTTGGCTTTTCCGATTTTGTGAAACCATGTAATTTTTTAATCTCTTGGGTGCTGACCATATTATTCAGAAGTAAAATTAGGCTTCTTTAGCTTTGGCTATTAAAAATAGGTTTCTAACTTCTAATTTATCTGACATGATGTAGATGAAAGGCTTAATGACATTGTTTGAAGTGCATACTATGTTGCACCTGAAGTTCTACATAGATCTTACAGTACAGAGGCTGATGTGTGGAGTATTGGTGTGATATCATATATACTTTTATGTGAAAGTGGTCTGTTCTGGGCTCGCACAGAGTATGGGATTTTTCGGGCCTTTAGGGCGCGCGGACTCAAGTTTCGATGAACCTCCTTGGCCTTCTTTATCTTCTGAAGCCAAGCATTTTGTCAAGCGTCTATTGAATAAAGACCCACGTAAACGAATGATGGCTGCTGAGGAATTAAGTTAATATTCCCATCTTGTTAAAAAGACTGCTGAATTTCTTTCTTTGTGATCCTAATTATATTTCTGTTGGCAGGTCATCCTTGGATTAGTAACTACAATGATATTCAGGCTCATGAAAGCCTACACTACACCATTTCCAGGATTTTGTCACAGGCTATACCTGTTATTGATAAGATTTGTAACGGTTATAACTTGTTGTAAAAACGCCGTGATTAATAATTGTGATGGCATTTTGTAATGGTTTTATCTGTGACATTGGCCAGCTACAGTCACATATAAAAACCGTTACAATAATTAATATCCACGATTGATCTAATTTTATGATTGCGACACGTGTCATATTTGTCACGTTTACCTTAACGGTTTTATTTGTTACTCTCTATTTACCACAATTAAAAGTGTGACACGTGGCTTAAAGAGCCACATATACAACAACGGTTATAATTGTTACTGAATACTTGCAACTAATGATTCAGTGACATGTGTCCGTTTTTGTTACGAATAAAGTAACACATATTAGTGTTGCCATTAGTTTTATAACGATTACCCATTGGACACGTGTCGTCCTTTTGTCACAGCTTTTGTGACGATTAAACTGTTACTCTCATTTATAACAATAGTAAGATGATGACACGTGTTGTTTTTACTTCAAAATTGTTGTCACAGTTATCCCAGTGACAATTCTTTCAGTTACTATATAAAAAAAAAGGGTAGTCCAGATCATTTTCATGGACCTGGACTTCAAGTTTACAGGCCTGTAACACAACTAAAACTGAACTTGGAAAACAAGCCTGCAATTTCTTATATCCAGGCCTGCAATTTATTATTTTTCAATCTGCAGTTCATCCATTCTCAAAAAAAATTTTTATCCGCATTTACCATTCATGCATTTACCGTTCATACATTCATTACGAACACAAGTATTTATGAAATTTAACCCAAAACAATTCAAAGATAACACTCTGAGCTACAACAAAGCTCCTCGAAGTAATGCAGCCCCTTAATGACACGGAACCTGTCCAACAATAAAAATTGAACATGTTAAATGACAGAAATGTTGGAGTTTGGAAAGGAAATATGTTTTATGTAAATGAAACAGAACACAAGAAAATAATTCTAGATTGTTTTAACACATATAGCAAGCAGAAACATATATGTCTTCATTTATTGAAGTATATCTGGTATAAAATGAGACTAACAGAATTCATCGAGAGATTAAAGATAGAAAGATAAGACTTACCCCCTTTTACTATTATGTTCCTTGTTGCCTATTTTTCCATAGCTGCTTGACAACACCAACTTCCTTCCAAAATGACTCAGTATTACCGGGAATACCGCAGAAAAAAATATTGGTGTTTTGTAAGCTTAAAGATTTATTGCCATTGACTAAACAAATTTGAGAAACCAGCAGTAGAAATTCACATTTATCAAAAGGCTTGAGAGTAAAGATGGAGATATGCATCCAGCAGAGGTTGTACTGACGAACAATGCATTCAAGGAGAACTGTTGTAACACTAACAAACATGTCATTTTATAGATACAAGGAAGACATAGCCAATGCCCACCCCTTAATTCAAGATATATACTAAAAAGCGCGGTAATAGAAAAAGCAGGGCTCCCCCATCAATCAAAGAAATAAAAAGGTATACTAACATATCCTCAACCATATGAACCATGTGGCCCTTCTTTCATCCGAATTTGAAACATAAGAGAAAAAAGTATAAAACCTATTCAGAAATCTAGAATATTCAACATATCACATGTTATTTTTGAAAGCATATGTAAGAAAAAAACTGCACAAAAGCATCTCTTCTTCTAGTAACCATGTCTTGACGAGTCATATACGGTTTAGTGATATCACTTTTTGAACCATTCTAAGTGAATACCCTGGATAGAAACATGTCATTTCTTCAAAGAATCAAAATGGACCAAAGAAAACTCTATCAAGCTAAAACATCCCAAACATAGAATGTAACCTATTACCTAAACGTCTAAAACCATTATTGAGCTTCAGCAAGTTAGGGCCATATAATTTAAAAGAAATCCCAAACTAAAACATAAAACAAACAATGGTCAGAAACTACACATATTGAAACGACGATTACTATAAATTGAAACATCCAGTAAGAAATTCAAATAATATAAACCTCACAGGACCATACAATTTTTTCTACCATCATCAAGAAAGAGCAAAAGGAAGGAAAGAGAAACCATCTCTTATTGATCAAAAGGCTTATAAGTAAAGATAGATCGGAGCCAGAGGTTGCACTTCACACAATCTAACCCAAAGAGAACTGTTTAAACATGTTCAAATTTTTTGTTTTATGATAGCCATTGCCTACTCAAGAATTCAAAATATGCAATAAAAAGGCTAGCAACAGAAAATAAGAGGCTCGTCCATCAATGGTATCAATGTCTTGAAAAGCCTGTCTAGAAATCTAGGAAGTTTCTACACATCACATTGTTATTGAAAGCATATGTAAGAAAACTTTACAAATCATAGTCTTGAAAAGACTGAACTCAACGTCTAAGTTATATACTTCCTATGTAATCTCAACTCAAGAGCAAATGTTGAAACATTTGTGTGTATGACATACTTATACAGAACCCTTTACTGCTTTACACAAGCTGAATAGAAAAAACAAAAATCAACTTCAGTTTCATTCTGCACTAGCTACACACGCTATACAAGATCTAAGCATGTAACTATCAAGAACTGAGTAAGACTGAAGAAATGAATTAAAGAAACTGAAAACAAGAAAAGGAATTACTTACTGTAGCCCTTAATTTGATTTGCAGGGGATACAACAACAAGAAAGTAAGCAGAGAACTTCACCATGCATTCCAGAGACGTTTCCAAAGGAAAAAATCCTATTCCCTGTCACAACATACATAGATTTTATCAATTAATTTGAAATTCATTGGCTTGAAATAAGATCCCTCTATTCCTTTTACAAGATTGTAAGCTCCTAACTCAAGATCATAAAATCATATTTAACTGTCAGACGCAGTATACCAAGGTATAGAGTGTTCCGAAACTCAATCTTCCTAACATTTGTCACACTACAATCCTATCATGCATGCCAAATTACGTACAAAATATGTGCAGACAAGGCTACATCTATTCATTTGGACAACACACATAACGCTTTACCATTTTAAGCTCGCTAGCCTGCGAAACACCAAAAATCAAACCCCATAATAAACACAATATATCTCGAGCTTATCATTATCTGGAAAAGAGGGGAGAGTAAAACATGGAGATAAACTGTCAAAGGGATGATATGTATACTCTCTAGTATCATGCGGAAACTCTTACTTTTCACTTAACGCTTAACAAAATCAACGATAATAGTTAATAGTCCTCGTCAAGTCTAGATTGTAGCTTCGTGCAACCTCGTTTGTCTGGAAACACATCAACAACTATTTTATCCTATTTGCAACTAATTTCACATCAATACATATCAAGTATATATGGATACACAACCGAGTTCCGGAACACAATTTTTTTCCGGAACGTGTACTGGTATGGATACCAAACCGGTTCCGTGACCACGGTTCCTTTTGGGTTTTCATACGGGTATGCGTACCGATCCGGTTCGCGAGTTAGACAGATTTTTACAGGATGTGCATAAGTATATGCATACAAAAAATATGCAAGTCGACATATATCTACTCCACTACGTGTACGAGTACATATAGTACGGGTTCAGATCTTATAACAGTTTTCCCAATTTGTAAGACTGATAACACTGTCTTGTATCTGAATCTATAGTAGTTCTATATTTCTCTCTAAATCGATTCGAAACATTCCTGAATAACATCAATGACACATATCACTGTTCCAGGCTATATCCGAATGATAAAACTTGAATCATGATTTTGATTGCGAACAATAAATTGTCCTTAACCGAAATTCATCAAGTATGAGCAAATGTTCATTAAGCTTAGTCATTATATTTCTAGAACTAATTACCAAGATAAACTTGACTCAAAATTCTTATATATGCATGATAGTCTAATTAGTTACACGACAACGTCTCTGTAACACCCTATATTTTTAATTACCGTTCGGGTCGGGTTATACCCGAATTAGTTAGCCATTTGTTTAGGTTGTTGTTTTCTTTGCCTTGGTCTAGGTGAGTTGTTTGAACTAGGAAAGGTAAAAGTTTTGGTGAGAATATAGTCGCCTAGTAAATTTTAATATTTTAATAAAATTGAGAGAAAAATGAAAAGACAAATAAATAAAATAGTTAAGATAAATAAAATATTAAATAGGTGTTATTATTAGTATTAGTATTCATATAGGATTTATAACCAAAATTGGGAAAAAGAAATTGAGATTAGAAACCAAAAGTTAGAGAGAATGAGATGGAGAGGAAGAAGATGAATTGGAGCTATAGTTCTTAGATGAGAAGACTACTGAAAATCAACAAAGGATTATCAGAATTGAGGTAGAATGTTAAAACCCATTCTCTTTGTGTTTTGTTATACTTGATTTTAATTTAGTTAAAATCTTATATCATTAGGTTTCTGAATTTATATGTTTAATTCTATCCATCTGATTGATGATCAGTCTTTTTTTATTGGTATATAGCATAATTGGGTATCATTAGTTTAAATTTGAGAATGATCCACCGTAAATTCACCGTTGAATATTTGTTTGAATTTGGGTGATAGTTTCTGAAATTCTGGACAATACCATTTATCTGTGTTTTTGATATTCTTAGGAAGTCTTAATGATGTTAAAATGATTTGGGGTCTTAACAAAAGTTGTAGATAAACATCTTATCTTTCATTTTGCTTCAGAATTGCTTGATTTTAGATTGATATGAATTTACTGTGAATATTTTTATAATATGATGTTGTTTGCCCAGTTTTTAGAATGGTCATAGAAAACGAATATCTTTTGTTTGAACTGTTGGTTTCCTGTGAGTTTTGGATATGTAATATATGAATGTGTCAAGAATATTCCTGGAAAATTTGAAGATGATAGATATAGTTATCACCATGAAATATATAAAATAATATGAATGCATTTAGTTTGTATGATTAAATGCTTGAGAGAAATTTATGTCGTTAAGCCATGGTTGCTTGTGTTGTTTGTAAAAAATGATATATAAAAGTAAATGAGTTCATGTTTTACCGTTATATGGAACATGTTTCATGATAACGGCGGGTAATGATCCCTGAGAGTTAAATGGGTAATGTTCCCCATGGGAACTTGTGTTTCCCGACCATCGATGGCGGCTGTCCGTGCCGATAAACGATAGGTGGATGTACGAACCAAGGTTTTCGTGCCGTGAATGAAATGGGTAATGATTTCCGAGAGAAGATGGGTATGATCCCCATAGGAACTTTTGCTCCTGACCATCGATGGAGTTTGTCCATGCCGATAAACGATAGGTGGGTGTACGAACCAAGGTTTTCGTACCGTGAACTCATGGTTACTTTTTGTGATGACAATATTAATTTGTGAATAATGTGTTAAAATCCAGATTATATGATTTGTTGGAAACATAATTTGTGGTATGAACTCATGTGTGAAATTCAAATGGATGAATTGTTGAAAACATAATTGTGTTGTGAATTGATGATGTATTGAATCGTAAATTGGATTATTTTTCTTCAAATATTATTGATAACGTGGTTGAATATATACTTGAATCCTCGAAGTTGTGAGTCTCTTGTTATATGTTCTCTTTGATTGATTGATATTTCTTCGCATCTTTAGTGAATGTGGGTGCATTCTACTGAGCTGTCATCTTACCCCAATTGACATCCTTGCAGATTTGTTAGAGGTGCGCAGCGGAAGATAGAAATGAGTAGCTTAGTGATTGCGTTGTTTTCTTGTAATTGTTTGAAATGTAAATTTGAACTAAAATGCTGTTAATGATTTTTAGTAAATTCAAATTCATCAACTCATATTAATTTCATAATTTTTTTACCATGTTTGATATAAAACAATTTAAGTAAGAGTTATATGCATAAGTCTCGTTCCGGCCCGTAACATTTCGAGTTCGGATCTCCATACGGGTTTGACCCTGGTCCGGAACTCGGGGTGTTACAAGTTGGTATCAGAGCTCTAGGCTTTAGATCTTGAATGGGAGCGTAAATAACTTATTTTTTATGTACATATGCATGCTTGTTTGATTGGGTTGTTGTATTGTTTATTTCGTGTTATTTGTGGTATTCATGCTTTTGAGAAATTCATACAAACCATTAGTTGTATGCTGAATTGAATTTTCGTGTTGTTGATAATATTATTTTTCCTATGTAGAATTTCGAGATTATAGTTGTTGTCTAAATTTCGGGATGAAATTTATTTTAAGGGTGGTAGAATGTAATACCCTGTATTTTTAATTACCATTCGGGTCAGTTTATACCCGAATCAGTTAGCCATTTGTTTAGGTTGTTGTTTTCTTTGCCTTGGTCTAGGTGCGTTGTTTGAACTAGGAAAGGTACAAATTTTGGTGAGAATATAGTCACCTAGTTAATTTTAATATTTTAATAAAATTGAGCGAAAAATGAAAAGACAAATAAATAAAATATTAAATAGGTGTTATTATTAGTATTAGTATTCATATAGGATTTATAACCAAAATTGGGAAAAAGAAACGGTTTTCCCTATTTTCCATCCTCATTTTTCCTATTTCCCATCCCCTTATAAATTTTAAAATCAATTTACTTTTCAATTTTTTTTTCCTGTGTACCACCCATAAAAGTCAAATTGATTCTAACTATGACCATTACCATTTTATTTGTCTTTTTCTTCTTCATCATCATTAATCCTTCTTTTTTATTTGAAGAAACCAAAAATTATCAAGTTAGAAAACCCTAAATTAGCTTCCAATTAATTATTTCAAACGTAGATGAATTAATCGGTGAACCATTATTATGGAAGATTCCATTGTTAAAAAGTGTGTGTGTGTGTGAGGAGTGGGTGGGGGGGGGGGGGGGGGGGGGGGTGATGAAGAAGAAAAAGACA